>WYDI02052629.1:0-366778 GCA_009867235.2 Psittacus erithacus
GCAGTTCTGGTGTCCTCAACATAAAAAGGACATGGAACTGTTGGAACAAGTCCAGAGGAGGGCCACGAGGATGATCATGGGACTGGAGCACCTCCCACATGAAGACAGGCTGAGAAATAAAGCTTTTCATCCTGGAGAAGAGAAGGCTGCATGGAGACCTCATAGCAGCCTTCCAGTATCTGAAGGGGGGCTATACGGATGATGGGAATGGACTTTTCATTAGGAACTGTAGTGACAGGACAAGGGGTGATGGGTTCAAACTTAAACAGGGGAAGTTTAGATTGGATTTAAGGAAGACATTCTCTACTGTGAGGGTGGTGAGGCACTGGAATGGGTTTCCCAAGGAAGTTGTGAATGCTTCATCCCTGGCAGTGTTCAAGGCCAGGCTGGACAAAGCCTTGGATAGCATGGTTTAGTGTGAGGTGTCCCTGCCCATGGCAGAGGGGTTGGAACTTGATGATCTTAAGATCTTTTCCAACCCTAACTATTCTATGATTCTATGATTCTACACCGAAGTTAACCATTGGTTGATATTGCATATAATATATAACATATATTATAATATAGAAATACATTATATATAGTATACAATATATAATATATAGTATACAATATATAACATATAATATGACTTGAATTTGCCCCCTGTAATCAGGGGTATGTCCACAATCTAATTTATCAGATTGCCTTCACTGGGGACTGTGCTTTAGCTGAACAGAAGCTCTTGGTTCTGAGCACCAAGTGATGAGTCACTAGCAGCACAAAAGCTATTTCTGTGATTAAAATGTCTTTATATTTCATGACATGTTGGCAGGAAAATAAGACATCACCTTATTAAGAAGCAGATGTGCACCACAGACTTATTTTCCTATGGAAAAAAGGAAGTGCAACTAGGAGATACAGTACTTTTAGCTTCATCCCAGACCCTGTCAAAACACCTGACATCTGCAGCAAGACTTAAGAGCAGAAAACTCAGACTGATATCAGGGACTGAAGGGTTACCTTGGGCTACTCAGGAAAACCTGTGTCCACAATCATGTGCAGAGCGCACAGAGATGTTCCAAAGCTGCAATTATCTGCTTGGGGCCTCCATGCCTCAAACTCTTTATGAAATGGGATATTCAGCTATAAGTTCCCAAAGCTTTTGCTAAACACTCAGATAGAAAGGGGAAAGAAATAACTCCATTTATTCCACAATTTTCCCTTATCTATCTCTGCCTTGAAGTGTGCAGAGGCAACAGGGTGTGCATCCCTGGTTTGCTTGTCCAGTACCAGAAGCGTCAGGAAGCTGGACTGAATTGTTTTGAGACCTGCTTCTTTGTACTGTGCTGGCCCAGGCTGCAGATGAATCTGTTGGTTTGGTGTTGGGGTTGAAGCTGCACTGCAAACAAGGCTGATTCAGACATCAGACAGAGAAATGTGGATTTAGTTCTTAACACAGATTAAACCCTCTTCTGGGGTTTAATCTTGGTCTGTAGGATCAGGGCTTGAATGAGTTAATTACATAAATACTGGAAAGGGAAATGTATGCTATCAACAAACAGTGAAAGTTAACTTTAGGGTGTTTGTTTTCTGATAAACTTCTGCAAGTTCTTCACTCAGATTTTCCTGTCACACCTTAAAATGTATTTGTTAAAACAGTTTCTCAGTTGATATGAATGGGAAAAACCCCTCCCATGCTGACTTTTCCATTTGCAGTTCCTTTGTATCTGCTGACAAATCCACTTCATATTAGTTTCTGTTAGAAATGTAACAATCTAAGATCTTTGCCATGAGTGCAGAGTTTGGTGAGAATCGAGGTCCTTCTCCTTGGCTATGGTTTCGTGCTTCTTTCTTCCTTTTGCCTCACGCATAGAATTTGCAATTGAAAAATTAGAAACATGATCAGTCTTCGCCTAAGAAAAGACACAGGTCACCTTCATTCATGAGACACACAGCAAAAATACACGTGGTAAATATATTAAATGCAGATGTACACACAGAATGCTTACATGTATAGGAACAACAGTCTCCTTACAATCAGAGTAAAGCAAACTGTATCACATTGCAGTCTCATGTACAGTGCGTGTTCTAGATAGTTTTTCATTCTGCCCAAACCACAGAACTGAAAAAGTATTCCATACCCTTCGTAAATCTAAGCTATGCCCCATGTATGGGAGGCACCATAACCCATGTATGGAATACACTATAACCCATGTATGGAATACATTATAACCCATGTGTGGAATACACTATAATCCATGTATGGAATACACCATAGCTATAAAAATTTTTTCTCCACTCTTGAGGGGTGCCTCTAAGAGCCAGTGGTCCTGTGGACCCCAAAACAATGCATTTCCTGGCTCTTCCTTCCCTTTGAACAGTAACAGTCTGGTTCAGAGCTGCTGCACGGTAAATGCAGTGTAGAGGTTTGGTGTTTTTCCAGCACTGCCTAAGCTGAGCTTACCCCCAGCAAGCTGCACCAGTAAATCACTGACTGGGGCACGCAACAGCAACTTTGAGTTCACTGAACTATTTGTAGCCAAAATGTGGTCAGTTGCTTTAAACTGTTTGTTATATTCTTTTAATAAAAAACCAGAGGGGCTGTTGTGATCTTCTCATCTGTTTTCCTTATAACACAGCTTGTAAGACTTCATGTAATTAATTCCTGCTTGAGCTGGAGCTTGTCTTTTACAGAAACATCTGGACTCAATTACTGTGTTGTGCGTGATTTGATCTCTTCCCTTACAGAACAGCTGTTGATCAAATTCAGTGACCTGCACCTAAAACCCCTTGGTTCAATGCCTGATCAGCAGACCCTGGATCTAGGGTAGAGATAAAATTTGATTCTTGTTCATATGTAAAATTAGTGAGTTGTGGTGACACTTGTGAAATGGCTTTGAGAGAGAACCAATGTATGTAGTCTGACCCAATTTATTAGAGCCCGGTGGTTCAAGCCTTAAAATGGTAGCCAGCAGCATCTCAAGTGGTCGAACTCCAACTATATTTAGGCTGGAATTTTTTAATTACGTTGGTTTGATAGATAATAGGATTTTCTTGGGCTGTTTCATAAGGCAGAGTACAGTAATACTGTAATACATTAAATAACACTAACTCCAAGTCATCTGTTATTTCACCCAGACTTGATTTCTGAGAGCCTTTCTATATCCACAGCATTTTAAATCCTGAAGAAATGCATTTAGATTTGTACACTGTACTTGCCACGGTAGTAACAGTAATAATAAATACCTCATCTGTATCAGTTAATTCGCAGCAGTAGATCTCAAATTGAATCACCTTTTCCACTTTGCAGATGTGGAAAGTGAGACACAAACCAGATGGTTATTTTAAATTTGGGGCCCACTTGGCAGGCATGCCACTGGGGACAGGAACACTGGACTCTGAAAGGTGGAAAGGATTGACCAAGGATGTAAGAAGAGCACTGCTGACTCCAAGACCAGACCCCAGTGGCTCACCATTCTCTATGCTCTGCTTACAAAGCAAGGCAGCACCGCTCTGCTCCACACAGCGTGTCCAAAAGTGTGCCTTGGGTTGGCTGACACTTCCTTGGAGCCACCCCTGAGTACAGGCAACATGACTTTTGCTCTATCCACTGAGGTACAGTTGCTCCTCCACCATCCCAGCTCTGCCATTTGTCCTGGCATGAGAAGGAGGAGGCTTTGGAGATACAGGCTAACTCTCCATATCCTTTAAACTGCCCCGTTCAAAGTGGTTTGCTCCTCAGAAGGGAGCAGGAGCTAACAGATCCTGTCCTACTCTCTTTATGGGGCCTGCTAATGGTGAAGATCTTTCTGCTCCACCACTTACTCTATGAACAGATCTGGAGGACAGCTTGTTCAGTGTTGGATATTCTTTCTCTGCCTGAAGAGCCTGAGGCCCAAGGTCAGACAAAGGCCCTCTGCAGCTGACCAATATGCACTGTGCACATATGTCTGAGTACATGTTCCTTTTACACAGCCAGCTCACAGTGCACTGGATTAGTCTGGATAAGTCTAAACTGCCTTAATGCGGCACTCAAGAAACAATCACCATGCAGAGTGGCCCCAGGTGCTAAGCAGAGCACATCAGATACTAAGCTTCTGCATATCCAGCTTAGAACACTGCGAGCGTGATGGTCACTGCTGGAACTTGTCTCCACACACATCTTGGTAAGTGGGCCACAGCTCGCTGCAAGGCAGCCATCTGCAATGGGGGCAAACTCCACAACACATGCAGGTAGCTACCACTGTGTCCTCCTGGCAGAGCTGTGTAAGCTTCTGCTCATGGGGATGAGCCTCTCAACCCTTCGTGTCAGAACATAAAATCTCCAAAGCATTACGGTTGTGTCTCAAGAGAATCAGGACTGAACCATGTCCTTCTTTGCTGCCACTGCAAGGAATACATTTCCTCACTTGTAATTTGTTTCAGTCTGAGTTTGGCCACTCTCATAAAAAATTATATAGGATAGAGGGTCCAGGCATCACTTATCATCATCTGCTTTATGGACAGTATCCTTCCTGTATGTATCCTGTGTGAATTCCCCAGCCAGGGAGATATTTCTGTCCCAGGCCTTATACATTGAACCCATGTTTTACATTTGTACCACATCACCATTGTAGAAAGTAAATATATCATGATTTAATCAGTTTAGGATTATGTCTGAGGCTCTGGATGTTCCCCTCCTGCTGTGCACAGCTTGGCTTTGCTCAGTGAATAGCAGTGAGGATGCTTCATGCTGTACCTGCTCTTGCTTTGCACAGCATTGTCTCAGCACTGGTGGAATTCCACTGCTGTCCAGGTCTTTTAGGTCCTTTGAGATTTCACATTTGTAACACTTCCCTCGCCCATATATGATTGTCCTAAATTAAATCACAGCCTTTGAAAAAGAAATCTCTCTGCTAATCCTTTTGAGAACGTTATGTTCCCCCTCTGATAGACGCATTGGTCTGTCAGCTTTGAAAAGGCCAGCCCTCTAATGACTGGAGGATTATGAATCTATTGCTGAGCATTTGCAGAAGTGCTCTTGTGGTTATAAAAGTGTCTCTTCATTCACCCATGGGCTCAGTGCCAGAAAGGCTCAGTGTGGCTTTGTGGGTCTCTTGCCTCCAGTGCCGAACAAGGGAGAATCTCACAGTGGTCTAAAGCCCAGCTCTGTCACCCGCTGACCGCTCTGGCCTCCTCCTTTGCATGCACTGGGACTTTCTGTCTTTGAAGTGAAGCACTCTTAGGTGGTTCAGCCCAACACATTGGACCGTTCATTTTAACTGTGCACAATTTTGATTTAATATGATTTCTCAAATTAATTTCTGTCTCTGTTGAAGTTAATCAGAGCCTCACTAATGACTTCAGCACAGCCAGGACTTCACAAAATATCTGTAATTATATGTACCAGTCATAAGTTACTAGAATTTAAAGTATTTTAAATAAACTCCATATTAAATAGGATGGATTATATATGATAAGTTACACTCTATAGATCTTATAGAAATAAATCTTGGCACTACTGAAGCAGACAGCAGAACTCATGCTCGTGCCAGTGGGGCCAACATTTCACCCACGGTTTCTTTTCCCAAACCTGTCAAGAGTTTCCAGTGACTCTGAACAAGTTAGCACCTCACTATTACCTACTGTGTAAGCCTTGGAATCTTTTTCCTCTAAGTCGCAGCAGCATGATAGGGCCCTTGATATCTGGAAAATGCAGAACTGCTATAGCTGTACTAATGATTATTGGTTATTATTTGTATGCTACAAATGTCTTGTCCTGAAGGCAGGAATGGCAGTGTCTATAAGGAAGGCTATTCAACTGTTTCTACTATAAAACCCTGACTTCCATTGTTTTATGTTTTGTCATTCAAATGGCACATGCCAGACAAGTGCCTCCATTTAATTTTTATTTTGAGATGTGAAAGTTTAACTCTTTCTAACACCGAGATAAGAAGAAAGGAAATCCATGGTGAAAAAAACCCCAAACCTCTGGAAACTGCTGCCTGAGCAGCTCCAGCTTTCACACACACAAAGAATCGAGTCAGATCTTTCACTGTTTTCAGGACAATCTGCGCAGATTGCTTTCATAGTATAACCTTTAAAACAATGTAGCTGATGTTTAGCACATCAGCGCAGCACATAGTGTTTACTAGCACTTCATGTCTGGTAGCTGAAACGTCCAAAAATTCATGTTCATTAAGCACTGGCCAGCCCTTAACAGGGCATGATTGGCATCTGAACTCCACCAGCGTCCTGCCAATGGCAGCACCAAAGGCGCTCTGTCCCAGAGCTTCGCAAGAGAAACTGCTGCATCCCGGTAACTGCTCCTCTTGTGGCGTCAGGGAAGGATTGGACATTGAACACAGCCATAGGGGACTCATCTCCCCAGCGCCCTGCCCGACAGCCCGGAGGAGGAAGCTGCATATTTTGAATGGAGAAGAAACTACACGTAGGAAGAGGTGAAGATGAGGAGCCTGGAGAGGTCAAAGGAAAGAGAGATCTGCAAAGATGTGGAAAGCTCGTAAGGCACACGGGAGTTCCATGACTCCCCTGGCTTGGCAGGGAGGGCAGGACCTGGCTGCTTGCGCGCCGCTGGCTGCAGACACAAGCCGTGCCTGCGCCAGGGAAGCCGTAAAACGCACACCTCGGCCTATCTGCAAACCCCCTTCCTGCACAGGGTTCACGTCCTGGGTCCCGCAGCCTCCCTCCCCTACCCAACACCCACCGTGACCACCCAGAGGCACTGCTAATGTGTGTAAGCGCCAGCTCTGCCCCAAAGAGGCGCGGTTTCGGAGTACTGGAGGCCGGGAGCCCTTGAGGCTCTGCATCACGAAGGGCACCAGCGGCGATGGGGCACTACCCAGGGCCATACCCCGCGCCCTCCACACCGACACCAAGACCAACGGAACGCTAACATCACCCGGCGCGACGGCACTGCACTAGCGCCGGCACCCGCCCTACCTTGCGCATGCGCGGAGCCGCTCCACTAGCGCAGGCGCGGCTCCCGGCGCCCCGCCCCACGGCCGGACTACAGCTCCCGGCATGCTCCAGGCGCGCAGGCGCAGGGCTGTGGCTCGCGGTGGACGGAGTTGGTGGCTGCCGCCGCCTGGGTGAGCGGGGAGCGGTCGCTGGCTGGGGGCAGAAGCGGAGGGTGTCGTGGCCGGACGGGCTCCGCCTGGCGGGCCCCGCGGGAGTGCCGGGGACGCTACGGGCGGGTGGTCGGCGGCGGGCGTACCCCTGTGCCTGCTGCCGCAGCGCGGCGGGAGCGCGGCGGCGGGACGAGGAGGGAGGGGCTGGGCCGGCGCCCGCCCGCCCCGGCGGCTCACCTTAGTGCCCGGACCTCCCCTGGTTTTGTGGAGCGGGAAGGTCGGGGTTTTGTTAGCGCGGAGCTGGGCGGGCAGGATGGGGGTTTGGCGCGGGGCAGTGGTGGGTTCCTGCGCTGGCCGCGGGCGGGGTGCGGGGGACTTTGGGCGGGGAAAGGGCCGGGCGGTGTCAGCCGGTGGGTGCTCGCGTAGGGCTGTCGGTGAGGTTTTAGCCAGCGCCTGGCTTTGCTGTGAGACCCGAGAGCTGTGTTTGCAAACTCTGCCTGTGGATCTGGTTAGCGTAATTCTCTCAACTTGCTCTATGTGTTCTGTGCAACTTATAAAGCACACAGTTCACAGCACTGAACCACGGAGGAATGCTTTTCCGGTGCACCCGTGCCTGAGTGGGGTTACTGCTCTGCAGCACCCGGCACAGACCAAGGGGCCTGGCCAAGGGGTGGTCCTCACGGGGCTCCCGTTCACCTCTGCACTCCCAGCTCCCTGAACTTCCTGGGAGCTTTGCACATAAGCTCTCAGTATAAGCCCCTGAAAGCTACCCATGTTTCCTCACAGGGAGGCTCAAGCTGTGATGTTCTGGAGAGGTTGTTGAATGTGTTAAATCTGTTATAATATATTGAATGCACCCTCAAGACTGATGTTTTACTTCTGTGTCAGGTGTGCAGAGCTTGAAACACAGCCTGTCTTTCAAGGAGAGAATCTGAAATTGGCTACAACTTAGCAGTTTTCCCTAAGTAACATAGTGGGAATAAAGTGAATTTCTTCAGCTGCGCTGTTCTAGGCTTGTAAGTTTCACCACTTCTCTGTAATGGATACAGATACCTGAATGCTTCTGTACGTGTTCAGATAGCTTGTACTTGGTGCTTCTTTTGACTGAAAGGCCTGTGGATAGTTCCTTTAGGAGGACATACTGTGTATCAGTGTCTATGGGCAGTATGTTTTTACTGAGGAAAATCCAGGTATATCGTCCAAAAAAAGACAATGCCAAAACATCCCTTATCCTTGCCAGTCAGTGACTCTAGATGCAGTGGTGCTGCCCTGCCTGTTGGGAGAGGGAATGGGCCACTGGAATGGGGATTTCTGTTAGAGGAGCTGCTTAGGGCGGGCAATACCTGTGGTACCTGGGATTTTTAGCTTACCCCAACCTTGTGTGTATTTGGGATCATAATGCCTGCCCTGCAGCTAGTTTGGTGAGCATGCCTGGAAGTGGTGTGGAGATGGGTGTGCTGGAATGTTGCCTCCTGCGCTGCCAAGGCTGCTGCTTCTGTGCCCGTGCAGCTTGCCAAGTGTGCTCTGTCCCCTTTGCTATTGCCTGGGCTGGATGGGAATGTCCACACAGCCCTGCAGTTGATGACTGTTTTTCAGGAACAGGCATGCAGAATAAGTTTTTATGGGACAATGCCAACTTGGCAGCTTAGCCATCACACAGAGCACCCTGCCTGCAAGATAGCTGTGTCCTAGTTCTCTGTAGCTGCATACAGGACTTATAAAAGAATGGGCTTTGCCTGGTTCCCGATGTGCTCTTACGCAGAGGAGGAGCTGTCAGGAAGTGGAATTACAGTGGTTTTCCAGTTTCCTTCGTCATGGAACAATTTTCATGGTCCTTGTATTTACTCTGCAGTAGCTGTCTGTGCCCCTCCATTCCCCAGGTCACCCTATGGACAAATGTGAAGCTGGGGGAGCTCAGTTTGTCATGTGTAAAACTTAGTGAATTGTTTCTTTGAACAGAAAAAAGCCTCGGGCTTGCTTTTATAGGAAAATAGCCCAGAATAGCTATTCCTTGCTGCACAGAAAACCCTATTTATCCTGACAAAAAGCATAGGCAAAGATGAACTGCCACCTGCTGGCTCTGCAAGGCTGGGGGTTAGGGGATGCCTGTGGGATCCCTGGGCAGGAGAATTTGGTTGCTGTGCCCTGCCTCAGGCTGGAGATTCAGAGGGCTCAAATGCGTTTTTGGAAGCTTTCTGCTAAGAAAAGCAGCATCAGCAGAGTTACTTTAAGGCATTGCAGAAACATGCCAAGGAACCTGCTGGAATTGCAGTAATATTTATATTTCCTCATTTTTCTCCTAGTTTTGGTAAATAAAGACAGCTCCTTAAAGTGCAGCGCATTCTTCATATACAGCTCTGTGTAATCTCACACACTGGAAAGTAAAGATGTTGCCATCCTAGGGGTTCCCTGAAGAAATGCTCAGATTAGGCTCCTCCAAGCAGTTGGGGCGGTCTGGGCCCAAACTGGTCCAGAAATACCACAGCCCTGTGGATCCCCCTGCTCCGGGTCAGGTTCACCCAGAGGTTGGGTGGAAGGTGGCTCTGAAGTAACAAATTTGATTAAAGTGACCTCTGCAAACATGCTGACCTGAGCCAGCTTGGTTTGTTTTTCATCTTGTTGCTTCTATTTTAAAATCTAAGTTATGGAAACCATTTGTGCTGGACTTTAACAAGCCTGTAATTTCCTGTGGGTAAGATATTTCTAAAGGGTTATTCCTGCTAAAGGGTCCCCCAAACTTGTGTTCTTAAATATAATAGAAATCGGGGTGGGGGGGGAAGGTGATGAATTTTTGAAAGAAAGTTGGAATCTAGCTGTTTTTAGGATCTTGGGTTTTAAAAATACCTTTTCATACAGAGGAAAACAAATACTTGTAGAGAAGAGGTATGTGAAAACTGCTTGACAGCCTTTCAAAGGGATAATTCAGGTAACTATGAAATGCCCTGAAGTTACTGCTGTTTTCTGATTTCTTCAGTTGTTCATGGATTCCTCAGGTGAAGGAATAATCACAAGATTTATGTCTCTCTGATGTCCAGCAGAATATCTTCACTTCTGATTTTTCTGCTTCTGCCTAGCAAATAGAGCATTAAAATTTGATTGATTGGAAGCAATGGCTTTGTTTCCATTTCCTTACATGTTTCTTATGCAACTACGAAATTGCTAGAGTGGAGAACTT
Organism: Psittacus erithacus; assembly: GCA_009867235.2. Classification (NCBI taxonomy): domain Eukaryota; kingdom Metazoa; phylum Chordata; class Aves; order Psittaciformes; family Psittacidae; genus Psittacus; species Psittacus erithacus. Next base: position 10,228 of record WYDI02052629.1, read on the forward strand.
TACCTTGTAGTTTATATATCTGAAAAAAGAACACTAGTCCTTTGGACTTCTAACAGATGTGTTTAATGGGAGGTGAAGGGACTTGTTTGATTAGATTAGGGCTTCAGCTGGTCTTTATGCCCTTTTTAGGCAGTGAAAATTCCTGAGACCATGTTCTAAAACCTGATTTTTAGCATGTTTTCTTGAGTGTCATGTGTGCTGTTGTTTCTGTTGTAGGGAATGTTTCTGAAAGTTGTTACCAGGAAATCTCTCTAGTACAGCCTTGCTATTCAGTGGCACCAGCGTGACTTCTTAAAGTGTCTCACATTAAGTATGCTTTCGTGTTTTAAAAAGTACTTTTGATTGATAAGTATTAGAAAATATGGCCAGAACTCTTTAAATTTGCCAGGCCACATGTGATTCTCTTCCTCTTGCTGAAGACTCCGTTACTACCGAAATAGGTGGGTTTGTTTTTTGGTTTTGGGTTTGGTTTTTTTTGTGCTCTGCTGGTCTATTTTTCACTTTTTTGTGTGTGTCTGAGTGCTGGGGTTCAGGATTTGAAATGGCTACTTTGGTCACATTATAGACACAAGTGAGACGAAGAGCTATGACCTGAACGTTAATTGATGTATTATAAAGGATGAGTAGTTTTCCAACGTGAAACATACTGATGCAGTAAATAAAAGGTAATTAATTTTGGGAGACAGCATTTTACAGCGATTCCTGGAGAGTACATGCAGCCTACGTAAATGTAATGCATGGTAATGCGCTGCTGCTCTTCTTCAGAGTAAGGGGAACATTATTCTGCAATATGCCAACTCTCCTGTTCGTTATAATTACCTGTTAAAACTGCAGCTTTTAATATTTGAATGCAAATGCACATGCAGAAATGTGGTAAATAGCAGCGTCTTGATGTAGGATTCAGATGGTGCAGCCTGGTCACAAACAATGCTGTGTAATTGACTGCAGGAAATGTTTTTCTTTTATGATAGTGTGTAATGGCTTGAACTGTAAGGAAGGACAACACATTAAGGCGCTTGTAATGAGAAGCATGCATGCAGATTGTGTGGCATCTGCTGCATCTGTCAGCTAATTGTCCTTCAGGTGTTATGCACCTGGAGAAACAAATACCACGAGACTATGAAAGCTGTAGGAGATGGCATGCCAGCCCTTAGAGATACTCATTTAGTTACTTCTGAAACATGGGTTTGAAAAAGAGGTGTGCTACCCTCTGTGTTTTCTGCAGCCATTAAACTTGGATGTTCTCAGCTCTGTGGTCTCTTGCAAAAGGTCCAAGCTCTTTCAGCATTATTGGTTGTAGTTCAGAGGAGGCCCGACACTGTTCTATTTGATGTGGTATACCAGGAAATTGAGGATTCCTCCTGGTTTTTATTAAGTTTGAGAGAACTTTACCAGAGTTGGTAGTTCGGTTTTCGATTTAAGTCCTATCAATGTCAACCGTGGTTTACGAGTAAGCTGCACTGTTAGCATCAGTAATACTTTTTAAAAGCAGACATCCTCTAAATCTATTCCTTATTCTGCTGTAGATGTTGGTAGGAGCTGAAAATTTACTGTTCTTGCAAAAGCAATTGTTAAAACCATATTTAGTTTGTAGGTAAACTTGACTGAATGGTGTGGATGGGCCTTTATGTGCTCATGTCTGTTCAATGTCTCCAAACTAAAATATCACTGAGTGTAACTATGACTGCCACAGAGACCTTTCCTGATATAAACAACTGAGGTGAAGGAATCCTGTAAGCAGGATTCCATGGTATAGTATGTATATATGGCCCTTCTTTTATGTGAGAGGCAATAACTTTAAATTGATCTATTTTTGACGTACAGTGGAAGTGCAAGTTTGAACTAGTGCAGCTAGTACACATGGTGTGAGCATCTAAACTGGAATGTTGGCCATTGGAGAACAAATTACTGTGTGTCTGATCTGTGTTGAGTATTTCTATAGGGGGTTAGGGAAGCTAGTAAGCCTGAAGGTATGGATCTAGCTTTTGCTCCCCATATACATTGTGGACACTCTTGCTCGCTTACAAGGAGTCATTCAAGTTACCTTTTTTGTGCGTATGCTCAACTTGAAGCAAGAATTTGGCAGAACAAAAGGAGAATCCCAGAACTTACAGAAAATTGCAAGAAACCAACTTGTCAGATTCAGCCCTGTTGTGATCAGTGCTTTGTTTTTTGCAAGCCAAATGCTCAAAAATTGTGACTGTTAGAAAAAAAGCTCCCTGTGCTCTCCCTGTTTGTAAGAAGTACTATATAGGCTGGACATCTTTTGAAGGACCCCAGTTTCCTCCAAGTATACTATTTAGTGAGCAGTTAAGCAGTCTGTTCTGTATGTTTAATTTTTTTTAATGGGGTGTATGTGTTTGTAAGACCGCTTGGAGTGCTGCTACTTTGGAGCTGTGTTCCCTAAGCCTTTCATCAAGGTGTTTTAATTTTCCTTGGACAAAACAATGTTACTTCAATGGCAATGCTATAATTAACTTGGAGGCAAACTTCCTTTGTTCCCTCTGTAGGTAATACACAGGGATATGAGTCAGTAATAAACAATTAGCTTGTTTGTAGTAAAGTTCTCCTTTACTCTCTCAAACAGGAGCAGCAACAATAAATGTAAAGCATCTTAGCTCTCCTTTTGACTGCAATATCTGTAAAAGAACAGCAGCATTAAGCTGGGTTCATAAATACTAGGTATACTTGCCATTTACTCCATCCTGCCCTGCAGCCTGCCCAGCTCTGTGAGAACTGTGGCCTTGGTTTTCTCGTTGAGAAAACTGGGTCTGGCGTTCATCTGAAAATATATATTAGCTTAGCTGCTGATGGAAAAGGGCATGGCAGGACAGGATTCTTGTCAGTGAAGTGTCATGGTGTAGACAGCTTCCAAGTGCTCTTTGTTGTAGAGTAACAGGTAGATATGAATACTGAATGAAAAAGCTTTCCTTTCAGAGATGTATTTGGAGGTTGAAGATGCTTTGTACTTAAGATATTTACCTTAATTATTGTTGCTTCTTTTGAAAACTTTTCTTTTATAGGTCTGGTGAAGAATAAGACTTGGTTTTAAAGTGTTTGAGCAACTTGCTACTGCTCGAATCATGACGCTCCCGTTTCGAAAGGACTTGGACAAGTACAAAGATCTTGATGAGGATGAAATTCTTGGCAAACTTTCAGAAGAAGAACTGAAACAACTGGAAACTGTTTTAGATGATCTTGACCCTGAGGTAGGTATTAGCCAAGAGAAGTTTTATTTTTTTCATTTGTTTAGAAAATAGTCTGAAATAAGTTGAGACTTTTGTTACTTGTACTTTTGGGCAGTTATTTCCTAGTCTGCTCATGATCTTATTTACAGATATATTTGTGTATATAATGTTTCAACTGTTTATTTCCTGTTTGCAATGTGAATACAACTGCAGTAGAGGAAAATGGAAGAAGGAATTGTCAGGAGGAGCTTTCTGGGATGTATTTATAATAAAAATTGATTTGACTTGTGTTCTTGGAAAGAAAATTTATTGAGAAAGGCCTGTTAAACTTTCCTGCTTCCAGTGTTGTCTGGTAAACAGCTCTTCTGCATCTGTTTTATTTTGTTGCTTCCACTGTTGGAGTTTGATGGGAGAGGGAAGGTGCTAACCTCTCCTAGCAATTCCTGGTCCTGTATCTGATAATCTCAATCTATTCCTGTCTTTGTGCTGACTTTGCAAAGAGAAGGCAAATAATTGCTCAGGTCCTAAATTTTTATGTCAGCATGGGGTATTAAATAAAGAACATTTTAGCCCTCTGTTATAGAGGGCTATGTCCTCTACTGGTACTGCAGCTAATGTCAGATTCCAAGACTTGTGTTTTCACCTCCTGATTGTCTGTTCTTGCTTTAATAGTACCAAGGTTAAGTTTAATCTAGATGTTTGGGTGTCATTTAAGAGTATTATGATCACCTGTTTTGTTGCACTGCGAAATACTTGCGTACTTTAATTGGCTTTGGCTTTCTAGACATTTTAACAGAGGAGAACTGGCAAAAATGATTGGTTATCCTTTATGACAACCTGAATTTCAAAATATCCCATTCTTTCCATACTAATATCCTCCATTTTTTTGTTGTTGGTTGTGGGTTTTTGTTATTGTTGTTGTTTTTTGTTTCGGTTGTTTGGGGCTTTTTTTAGCTGAGATACTTTGATGATGGCAAAATGAACCACCCCACCTTGAATTATGTCAAAAGTAGGAATACCCTATGTTAAATGTCATTTGACAGTACAGGCAGTTGTTTTGAAGACTCAGAAATACATGGATGTAAGAGATGGAGGGAGCAGTCTCTTGCTGAATGTCTAAGCTGTAAATAGCTGAGTTTTGTTTACTACTACTCATTTAAACAGTATTTATTCTAGAAAGTAAATGCAAAATACCTAGTAAGTCTAGTGCTGGGAGCTATTGTACTTAAAGTATTGCTTCAGTCCTCTTCAGAGTGCAGTGTGCTCTATTTTTAAATATATTGTTGGTATCTAAAGAACAGATTATCTTGTGTCCTTCTCCTGCCCTCCCAAAAAAAGGAAGTTGGCAAGGGATCAAAGATTGACTAAAAAGGATAATGTGTTGAGTCTGAACCTTGGGGGAGAGGGAAAAGGAAGAGGGAAATGAAACTAAGCAGGTGTTCACCCAGATTTTCTAAGCTGTACTTTATATGCTCCATTTTGTTTTGCAGAATGCATTGCTGCCTGCAGGCTTCCGACAGAAAGACCAGACTGCTAAAAAGGCTTCAGGTCCCTTTGACAGGGAACGGCTCCTGGCATACTTAGAGAAGCAGGCTCTTGAGCACAAGGACAGGGAAGACTATGTGCCTTTTACAGGAGAAAAGAAAGGTAACTCCACCCTTTCCGGCTGGTATAGGTGGTTATGAAATCTCTGAAGTGGACTAGCCAGAACTGCTGCGAACCAAAGTTTACTGAAGCACTGGCAGCTCTCATGCTTTTTTAACTGGTGGCGTTTCCGAGTGAGTGCTACTGTGCAGAGGTGGGATGCTTCCTGTTCAGGCAGTTGTGACGCTGGTGCTGCTGTGCTGTTTGTGTCTAGCACAGGAAGGAGACAAACCTCTCAAGATTTTATCAGATTATAAAGTTCTGATGGGGTGGTATCCTCAAAATAAGAGCTACCCCTGATTTGTGATATTAATAACAAATGCTGTTGTTGTGCCTGTGGTTAATGCCCTGTGGAGCTGAGTACAGTAACATTTGTAACATGCTGAATTAAAAAAATAGCAGTATAATGATGATGCTATAGATCATGATGTTCAAAGACATTGTAGGCTGACAAGGCCATGCAAGTGGTGTATGCAATCATGTTGTTCTAGTATCCTTACTGAGTGGTCTAATAAGATTGCATAGTTAGCAGCTTTGAAATCTGACAGTGGTTTGTGGTCTAAAAACCATGGAAACATTGACCCAATGAGCAGACCCATTATTAAAACGTGGGATTTTAAATCTTTATTTTGGATCTAGTCATCTTGCTGACTTGGATGGGAAGCGTTTTCCTTTTCTGGAGAAAATTAAAGAATGTGTATCTTAAATATATAAGAATAATTTGTTTATTTTCCTCTGCTAAAAGCAAGAGTTACCGAATTTGTTGTGCTTTACTAAGGTGCTATTGGTAGGGACAGAAACTCCTAGTCTGGAGCACATAGGCATAGGAGGAGGCTTTTAGCTTTCACTTCACAGTGTTTGTGTACTGCTTGTGGATCCTCGCTTGTCTGAACCTTCTCAGCAGCAGGGTACATCTGCATTAAGACCTCAATAAATCGTTTGGTAAGTTGCATTCCAGCTGCCCGAGGTGAACAGGCTCCTCTCTCCTTAAGGGTTTGAAACCCTTTACTTAATTGTCTGCTGTGAATCACTGTTTATTTTAGACTTGAGCATTCATCTACTGAGTTTGTATACATGATTGTGCTGGTAGTGTATATCCCACGTAAATTTTATTTGAGACATTTGTATTTTTCTCTTGCCTGTACCAGATAGCTGTTACTTGACAATGTTGGTCTCTTTCCCTGGAAGCAATAGAGAGATTGTGATTTGAATGGGCTGCTCTATATGTGATGTATTACTTCTTTAATACACTGTGTTTTGCTTTATGTGTGCAGTTTACACCATTTTTCATTGGAAGGTAACTTCTGACGCTCCTTTGCTTATGGCAGAATGGGAGTTCGCTGTCGGGATCTGTAAGAGTAATTGAGTTTAGGATAATGCAGTATATTGAATATAGTGAATTAAATGATCCTTCAGGCTGTGAGGCTGGGCATGGAGGATTTGCTCTAGTTAGTGCTTCATATTCTACTGAGTGCTAGTGCTTCATTCAGATAGGTGGTTCTTTAAAGTCTACTTATGTACACATGCACATGGAAAACTATTTGTTTGGGTAAATAAAACCTGTGTGAATCATGTAGAAAAACAGAAGGGCCCAGCTGTAATGCAGATCTTGGTTAAGAAAGATCAAATGTCATTTCCTTTATGTAATACAGTAAATAGCAGTCTGCCTGTATGTTGCAATATGTCATACCAGTTCAGTTAGCAAAGCTTCCCGTATCTTTAAAAAAACCCTTTGCTATTTAATGACATTTTCTACTATAATGTTGTAGTACCACAGAAGAAGGAAGAAATTATACGAAAAATGAAATTCTCTCTTTCATTAAAACTAAAAATGTGGAAGAAAACTGACAATTGTAACCTTCAGATTTATAACTTTTGGGGAGAGAAAGATGGACTGGAGTTGCAGCTGGTTTTTTTTAGTGCCTTTTTTTTTTTTTTAGGTAAGGCTCTGCTAAAATATTTTTATGTGCCTAGGTGGTCTCATTGCTCCAACCTGGTTTAATTATTTTATGCTGCAAGAAGGAGAAAATCTCTCCTTTCCTTTTCTGATTCGAGTGAAATATTCCATGTGGCAATTTGGCCTGCAGGTTTATCAAGGAAGCTTACCCTGGGTTAATTTTAAACATCCTGGATTGCTACTGATTCTGGTAATCTTGTTTCCCTACTACAGTGTAAAGTGTACTTCTCTTCCAGTTGTCCCAAGTACCTCATTTTGGGGTAATGCCTTATTAAAACAATGTTGATCACCTTTCACTGGTAGATGATGTGATTTCTCTAAGTCTTTGGAACTCTTTTTGCTGTGTGCTATGAGATGTAGACGTGAAATAATGTAAAGTGTCCTGGTACAGTGAGATGAACAGTGCTAAAGAGATGTGAAGTTTAACAATCCCTAAATTATGTTCTGTTGCATTTTTCCACTGCCTGATTTTGTTCCTAAAAGCATTCTTAAAAATCATACTTTGTTTTTAAACACAATTTAATGACTTAAGTCACATTCTGTTCCAATTAAGTGTTGAAACATACAGTAAAGCATTGTTCCAGAGATTCATTGACAGCAATGTGGTAATAATTTCAACAAAACCAGCTTTGTTTCGATCTGTGTACGTAAGTATGTCATAAAGATTTTACAAGGCATAGTGCAAGGAGAAGGATCTGTTGTCTAAACAGTGAAATGAGGCTTCAGTGCTGGAGGCTGTTGCCCTCAAGTGTGTTCACACTTCTGACTGTGTCTGACCAATGCTTCTCACTTCTCTTGGAACAGCAGCAGATGAGGATTATTGCACCCAAGATAAAAACATATTTAACATCAGTAATGTACTTTGTGCTGCATAGTGGAAGAATGCTTTGCATTTCTCGCCTTTGCACTCTCCTAATTGTCGCTTTCTCTTCCAGCTCTCCCTCTACATTCCTGACAGGGTATGTTTGTCAGTGTAGATTTGCATTTCATATAACTTCCTCTTTAATGTTTTCATTTCAGTGTTTTGTTTTGGGTTTTTTCCCTGCTCTGTCACCCAGGCTGTTGTTAGGCTGAAACTCTAGTCACCTGGCTAGAGCTCTTTTGTTGCTGCCCTTCTCAGTTGTTGCCCTAGATCATCATTTGCTTCTGTAGCAGTAGGATTTGTGATGCTGTGTTCTGTTTGCCTTTCTGTCGCTGGTCTTTAAATGAAGTGTGTTACATGTTTAAAAGGAACCTAATATCCTGTAGGAGCTTTGGAGAAACAACTTGGTGTTCTCCATACAAGACCACTAGAACAAAATGATATGTGATATTGTAGCCTTAATGTAAAAATTTTCTAACTCACTGCTATGTGCTCTTTAATCTGATAATGAGTAAACAGAGCAGTTTCTACAATAAGACGTTGAGGAAGTCACTTGTAAGTGGATTAAAAAAAATACTATTAAACTGTGCTTAGAACTGAATTGATGAACCTAAGTTTGTCACATGGTAAAAGTTGGTGATTGATGAATTGTGGATTATATCAGTTTCTGGATTGATGAAACTTTAAAGAACATAAGATGTAGGGAGTATATCACATCTTGCTCACTCTTCATGAAGTCACTGATGAGACAAGCTTGTGTTCAGTTGTCCTCAGGTGTGACACTTGATGCCTTTTCTGCAGGCTACTGCAAAGTGGATTTTGGACGTTCTTGTGATCTGCAAGTTGAGGTCACTTGCTGTCTAATAGCTTGGGGGTAGGGCTGTGGGGTATGTGATAATAGCGCCAGCATATGCAGTGCATGGCCTCACTGAGCAGGCATGATTCCTGCAGGAGTTTGAGTCCCACCTTAGATACTGTGAGTCTGTATGAAATGTCGTGGGCACTTCAACAGACATCATCCGACGTTACTGCCTTTTGAGCAGTACGATTTTGTGGAACTTGGAAGTTTATTCTGCAGCAAAGACAGCCTGTGAATTAATCCTGGGATGTGTACCATTAACTCCTTAGGTAAAAGCATAGAAGACCTGAATATATAGTTACTACCAAAAATACGCGAACAACTCTGAAATTTGCCTCTTCATGTTGTATTGCTTAGTCTTTGCAGTATCCTTGTTGGCTGAAAAGGAGGATGCCTTGTTCCTTTATGTGATCAAATCCCTGCTGTTTGAAAGCCTTACACTCAATGGCCAGGAAAGCTATTCAGCTTATGGGTTACACAGATGTATAGTCTGTGGGATTTTTAAAGCTTACATTAGGGAAGGGAATTGCTAAACTGTCTTGGCAGCAGGCCTGGAGTTAGATCATTGGCCCCAGAGACACAGGGGTCTTGTCCTTTTCTGAAGTACGTTACTAGAAGTGGGAAGTGAGGAAGGACTTGCTTTCGTATGTGCATGGTAAACCTCTGAACTCTGGGCAAGGATGAGATGAAGCCAATGAATGAGGCATTATATACACAAGGGTGTGGCCTGTTTGTAACAAAAACTGCTCCTGACCCAGTTCATGTGACTGCAAGTTGGCTGCAATGGAGGTTTCTGGAGGGGAGTGGCTTTTAACTTTTTTGCTTTAATAAAAACTGGGTATGCTTCTGGCTCTTCAGGTTATCTTATGAGTCAGGCATGTATGCATAAGTTTTTTCTTTTGAAGGAAGTGTTTAGAACCAGAAGTTCTTAACCTATGTATTGAAGAATTACTTAAAGTAACACCAGGAAAAGCAGTTCTTTGTTGTGAGTACTGTGGTGAACCAGACAGAAGGCTGATATAGGTTGAAATAAATTTTAACAAAGTTGCTTTTAACTGTGATCAGTTTCCTTCTCTCACTTGCAGCCTGCTGATAAAGGATGACATGAAAGAAGGCTGAGGTGCTCACATCACACTTCCCTTCTCTCCTTACTCTGAAATCCTCACTTTTTTACTTGCCTGTATTACTGAAGGGAAACAACACAAACTTGAGAGGCTTTAGGTCATGTATATGCTCTTCAGAGTGTTTCATGGGTTAATGAAAACCTCATCAGGCCCTCGTCTCTCTTCTGAAAATTACAAATTAAAAGTTATTCCTTCCCCAGTAGGTGGCGGTGGTACAGAGGAGGTAGAACTGTGCTGTGTCAATTGTATCAAAATAATCCCCAGCATTTGTTACTGAAGCCTTCAATTTGTGACTGTTTTCTTCATAGATCATTTCTTCTTCCTGGTTCACCACAACCATAGTTACTTTTGCATTGTCCATCAGACCTGAGGTGTGGGTGGTAATGCATGTCGGCTGCTTTCAGCTGCTGTTTGTAGTCAATACAGTTATGTAAGGAGATTTATTTTCTGCTTCTGACTATGGATAATGACCATTTATACAACCTTCCAAAGAGATAGCAACCCGGGAACAAAAATACTGTGTTGCTAGCAACAGATCTTTGTCATCAGGCTGTGTTGTCAGGAAAAACCTGATATGCTTCTTTGTAATCTGCGCTAGTGGTCATGCATTAAGTTCCTATAAAAAGAAAATGAGCTACAAACTATTGTAATCGAGGATGGGAATTTGGAGAGAGAGAAAAGGTGGATGGGTTTTATTATGCTTTTATGGGTTTTGTGTCTGCTGCTGGACTCATGACCTGACTTCAGGCATTGCTTTCCACAAGTGGTGAAACCAAAATCCTGCTTTGTTGGAATTTCCCAGAAATGAAGCTGAAATATCCCTATAAAGCTTCTTGTCACAGGGAGGTATTTAAAAGTGCTAAACTTAGTCTCAGTCCAAACATGTAACAAAATATGCTTGTATGCAGTTCAAGTTAAAAAAAATCTTAGGCTTCTGGCCAGCTGATTCGGGTGCATGGTGGGTTTTCATTGTGTAATTGGGATGAGCTACAGTGATTTGTGTGTAGAAATGTTTTTTAGCTATGATTATGACAGAGGGTGAGTTCCTGGATTAGCACTGAGGCTTCATAGGAAGATTATCAACACCAATTCCTCCCCAGGAAATAAACGATGGCAGTTAGAGCTCCTTTCGCACAGCTCTATCTGCTGATAGCTCAGGCAACTTGGAAAGCTTGAAAAACTTTGAGGAACGGTGGAGATGAGAGTCACAGTTTTCTAGTTGTGAAATACTTGTATCAAATGCATCATTTTTGTTCTCTCATACAATATGGTATCATGTTGATTTGTCCTGAACCTAAGCACCCCTTACCTCTCCTGGGTTCTTAACCAGTGGCAGACTTGGTTCTGAAAGGCCAATGCTAAATCATTCTAATCTGAACTGATTCGGAATCACTGTTAGAATAGCTTTCTCATATTCTGATTTCTTACCCTAACTTTTCAGCTGAAGATACATGCACTATGATATATGGAGAATTATGCACTATAAATAGAGGTCTGTGTAGTTAGCATGTCTCCTGGAATAACTTTTCCCATTACCTGTCCTTAATGACTACAAAGTTGGTGCAGAATATGGTATTACCACTGTTCCTTTTTCCATTGAATCTTCTGTGACCTTTCTAACTATAGTTTTAGAAAATAGTGCCATTGGCAGAGTAATCTGTTATCCTGTTTTGTGCTGCTCACTACTGTGGTTTCTCAAGCAGCTCAGGCATCTCCCTTTTCTACTTAAAAACTGAGTTAACATCTGAAGTCAGAAATACCAAGTGTGCAGTGAATAAAACTGAAGTGACTATTCAGGTCATGATTTCAGATCATGGCATTTGGTATGCTGTCTCTGACACATTCAGATTACAGTTCTGCCTGGGTCCCTTTCTCCCTTCAGAGGATACTGGTCCTTATTCTCTAGTGATACTAAATTTTCATTATAGGCACTTTTTCTGGGCTGTTTGAAATGTATAAAGGAAGCTTATATATACTTTCTAATCCTTAGGGAAGAAATGAATGATTATGTCCTGTTTATGTTCTTTCCCCATATCTGACTTTCAAAGAAAAACCTTATTCCTTTATGTTTTCCTTGGTGCTCTTCTCAGGATTTACATAATATATGTTCCTTAAGTACAGAAAATAATAAAGATAAGTAACTATAGAATATGAAATAACATCAGACTTTTCATTTTCTTAACTCCAGGGAAAATATTTATCCCCAAGCAGAAGCCTGTACAGTCTTATGCAGAAGAAAAATTCACTCTTGATCCAGAACTGGAGGAAGCCTTGACTAGTGCCACAGACACAGAATTAGGTGACCTTGCAGGTCAGTTGTTCTAGAAATATGAATGGGCTTGTGTGTATTTAGACAAGAAAGATCTATAATTAATGTGTTTGTGTATTTGTTATTTGAAATGTGACTAGAGGAAGTTCTATTTGTGATAGAAACTAGATCATGTTATATGCCAGTTATATGCCAGTTTGCTTGTAGTGTATCAACTTTGTTGGTTTGTGATAATTTATAGGAAGGTAGATTATTTTGGCCTGCAAAAGATGCCTGATTTTCAAAGTCATTCCCTTTAAGTTCAGTCCTCAGACTGGCTGGGGTTTCTTGTGTATGGTACTACTTTTTTTTGCGTGTAAGAACATGCTGCTTTAGGAATACACGTGCATGCATTCCTAAAGCTTAAGTCAATAATTTTGTGACTGAGCTGCACTTTTAACTTTGATGCTTGACCCTGGTGAGGTCAAATCTAAGATATGAAAGACAGCTTAAAAGTCTGCAATTAATAATTTTATTTCTACTTTTCTTTAAATGATTAAGAGATTGAATGGCTTATTGTACTGATAATGGGGTGTTTCGCAAACACCAGTTGGTATTAAAGGAGCTCTGAACCTGAGCTGAATTAGTCAGAAACAGCAAAATTGTTTTATTTGCTTTTTCTTTTTATCCTTTTACAGCTATACTGGGAATGTCCCACTTGATAACAAACTGTGAGCTCTGTGATGTAGTAGGAAGCCGTAATGGGATTGACAAAGACAGCTTCTCAGGTAAGTGTGTACACAAGTGCTAGATAAATGAATGCTTTGTACTACAGACAGTTACTGTAACATTAACTATTTTCTGTACTATAGCATTAACTCTTTTCTGTTGCACTAGTATTCTTTAGCCTATTCAGTCTTGAGTTGGAAATGTGTGTGTCTGTAATACTGCTAATTGAGTTCCGGCAAGAGTGAAATTAAAATCTATGTACAATACAATTTAGTCTTATTTTAAGTCACTTTTGGGGGATAAAAGTAGGCATAAACATGCATTTGTTTGTGTCGGGTTTTAGGTTTCATGTTTGTGTTTGTAATTCAACTACTATATGCTTTCTGGTGTGGAAGGAAAGCAGGAAGGTTGTGAGAGCCTTTGGAAAAGAATAGAACTTTATGAAAACATGGTCAGGAGAGGATGGTGTGCTTTTTGGGCGGGGAGAGATAAAGACTGGTGATCTTTAAAGACATAAAATATTTACTATGTGTATAATTTAATCACAGTGAAGGATGTGACCTTTTTGATTACAATTAAATGCCTTACTTTTCAGATATAGTAAAAGGTGAAAAAATGTTGCCTGTTTTTGATGAGCCACCAAATCCCACAAATGTAGAGGAGACACTGCAAAGGATTAAAGATAATGATTCTCGTCTTGTTGAAGTTAACCTAAATAACATTAAGGTAATTACCTGAAGTCTGCAGTAAATATGCTGCTTTTGCTCATTAAAAGACACCTTAAACTGCAAAACTCTGCATGAATTTTGCAGCTTACACTCGTAAGAGAGTATGTTAGGTTTCTCCTAAATAAAGCAGCCTTTCTGTTGAATGTTATAGTGTGTGTATTATCTCAGAAACCCATAGCTAAACCGATAACCCATCTTTGTTTCTTTTGCCAAATGTGCCTTTAAAGTATTAGATTTTCTTACTGCCCAGATTTCTGTTGCTGCCAAGTTGGCAACGGTTCCAGCAGTTCACCATCATGGAGTTAACTTCTTTGAATCCTTTATCCTTTGAAGGACCAATGTGTTCTCAGTTACTGCTGTTGCAGGCAAAGTGATACTTGTACCTGAGATCCTTCTGATTCTTGTACAAAACAGCTGTTGGTTATTAGGGCAGCTTCTGCTTACAAGTGTAACAATTATGGTTTTAAACGTGGCTGAAACTTCTGCATATTTGTGTGAAAGAAAACAGAAGTGTAGCACTCCTGTCTTACGGTGGAGGCAGCAATGACAGGCTGCTAGCTGCAGCCTCACTAGCAGCCTGGTGTATTTGTTGCCCTTACTAAAGGAAGAAAATAAAATACATGTTTAAGAATATTTTACAGTAGACATGATAGCCAAAATAAATGCTTAAAAAGGCAACAGAACAGAATCTCTGATATAATAAACTGAGAAATTTGCTACCTTATGTAGCTAAAATTATTCCGTTTAAGCTTGGTTACTACTACACTGTAAAAGCTATCAAGCTATACATTGGCAAATTCTGGAACTATACTTAAAATAACGCAGAGAATGAAATGCTAATGGATTCACCCATCTAAAGCTCTAAATGTGTTTATACGAGAGGTTAATTTGGTGTGGATAGCAGAATGTTATTTCATGTAAATTTTGCTCAGTAACAGTTCCAAGTCAGCTAAATACTTTTTAACACTTACATTATGGCAATGGCTTCAGTGTAGTAAAGATGACTTTGCTTTATAGAATTGGTGACTTTAATAGCTGTTTATATCTTAAATACAGCTTTGCTGCATGTGTAGCCTTTACCTTGAGACTACTGGAGAACACTGATAGTTAATATAGTACATTTTGCTGTAAAGAGAATAAGCTAATGGAAGAACTTGGGGGGAGGGGATAAACTTGTATGTCTTAAGAGAGTGAAATGCTGTTTTTAATTCAAGAACATACCAATTCCAACACTGAAAGAATTTGCGAAAGCCTTAGAAACCAACACGCATGTGAAGCATTTCAGCCTTGCGGCTACTCGAAGCAATGATCCTGTTGCTGTTGTAAGTACTCTTGATAATGTGCTAAAGTGGGATGCAAAGGAAGTTAGGATGGAAAGACAATGGTGAGGGATTGAGTTTAATCCTGTTTAAATATTTAGAGATTAAAATTATTAAATTCTGTTACACTGTAAAGTACGTTCTCTTTAGCAAACCTTTGTTGTATCAAAGTTGGTGATTGCTAGTTGACTAACTTGCAGCCATGCATCAAATGTATGAGTGAGAGCTCTTTTTTTACAATTCAGCCACGATTTTTCATTTTGCTAATTTCATGTTTTTCTTTTTTCCTGTTTAGTTCCTAATGTTTGTTCCAGAAGTCAGTAGTATATTCAAAATTAACTTTAAAAGAAGCACATTTGAAACTGAAAAAGCTCATAATCTTTTTCTACTAGCTAGAGTTTTAATTGAAGGAAGTTGTGAAACACTTGTTTCTCTGATACCCCTGCTACCAAAGATTGGCTTAAAGTTTTGGCAGTAAAGCATGACAGTAGTCAAAGTATCTATTTTGACACAGTTGAAACTTGGGCATTTGTCATCTGCTCCTGTTTTTCCTATGTTGAATAAAAAGCATATTTACAAAAGAGGTAAGAAAACATTACTGATTTTTCCAGGACAATCCTTTGCATTTGTTTTAATTTCATATTGGAAAGAAAAATGTTTTGAAAGACTTCGTTGAATGAACATTAGAGAGCTTTGTTTTGGGTCAATTAAAGTTCCTTTTCAGTAGAACTGAACATTTGTAATAGCCTATAAAGGCTTCTTTTTCTCAGGTGTGTTTTTTCCAGAGTATTTTTGCATTATGACTTGGTATTAAAAGAAAATTCAAGGTTATGGTTTTTATGAAAGTAAATTTTAGCAGTTGCTTATTCTTCTTTTATTATTTTCTCAGAAATAAGATCAGGTATATGCTATTTCTGTAAGCATGCTTTTAGCTACATCCTGGTGCTGTGCTTATAGCTTTGAGTTTTACCTCTTCCTACCAAATCTTTGGACACAAGCATTTTGAAAGTCAGATCTCCTGTTTACAAATTAACCGTATCTAATTCTCCTTCCACTTGACTAATACCCTTTCTTTGGCCTTTACTTAGCCGCTTGCATTACTCATTGTATACTGTGAAGGCCGACAAAATGGAATTGATCCAATATGCTAATTTCAGACTATTTATATTCTGTGTAGCTTTTTAGTTTGTTGCAAGAGAAAGGGCCTTTCTTGGCTAAATACTGTTTAAAAGGAGAATGTAGATAATGCCTGGTTGAAGACTCACTTCAGTCTCAGTAAGTGAAAACTTGCCAAGTTGCATCATGCATCTGTGACTTGTTGCTCCTATTGAACTAGTTAGTGGAAAAGGTCATCACTGTGTGCTATGATGTACCGTAGCAAAATTTGAGAGTTTAATGATGTTTGCACTCAAAGGCTCTTGCAGATATGCTGAGAGTAAACACAAAATTAAGAAGTTTAAACATAGAATCAAACTTCATCACTGGAGTTGGAATTTTGGCACTGGTTGATGCACTGAAAGACAACGAAACATTGACAGAGATCAAAATTGATAATCAGGTAAGTGAGGTGCTGGTAATATCATAGTCAAAACCGGTCTAAAATACACAGTTGACTATGTATTCATTGAAAGCAGCTTGTGATAAACTTACCAAAATTCTTTGCTTTTAAATACCTTAACCCCATGAATTATTGTCTCTAAAATTTTCAGAAGCATCTCGTTGAAGTTGATTCCTGGTCACTTCAGTGCTTGCTTGTGCTTTAAAGTGCACAGATGTATTCTGTGACCCGCTGCCTTTTAAATTAATCAAAATTAATCCTAGTGTTTATTGACTGTTATAATGAAAGTATTCTGATCTCTTTTAGGCTGAATATACATATAAGCTCTGTTGTCTTTGCGTATCTTTTATTTTATCAGAGGCAGCAGCTGGGCACAATCGCAGAAGTAGAAATTGCCAAGATGCTTGAAGAAAACACGAAGATCCTCAAATTTGGATACCATTTCACACAACAGGGACCTCGAGCCAGGGCAGCTGCAGCTATCACAAAAAATAATGATTTGGGTAAGTCCTGTCAGCAGACAGTGACTATTAAATGAATGTGTGCATGGTACAGGTGTCTGGGTTTTTCTGCTTTTCTGTTGACATAACCAGGATAGCAAAATATGAGCAGATCAGATTTCTGCTGTGCTTTATTCCTACTCTTCTGTTGCTGCTTGATATTCTTTTACTTTGTTGCAGGGTGTTCAGGCGTTCACATGAATTGTGGCAAAGAGAGGGAAAATAATAGTTTTGATCAGTTCTATTGAGATAAGAGTCATCATTTCTTTGAAAGCAGTACTTGAAATTAATAGTGCAGGATGTCCTCTTTAATGCCAGCACACCCAGCCTCATTTGGGATTGCTTGAGTAAGGAAACTGAACGTACTATCATGTTCAGAGACTGGGGCTGGGTCATCTTCATGCATAGGTACCCTCCCTGCCTCTCTGAAAGGTAACTTGCAGCAGTGGCATCTTTATTTGCTGCAGTAAGTTTTGTTGGAGCTCATCTGTTAGAATCCTAGCTAAATGGACCAGCAGAAAATTGGTTAGTAAAATAGCACATGAATGGAAATCATTTGTATAATAATGTCAAATACTTGAAGCTCTCAATTACAACAAGGTAATGTAGTCCATCTATTTAGATAGAACTACATTTTAAAACTCCATTTAATTAAACCTGTTGGCTTTAGGTGCTTTTTGATAAGGATTACACATCTGAGCGTGAAAATGGGCCACTAAAATGGGCCAGTTTAGTAGGACTAGTAGTTCAGGGACACATTAGAGAGAATGACATAGGCAGTTGGAATTTGGTTTAACGATCTGCTTCCACTCTGTGTAAAAAAGTGGGGAAGAACAACTCTCAAGGAGATGGAGGAGGAGTAAAGAATAGTGCATAGAGAGAGAAGAAAGATACTTGGACACTGCATAACTCTTTCTCAAAATACGTTATAAATCAGTTACTCTTTTTTTTTTGTCATAATGCTTTACTTTCTTTTAAGGTTTCTTTCTTCACTAGTTCTTATTTTGGTGTTTGACAGTTGGAAATCTATGTTTCTATTGATCTCTTGCCTTTTTTCTTTGCTTTCTTAGTCTGGAGTATGCGAGTAAAAGTTTCTGCAAATACCTTTTCATCTCTCCAGCCCTGAAGCTACAGAGTCAGTTACGCTGAATACCCAGTTGGGCACTGAGCACTGAAAACTGGGATGTTTAAAGTATCTTATTTCTGTCTTTGTATGTTTCTTCTAAAAAATAATTTACATTGTCTTTCTCCTTTGCTTACGCTGTGTACTACTTCCCTTTTCTTTGTCTGAAATTGTGAATGCGTTGCTTTGAACTGCATGATTGGAGAAGTCTAAGGTTGGAAACTCTTCCATCTGTTCTTGTGATTTGATGGAAGCAGCTGTGCATAACTGCTGTCACTGAAATAATTTGGATTCAAATGGAGATAATGGCTTTAAATTGACACCCTGTGAGGGTGCTGAGGTGCTGGCACAGGTTGCCTAGGGAAGCTGTAGCTGCTCCATCCCTGGCAGTGTTCAAGGCCAGGTTGGATGGAGCTTGGAGCAACCTGCTCTAGTGGAGGGTGTCTCAGCCAGTGGCAGGGGGTTGGTACTGGATAAGCTTTAAGGTCCCTTCCAACCCAAACCGTTCTCTGATTCTGTGATAAGTCTATGGGTTATTCTCAAAGTGAGAAATACATTGGCTTTGTAAAGAGTAGAATTCTAGTGAGATTTTGTTTCCTTAAACTGTATCTAAAGAATTTCTTGAGAGAGGAAGGGGGAAGCTAAACAAAACAGTTTTGCCTCTGTTATTTTGATCTAAAGGTAAAGATCAACTCAAATTGCAAATACCTGTAAAACCACATAATTTCCAATGAGTGAAATCACTTTGTGTATAGATGTGCTTGCTAACGGAGATCAGTGGAGATGCCCTGTATAATTTTGAAGACATTTAGCCTGATGTCTGCACAGAAAAGGAAAACACAATTTGATGGGGGGGAGGAGAAAATAGCAATTAAAAACATTACAAATAGTAAGCAAAACTCCAGTCATTCAGTCAGTCTTACATATTCTTAAGTCTGAACAGCATGTGAGCCTTTAGTGATTTTAGTCATAAATCTGTCACTTGCATTTTTTGACAATTGAATATTTTTTTTAACAAATGGCATGTTTTAGGCTATTGAATGTAAATTTTTTGTTGTGTGTATATATCAGATGCACTGTGAAACTCTTGTACTGTTTCTTTTGAAGCCATGTAAATTTCAGTAAGATAACTGCAATGTATAAAAAGAGCAAAGGCTTAAGTCTGCTTACCAAACAAAATGGTTGTTTCCCACAAGTCTCTCCTCACAAGTATTTGAAGCTTTTCATGAATAAGGCAATAAGCACTGCTAAAGCATAAGCTTAAAATGATGGATAACACTCTGCTAATTACCAACTTTATGTGGTAACTGGTCATGTTGTAGAAATATGAAGAATAGTTATAATGATAAAACAGTAAAACCCTTTTTCTCTCTCGTTACAGTTCGCAAGAGGAGGGTTGAAGGAGATATCTAGCAGATCTTGTCAGAACTGTGTGGAGATTTCAAGGGTTGTCCAGGCATCGTCATCACTTTGGGCTTCGGCAATGTTGGACTACATTTACCTGGGTTAGAAGGGAAAAGACTGGAAACCCCATTCCTTTTAAAGCAAAGCTATATGAATAATCTGCTGGTATGCATCACGTTTTTCAGGTTGAGACAGTAACTGCACCAGTTTCTGTCCCATAGTCTTTGGGGGTTTTTTTAAGAACTTTTTTGTATTTCAAGACTTTGGCTGTGCTTTCTACAAAAAATATAATTGCAAATCAATGTTATAATTGTCTGTAGTCAAAGAATGGCACATTCAGAGTCACTGGTCAGATAATGACCCAATTGAAATGTTTGTTAGAAAATCTGGGGGTGCTTATTTACGTGGAGGGGTGTGTGTATTCCTGGAAACAATGCATTAGTGATAAGGGATTCTTCACAGAACAGTTAGTCTCATTGTGTAGAGCTGTTCAGCCTTGTTCATGCACTGAAGAGAAATCTTTCACAGCTATCTCAGTTGTAATTCTACATTTTATTAGTTCTTGATACTGTGACTAATTAAAGACATCCCTTTGAACCTACCAAAAATAAATTGGCGAAGGACTTTTTCTAAGAGATTAGAGAGACTAATAAAAAAGTGGAAGCCTTAAAATCAGAATTAAAAACAGTAGGTGCCTTGCAAAATAACAATTTTTCTATTACACCTAAACCCTAAAAGCCTTTTTCAAGAGATCCCATGACTGTATCTTGCTCTGTATCTGAACTAGATATGGTTTTAGATCGATTTCATGTGTTCATCAGCATTTAGTTTATATTTGTTGTTTAAAAATCTTCATCTACATTCATAAGTATCAATTTCTGTAGTAGTAGTGGACATGCATGTTTTTAAATTCTGCATAATTCTGTACAGAAAAATCCCCCTGACTGTGAAACCACTGCTCCAATTTGCTGGCAAATGGAAAAATCCTTTTTTTTTTTTCCAAGCTGTTGCATTGAGCTATCAGTACTTCATATAAATCTGTCATTTTTTTAATAAAGCAATGAAGTAACACTTTTAAGAAAGGATTTTTCTATTCTACTTGTCTTGATGTTGAAACACTACGTAAGACATGCAGAAATTAACCAATATGCAGTGTCAACTCAGTATGATGTATTTAAAGTTCTGTATCTAAGCAAAATAAGGCAACAAGAATTACTTCAACTTCTGTACATAATCACAGTAGATTGATGTAATATGAAAACCTAGAGGCTTTTTGGTGCAGGTCGTTTTGTACTATACTAGTTTGCCCACTGTTGTCATGAGATCAGAAAATGTTCCTTAGGACTGCTCAGCAGTCTTTCTAGCGACAGAAAATTCAACTGACAACTGTTTTCATCACAGGATCATAACATGGTGAGCATTTAACGTATAGAAAACATTAGATAGAGATTTTTGCATCAGGTTTTATACACTATAAAAGTTTAACAGAGCAACTCCCTGACACTGTGCCCACCTTGTCATTTGCTGCAAATCTCATTTTGGATCTTTAAAGACAGACTTTGCTCTGGAGGTGACTTCAAATTTTACTGCAACTGTACTGAGAATTTTAAACCATAGTGCCTTCAGTGAGGATATATATAACTGGTTTATACTTGTGGAAAAACAGTTTTCCTATTTCAAAATCCAGCCTCTTGTTATAAATAAATGTGTGCTCTGAAAAGCAAGTCAGTATTAATTCTGTTCAAACCAAAGACAATCTATAACTTGGAAACAATCAAACTATATCTGACTCATAACAAAAAGGGTTTCTTTTGGTTTTGGCTTTGTACATTTTCAAGAACTGTTTAGATTTTGAAATTCAAGTTCTTGTATAGTATACATAAAGTCACAAAATACATGTCTTTTTACAGGTAGTGCTGTATAAACATGGCCAAAGCATGTCATGTGCCAAGTTGCCTAAAGCTGTGCTACTTATGTGCTAGGCACCATAATCATTTTGTGTCAAAAAACAGGCTGTAATATCTTCCTTCATTTGTTGAAGGGCTGCATGATCATGGAATCTGTTCATATATTGTGATTCTATGATGATTTATTATCAAAGAAATTAGGCAGTCATCTGCTTGAAGATAGACAAAATAAATATGAAAATGAATGAAAATGGATTATGAAAATGATAGCCTAAATCCCTTCCTTTATTAAATCAAGGTAGCTGCTTAATGATTTATATTCCAATCAAAGGCAGGGGCTTTTAAGCTGCATCTCAGGTGCCTGGTCAGAGATGATAGTAGTAGACCTTAATAATAGATTTAGCTCTGTAGACAGCAGCTGAGCATTTGACTGCTTATTGGCACTTTCAGGACAGGTATCTGACAGGCTGGGCATGGAAAGCTAGTTTGGTTTATTTTCACCCCGAAGGGTTTGGCCCTCGAAATTGGTGCAAGGTGTGGCATGGTGCATGGACCACTTACAGCCATCACTTTAGTGCCCACAGTGTGTATCCTCGTTGGAATAAATGAAGGAATTCAGTCTGTAGCTAGGAATCACAGTCTCAACAAGCAAAGTGAACATGCAACCTGGTCCAGTGTGAGGTGTCCCTGCCCATGGCAGGGCAAGGTTGGAACTGAATGATCTTTAAAGTGCTTCTATGTTTCTATGTAATGCTATCAAACGTAGTGAGATCTTGTGTATGACTTCCTTATTTATGAGGGCAAATGGGTTACCAGCTGTCATAACCACAAGATTTATTTTTTTTTCTGGAAGAGGTGATACTCTTTTCTTCCTGATTATATTTCAGGCTTAATGCAGAAGTCAAATGACCACATACATTGATTCTGTTGGTTCCAAGCTACGCATGGAAACATACCCTATATTCTGAAGCAATTACCTATTTACTGTTGTATTTTAAAGAGACAGCTTCATTCTCTCTACAGCTTGAATAATACTGTTTGTAAGCTACAAACGAGCAAGTGTTCAATTTAAATTTCCATTGAGGAAACATGAATGGATGTTTTAGCATATCAGCGCTATATGCTGTCAGATTGTAAACCAGTGACAGTTTTGAATGATTAAAGTGCTGTATTCTTGTGGTTTGGGTGTTTTGTTTGTTTGGTTTGTTTAAATGTTACCTTGACTTGCTGAACATTGACCCATGTGTTTATGTTAAGCCATTACTTTCTCCAGTAGCAAGGTGAATTTGTGGAAGTAAAAGGTTAGTGCTGTGGAGCTCAGTATTTCACAGTGCAGGCAGCAGGAAGATGAGTTAAGAGCCCCTAAATGGCTAACAGCATATTGTTCATGCCTGTTCAATACACACAAGAAGCAACTGGGAGGGACGACGTTAGGCTGCCTTGTGCAGCGTTATTACAGCCACAGTTGGCAATGGGAGGGTCTAGAGGTGCAGGTAACAGATTACACTCCCTGTGTTGGAGACACTGGGTCACTCTGTCCCTGTCTCCGGTGAGTGGGCAGTGCCCCACCGATAGGAAAGGGTGGGTTGCACTCATCTCCCTTCACTGTCAGTGTTAAACAGCAGCCAGGTCCAACCACAGCGCGGTCACTAAATGCAGAACGGGTGGAAAGCTTGTATTTAATGGCGATACCTTGAGGCCAGGGTGACCTGCACTCAGCAAGTGCTAGTAACGGGAGGTCGGACTATCCAACCAGCAGCATCGTGCCCAGGCCACGTGTGTCCGGTTCTGCTCCAAGCCTCGGGCTCTGACAGGCCTTATCATGTAGCTGCGGCCACATCCGTCCTCACCGTTTCCTCGCGAGGCCACGCGTTTACCTCCGCTGCTTTCGGTAACGGCCGCGGGACGCGGCCCCTTTAAGAGGCGGGCTGCCGCCGCCCGCCCTGCCTCAGCCGCCGGCGCCGCGCCACGCTCCGTAGCCGCGTCGCTCCGTGTTTGCATCACGGAGCGGCGCCGGCGGTGTGGCGGCGGGCGCGCGGGCCGCCATGGCGGACATGGAGGATCTCTTCGGCAGCGACGCGGACTCGGAGGCCGAGCAGAAAGGTGCGGGGCGCCGCGCTCCCCCCGCTGCCCGTCCGCACTGCGGCGCGAGGCGGCCCGAGCGCGTAACGCAGCGCTGCGGTGTGCCCCGGGCCTCCGCTGCGCGCCGGCGGGGCCGGGCGGAACGCAATGGACCCTGCGCTGCGGTGGCTGCGATGCTCCTATGGCCGCGGCCGGGGGAGCAGGGGGTGAGAAACACACGCAGAGCGCGCTTCCAAATGTGATAGCGCTTTATCGGAGCTCTGCGGGTGCAGGGAGGTGGAGGCACGGGGGGTGCCCGATTTACCCCTCGTTATCTTGAGACGCTGTCCCCATTGTCCATGCCGGAGAGCTGTCATCATCCTGTAAATGAAAACAGAACGCATGGAACATCTCCCGATTTAACTCCTTTGTATGTTTTTAAAATGCCTGTGTCAGCTTCTGTAAGTTACTTTTCAAGGCAAGTGTTCCTTTTTTTCCCTGTTTGAAACAGCCCCCGCCAACCTCAGCATTCAAGAGTAGCTCCACTGTAGCAGGCGTGTCAGGGTACCTCACACAGCTAACTTGGGGGAAAGGCATGATGGCAGTTTCACGTTTGTAGGATCTCACATGTATGTATTTATCTATTTTAAACCATCAGTATTCCGAATTACATTTTCATTTGTGTAATTGCTTATTCAATAGCTTGTGGTTTGAAACTTTATGTGGCACCCGTCATTTTCATTCTGTCTTCCATTGGCAGTACCTTTATTAGACATTTTATTTTACTATTTAGGTGACTTTTATGTGTCTTTCTTACCATTCACTGTAGGTTCTCTCTCTGGATTTGGGGCTTTTTGTTTGTTTTAAAGCAAAGCCCAGCATCTTATGTGCATCCTTGTGGGGACATTTTAACTCTTAAAAAGTGATATTTGCTTTGCAGATTCCGACTCTGGATCTGAATCTGATTCTGATCAAGAGAATGCTGGCTCTGATAGTAATGCTTCTGGGAGCGACAGTGACCAAGACGATGACAGAGAGGCAGTAAAACCTAGTAATAAGGAGTTATTTGGAGATGATAGTGAGGATGAAGGGGCATCCCATCACACAGGGAGTGACAACCATTCCGAAAGATCCTACAATCGCTCTGAAGCTTCAGGACATTCTGAGCATGAAGATAATGATCAGTCAGATGTGGACCAGCACAGTGCTTCAGAAGCTGCTCATGATGATGAGGATGATGATCGCGGGCATGGGTCTGACGAAGGCAGTCATCATTCAGAGGGAGATGGTTCTGAAAAAGCACATTCAGAGGATGAAAAGTGGGGCAAGGAGGACAAAAGTGATCAGTCAGATGATGAGGAGAGGCATCAGAACTCTGATGATGAAGAGAGACAGCAGAACTCTGATGATGAGGAGAAAGCACAGAACTCTGATGAAGATGAAAGGCCACAGGTATCTGATGATGAGGAAAGACTCCAGAACTCAG
The DNA here is from genome assembly GCA_009867235.2 of Psittacus erithacus. Taxonomy (NCBI): domain Eukaryota; kingdom Metazoa; phylum Chordata; class Aves; order Psittaciformes; family Psittacidae; genus Psittacus; species Psittacus erithacus. The sequence continues at coordinate 34,925 of WYDI02052629.1, forward strand.
ATGAGGAGAAAGTGCAGAATTCTGATGATGAGGAGAGGCCGCAGGCCTCAGATGAGGAGAAGATGCAGAACTCAGATGATGATGAAAGGGCCCAGCACTCTGATGAGGAGAAAGTACAAAACTCTGATGATGATGAACGGGCCCAGCATTCTGATGAGGAGGACCAAGAGCACAAATCTGGTAGGATGGAATACAGTAGTAATGATTAGCTTCTGGTTTGATCTCTCTTTATTGTTTCATTTATATTGGCCTGAAGAGATTCAGACTTCACTGTAAAGGCATTAATCATGTACATTAACGATGTACTTTCAACTACAGTCATCTTTGTAATTTTTTTTTTTATGCAGCACTTTTAAATTCCTTTTCATCTGAATACCTTATTAGTACAAAGGAATTTAAAACTATGTGGGACAAAATATTTAATTTGCTGAGAATAACTGTGCTCCTCAGCAGAGTCTGCGAGGGGCAGTGACAGCGAAGATGAAGTCCTGCGAATGAAGCGAAAGAAACCCATTGCTTCAGATTCAGAAGCGGACAGTGATACAGAAGGACAGAAAGGTGAATGATGGCATTGTTCTGTGGGGGTTTGGTTCCTTTAATCCCTATTTTAAGCATGCCTGCTTACAGAACTTGAGGAAATTGATAGTGCTCGTGAGACAGTGTAACTGCAGTGCCATGTAAATAAGAAAACAGCACAGCAGGAATTCTGTATGGGGAAGTGCATGCTGTATTTCTCCTATTTATCTCTAGGTGGCTTTACCAGTGTTTCTGTTTTCTCCATGAGAGACAGAGCTTTTCTTTTGTGGATGTTGTTACACACATTTTTCCTGATGGTGTTAAGAAATGTTGCCTCTAATCAGAGCAGCCTAGAGAACCCTTGCGGGTTTTTGTGATGTTTAGCTGGCTGAGAAAGAGCTGTTGACTCTTCTGAGAAGTAAAATCTTCAAAACATGTTAATGAAATTGATAGTTACTTATATTTGCTTACTTGAGCAAAGGATGATCTTACACCCTTAATTCATCTGTTGACATTTTTTGCCTAGATTCTCTTACTTGATAGAGCCTTTCCAGGAAAACATAACTTGAATCCTCAGCTTAAAAATACAGGGGAAAAGTGTTCTTCAGGATAAGAGAATAGTATGTGCTTCATAGACATAGTAACTTCTAACCTGTGTAGGTGATTTTAAGTGGCAGTGAAAGTGAAGGATGTGCTAATTTTTTTTCCTGTAAGTGTGCTTGCCTGTAGGGGTGTGTGTATACATATATGTGTATTTTAAAATAGCATTTTTTTTGCTCAAGAGCATGCAGATGTCATGGATCTGTTTGGAGGTGCAGATGACATTTCCTCAGGGAGTGATGGAGAAGACAAGCCACCAACTCCAGGGCAGCCTATTGTGAGTAGGCTTGACTTTTGAAATAAGTCTGAAACATGCTATTCCATTGTATAACGCTGATTATGATAATATTTTAGTGAAAAAGAGTAACAGCATTAAGCTGAAAACTGTATATCAGCTCCTTTACTGTTTCTTTACTGTATTTTGGTCTGTTGGATTTACACTGGTATTTGCAATTACTTTTAAATGGCATATGAAAATGCTGACTTGAATTGCTTTCACTGAAAACTTCCAATTTCTTTCGCTCAAAGCTTCCTGATCTCTTTCTCTGTGCTGATGGATGACATTTCTTTAAGCTAATGTAAGTGCTTACTGAATCAACAGTTGGCAGGTAGACGTATTTTCACTTATGCTCCTCTTCTCCTTTTCTTCATTAGGATGAGAATGGACTGAGTCAGGAACAACAGGAAGAAGAGCCTATTCCAGAGACTAGAATAGAAGTAGAAATACCAAAAGTAAACACGGACTTGGGTAATGATTTGTATTTTGTGAAGCTGCCCAACTTCCTTAGTGTGGAGCCCAGGTAACTGCATATTAAGTATGTGATTGATAAGGTTTTTTTAGTGTTTCCCTGTATTACTTTTTATGTAGTAATACAGTTAAATATGTTGGCCATATTTAAAATGGTTGACATTAAGATGCACACTTTTGGTTGTGATCAGTCAATAGTATTATATATTGTTGTTATTTAATCAAGTGGTGAGTATTTTCTGATGAGCTTGGGTTTCAGCTTGATTTAATAACCTTTTGTGTTTGAAAAACAAACAAAAATATGTTTTAACTGAAAGCATGTCCTAATTCAGTTGAATCTTAAACGTAGATTCAGGCTCTCAGATGTATAAAAGCTGAATGAACAGCATCTTTATGCACTTTTTAGGGATAAAACCATAATTTTCAATTTTAGAATGAGCCCTCATTTGTACATGCTAAATGCACTCTTTAACTATAAAGCGTCTGGTTACTCATTTTCCTATTTACCTCACCCAGGCTAAAAAAAATTTCTGGAATTCATAAGGAGAAATAAAGTAGATTATTCAAGTTGCTTGTGATACTAGGTTTGGCCCTAAATTCCATCCTCAGCGCTTCTAGCAAAGTCAGAGCCATCTCTTGAAGTGTTTTTGTGTTAAGTGGCTTCATTGCACTGTTTAATAGGTGTCCTGTTAGCTGGTGGTGTGGCTTTGGGTTTGTTATATGTTAGCTAAATCATTCTTCCTGGCTTACATATTATAGACTGTTTCAGGAGAGAACTGTTAAGAATCCAGTTAGTGGCTCTCATCAGAGAAATCCTGGGGATCTTTGGGGGTCAGACAGAACTGAAAATAGGATTGTATGGTAGCAGAGTCTGTTTATCACTTCGCTCCTTTGCAGCAGCCTGGAAACTGTTTGGAAGGAGGCTAGGGAATGACCTTCCCCCACTCACTCCCAGCCCAGTCATCAGGTTTTTTGGAGGAAGAGAAGAAAACCAATCTCATCTTCCTTTTCCTTTTGGTTCCCTTTGAGTTTCAAATTAAAAACAGATGGCTAAGGTTGTCCTCTCAGAAAATCCCTAATTCACCACATTTATAAAATGATATTTTTCTTTTTATTTTCTCTGTACAATATTGTATAGATTTTGTTCCAGACATTATCCTGATGCTAAGGAAACAGTATTTTCTGAGGCAGACTTGCTTTCTTTAGCTACAGCCATTTAGAGGGTCTGAATGTTCAAGTGGCTGTAATGGATGGTAGTGAAGACACTTGGGTAGGCCCCCTATGGTGTTGAATCAATGCTGTAAATGACATTACTGCAGAAATGGCTGTCTCACAGCTGCAGTGCCTACTATTGTATGCAGTATATGATTTAAAGCTTTCAAGTACCTGTTATTTTCACAACTCTGGAATCATCTGGATTAATTTTTGGAAGAATAAAGACTGTTACATAATTTATTGCAGACCTTTTGACCCCCAGTATTATGAAGATGAATTTGAAGATGAAGAGATGCTTGATGAAGAGGGTAGAACTAGGTTAAAACTCAAGGTATAACATTAAGTTTCTTTATCTCTTTGACACTCATCTAGCCACATTTCTTCAAAGTCTATTCCAGGTGCTTTAGAATGGTGTTTTGAGTTATGGTTCACATTATGAAAGTGTGGGCCAGGTCAGCAGTGAGGAGAATTGATCCATTTTAGTAATAAATAAAAAAAAGCTTTGCAGCTGCGTTTCACCTATAAAAGCAGTACCTTTCACTTTCATTTCCTTGCATCCTGCAGCAAATGATGTAGCCTGTCTAACTGTAATTATTGACCTATACAGAGTATATTTTGCCACAGTCTTCCGTACTATGAATCAGAAAAAGTGTTTTGTTTTTTTTCCCACAGGTAGAAAACACAATACGATGGCGGATGCGACGGGATGAGGAAGGGAATGAGATCAGAGAAAGCAATGCACGGATAGTCAAGTGGTCAGATGGAAGGTTAGTTCGGACTTTGTGCTGTTGAAGGAGTACAGTTGTTATTCCAGCAAAATGCTCTGGCTTGCAAAATGGGAAGGTCAGCAAATTTTGGTATCAGTTCTGCACAGCAGAAATTACTCTCAGTGCTTTGAAAATGTTATGCTCTGTTTAGTTTGGATTGAAATACAATTATTGGCTATATTTGAGAAGGAAACATGAAGGCTTTCTCCATTTAGAAATGAGGCAAAAATAGACTGTGGGGGCTTTATCAAATAATTGATATATGAATCTCTTTTAAGCATGTCTCTTCACTTGGGCAATGAGGTCTTTGACGTGTACAAGGCGCCATTACAGGGAGATCACAACCATTTGTTCATCAGACAAGGGACAGGTCTACAAGGACAGGCTGTTTTCAAGACAAAATTAACCTTCAGGTAAACATGCTATTCTGTATCAAATGTTGATACTTTCCTTGCAATTAAGTACTGTAACTAGTATATAGAGATTAGAAATACTAGTTCCTTAACTTGCGGAGTATAACTGTTTAGTAAAAATGTGCTATTTTCCAAAGTCAGTATTTTGGTAAGATTTGTCCTAAATTAGGTGTTGCAGTTTGAAAGGTTAATATGCCATTCACTGCACTATGTAGGCTACGTGTATTGTTTTATATATATTTTAATTTACATTTTTAAGTCCTCATATGAATCAGAATATTCCCTGAAATTAACCTTTCGTCTGATGCACAGTTGCTGTCAAGATGATGATTACATCCTGGGCTATTGATGTGAAATGTGAGGATGATTATTTAGTCTGGACTGCAGATGCTTTTTTGAGAGAGGAATTGATGTCTCCAGTAGCTGTTACAATGCACGTAAAGAAATAACAATAAAAAAAGGATGATGCTTTTACTGTTGTGGAGGTGAATCCTTGAAATCTTAAGTATGCTGTTCTGACTGATGTTGCTCAAAGAAGTATTTAACCCATAGCTATTTTTTAACAGGCCACACTCTACAGACAGTGCCACTCACAGGAAGATGACTCTATCTCTGGCAGATAGATGCTCAAAGACCCAGAAAATCCGTATTCTGCCAATGGCAGGTCGGGATCCAGAGTCTCAGCGGACAGAAATGATTAAGGTATTGTGGCAGGGAGCTCTCTTATCTGCTGATTTAATCTAAAAAATCACAACCCTAATGTAGCTGAACATTTTGTGACTTTATGAAAAACTGAGTGGATTTTGGAGTTACAGACGAGTTGTTAGCCGTGGGTGCTTAACCTTACATGTTATAAAAAAAATCATACAGTACAGTCTTCACACTGCTGGGACATTACTTCAAAAGCTGGAGTAGAATACAAATTCCTCTTCAGTTGGTTTTGTTTGGGTTTTTTCCCTCAGTCTTAATATATTCCTGGTTTCTTTGGACAGAAAGAAGAGGAGAGATTAAGAGCTTCCATTCGCAGAGAATCTCAGCAGCGAAGAATGCGGGAGAAGCAGCATCAGCGTGGTCTGAGTGCAAATTATTTGGAACCTGATCGCTATGATGAAGAGGATGAGGGAGATGATGCAATCAGCCTAGCAGCTATCAAAAACAGATACAAAGGTGGCATCAGAGGTAATAATAAACCTTAACAGGATGTTAATATAAACCTTAACAGGATGTTAATATAAACCTTAACAGGATGTTAAGATTTATATGTTAAGGATGTTCAGGGCCTCTGTGATTCATATGGATTAATTTCTTGGGAGAGTCCTTCTAAAATTGTATTTTGCCAGTTCATTTGATACATGAGCAGATGTGAGTTGAGTTTGTGTAAGTTAATTTTGTTTACTCTGGACTTGGATTCTGCCAACTTTCTGTTGGACTAAATGTAGGAGAATTATTTTTGATATTATCTCTTCCTCACCAGTTTCAGGTAAATATTTGTCTTCTATTTTTTCTCTGCAGAGGAACGTGCTAGAATCTACTCTTCTGACAGTGATGAAGGCTCGGATGAAGATAAAACACAAAGACTACTCAAGGCAAAGAAACTTACTAGTGATGAGGTAAGAAAAGGATTTTGGTTTTAAGCTGCTGATTTTCAGTCAGGAACATTTCCTGCACTAAATCTGTGTTTTAAAGCTGAGACTTTTGTAGTTTAATTTCTGCTCTGATTGATGTATTATTTGACTTGGCATGCTTTCGATGGCAATTAATCACCAATTTCTTACACACTGCATCAGTTCGTAGACCTGAGCGATTCCCAAAGGAGGTCACTATTGTTATTGCTGATCTAGAGATGGAAAAAATTATGCAGAGTTATGTAAAATGGCTTTACCAAAATTATGCAAGAAGTAAGAAGACTTAATATCTGTGTCCTAGTGCAGTGTTATCTCCTAAGCTACATGGTCCTCTCCTGTTTGTTATGTAAATGGAAGCATTTTCATACAGTATTTCTTCATTTATGAAACAGAAGAGTTAAAACAAAAAGAGTAAGAAAGAGTTAGTGTCCATTGTTACATAGATGTTATCCATCACCCAAGTACTATCCTAAACATTAGGCCATGGTCAAGTTAACTGTTAGCTACAGTGGTAGTGCTGTTTCCTCTTCTAAAATTGTGGTTTATTGGTTCATAATTTATCTCTGCTGGGCTTAAGCAGATGAATCTTTGTGCACATCGCGTCTTAAGGCTTAGTTCATTTCAAGTAATGTGACTTCTGGCACAGCACTGCCGTGTAGCACTTTCCAAAACTGATAGATGCCATTTCTGAGATTGAAATTTAACTATCTTGATCCAGTGGCAGAAGTGGAACCAGGAAGTAGATGGACTGTGTCCTGTATCAGCTATATCTGTGTAGTCTATTTTCCTGACTTTTGCTCCTCAGTGTAAAATGCCTCTGTGGCAAAGAGCCATAGGGCTTTTACTGTATACCCTTGGGAAGGTGAAAGAAGAGAGAATTTTGGAATTCATGACAAATGGCAATTGACACTGGCTTCCCACTGCCCTGTTCAAGAGGGCATGGGGTTGGGTCAGGTGTTTGGCCTACTTGGTTTTAGTAGCCCATGAGCTTGCTTTCCTTTAGACATCACCAGTTCTGTATTACTGTAATCTTGCTATTGATCAGTATAGTGCAGCCCTGAGTTGCAGTTGTGCTTGCATTGCTATCAAGCCAAGATTGACTTAGGAGTGGCTCTGCTCATAGGCACCTTCACTTGTGTGTGAAGTAATAAATACAACCTAATTTAGTTTAACAGGCTCTTATTAGTACCTTGCAGGCATGAGAGATGTTTCTACATTGGCATGTTAGTTTGATTAATCTTCCTGCCCTGTTTTACTGTTTGTGTTTCAGCTGATTTCCTACAGTCATCTCTAGCGTGCTATTTTAATAGCTGCTGATGTGGCTAAAACCTTATTCTTGAATTTTAGAGGTTTCTGCAATATAACCTCTTCTTAACAGGCCTAGTCAACAGTGTTTCTCTGCTGCTTGAGGAGCAATAGCCTCCATTTTAAAATTAGATGGCTTACAGGTAATATTCCCGTCAGGGCCACGGAGGGGTGCTACAGTGTTATGAAAAAAACCCCCAGGATGCATCATCACTGCTTACTTTCAGTCACCACGTAGGAAGTATGGTATTTGTAATATGTATGCACATACATGAAACACAGACTTCCTCATACGGACTTTTATGTGTTGTCAGTCAACAGTACAGCACAAATCTTTGTCTTGATAATTTGTTACCATTATTGAAAACATCAGTCTGCTATGAATGCATTTTATCAACACATGGCAAGTAGTTTTACTGTTACTGTAGTTAATGGGCATATTCTGCTAACCAGGAAGATGAATCATTTAACAATAGCCTGGCTAGATTACAAGAGAATGCTTGTTTTGAGGAAGAAGCTGTCATTCCCACCCCTACTAATAGCTGTTTTCCGTGCTTAAAATTCCTTTCCTAGGTTCTCACTGTGCTAAGTTAATATAGAATAAAATGCTCTAAATAAAACCCATTAGAATTCTGAAACTCCGATAATTTCTTAAAGTTCTGAAGCTCAATCTTTGCTGCTGCTTAAAATCCGAGTAACATGTTGCTTCAAAAAGAAATTAACCAAAAGAACCCACCCCCAAACCAACAAATGGAGAAAGGGATGAGCTTGCTTAGACCTGAAGGTATTTTTAAAATACTCTTCTTTTTAAACAATAATGGAGTTACCTCTTGTACTTCATGTCAAAATTGATGAGTTTTGCATTAATAACTAGTGATTTGTAGTTTGATTACACATTTTCATTGCATTCTGGTTTAAAATGTTGTTTGGAAGGAGATTTTAAACTGAACTCATGTAAATGCACATGGAATAAAAATCAATCTGTTGACACTAAGTTTAGGTGCTAAAAATTGGACATCCAGCCTATAAAATCATTATGGTATTGCTTGCAAACAGGTAACTAATTCATTAATTTAAGTTCTTTTGACTAGCTCTTTGAAGCCCCCTGAACCATGATATTTCTTGGAGTGTAAACTGTGATGTTAGTTCTTAGTACTAGTAGTTTCTCATCAGTCTTCTTCCTTTATGCCAGAGAGTTGTTTAGTTGCTGGTTTGGGTTTTTTTTAATGAACAAACAAAATGCCTACCTGCTTACTGAATTTCTTCTTTGCCTCAGTAGCTCTAACTTAGGGCATACAAGTGTCGGTAGTCTGAAAGCTGAGCAAAGCTGCCTGAAGGGAAAGCTTCTGTGTGTTGAAAAGTTCACTACAAATTCTAGGAATTACCCATGCTTATAAAACTTGCTGAGAATGATACTGCACATTCCATTAATTCAGATTATGACATAAATTACGTCCATGCCATAGTTCAGTTTGAAGCTGATATGGTTGCATGTCTTTTGACGTAAGTGGAGCTGCAGATGTATTATGGACCTATTCAGGTTGGGCCTTGATACATGTAGAAAGTGTTTGTTGAACTTAAAGTACTGGTCCATAAGCAGTTCTGCATCGCAGTACACAAAATGCACAAAATGGAAAAGCTATAACTAATAATTTTGCTTTTCTTACAAGAAAGACTTTGAGGTCTTTTTGTTGTTCTTCTGAGTCTTCTATTTATCTTGAAGTACGTTGAGTTTTGCCCTTTTTTTGCCATTAGGAAGGTGAACCTTCTGGAAAGAGAAAAGCAGAGGATGATGACAAAGCAAGTAAGAAGCATAAGAAATATGTGATCAGTGATGAAGAGGAAGATGATGATGATTGAGGAAGCACACAAGTTGATTTTTCTTTTATATATATATATATTTATATATATACTGTACAGTTCTCTTACAGCGAAGATGTAAGTAACCATAATGGGGTTATTTTGATAAAGGAAAATTCCATTGAAGTCTGAGTTTCTGATGTGAATAAAGTTTTTTGACTTCCTTTTACTTTTTAAGCTTTTTCTCTTACTGCAGCAACTATTGCACCAGGGATTGTCGCAGTGCCATTTGTTATCTCACACAGTACATTTCAGTTTTGAGAACTGTAGTAATTGATTATCCAAGTAAATTAATCAGTGATTTTTACTGTATTCTTCAGGAGAAAGCATTCTAATGTTTATAGAATGCTTAAATGATAAGTTTGCCTGACCAAGGGTATGGTGATTTAGCTTACCATTTGTATGGAATGGTTGGAAGAACATATGAATGGTACAGTGCAATTCTAGTTTTCCTTATTTCCTGTTGACTGTGGACAGTACATCCCTATACTGGTATATTTTGATGACTAAAAATATTTCTTACTGTGTTTGAGTAAGCTGTGAAGTTCCTGCAGTTAGAATAGTTAACTCATCACATAAGACATTTATTTTTTGTGCATTGAAGCCCAGAATGAAAATCTGCATCTTGCCTGAGCATTAACAGTAATAATAATAAGCACATGCTAGTGATGTAAATGTCAGAGAAAAAGCACCTATTTAAACAAAACTTAAGAAATTTCTGCCAGCAGAGATGAAAGTCTCCTTTAAAAGGTGAAATGAACCATAATGCAAAAATGCATCCTAATTATAGTGGCTCACAATCTCTTATAATCCTTATGGTGCTATTTCCTGTTGTTCCTGCTTGGCTTTATAAATAGGTTTGTTTAGCTGGGAAGTCACTGGAGGTGAATGTTCTGAACAGAATCATTGCTGCTTTTACACTATTTCTAAACACCTTGTTTGATGATGCAATTCCAATTATAAAGTGGGGAAAGACTGCAAGAAATACCTGAACTTTTCCATGCTTTCTTTCCGAGACAAAATATCCCATATGTAGTTTCTCTCAGTGGTGAGAGAGTATTCAGATGTTATCTATGTTGCTTTTTTAACTGTCTTTAAACACAGTCCTATGGAGTTTGATGCGACTTAAATAAGGTAATAGAAAGAAAACAAAACTAGCTTAATGCCTTTTAAAAACAGTAGAAGGCAAGTTCCTCATAGTCAGCGTTTTGCTTGTGACGTTCTCTGATTCTTTGAGGTGCAGCTTTCAACCTGGACATCTTGGGATTGTCATCTTTAATTAGGGTAATAGCTTATCAAAGTACTGTACCTCAGTTTCTCCTGCCTGGAAGGTACAGGAAATGTTCTAGCTGCAGTAGGATGGGGCTCTGTGTTAATGTATTCTGCTAAGCAGCTGACTGCAGTGTAGACATTTGCAAGTATGAAAACAAAGTGAAAAATACCAACTCAGGAGTCTGAGTGCCTGAGAAACTGTTGTGGGTTTTTTCTATAATTAAATTGTTATCTAAAAGTTCCTATGCCTCTTTAATATGCAGATAAAACCTTTCTTCATCTGCTGGAATTTTGACCCTATAATCCTCTTAGCTCAGACCTCTGCTGGGAGACTGGTTCCTTACATGAGGTTACCTGCTTTCCATTCGTAACCTTCTCGGGAAGAAGCCAACTGCTTAGAAAGGGACTCATTCTGTATGGATGTAACGTATTGTAATAAAAGCCTCCCAGATACTTCTTAAACAGCAAATTTGCTGTATGGAAACACTGCTATTTCACTGGTAATGTGTTTGCTTTTATGTCAGTTCAATTAAGTGTTGACTGTTTTTATTTTGACTACACTCCTAAGAGTGCAGATGTTTTAATCACTTTCATAGGTTTGATGCTGACTAAGCCTTTTGTACTCCACTTTAGCTTCCAAAAATTAGCCTTTTTTTGGATTATGAAGATGAAAAGAAGTCATTTTTTTATGCTGTTGTCCTTTGTAAATTGCTCTTTTACAATCTCCTTCAGACATGGAATTTTAGAAAGTGTTTTCTCATCTTAAATTGGTTTAACAATCATCGTGTAATTAAAGTCACTTGAATGAACTTAGCCTTAGCCACAGTATTTTCTTAGTTGTGAGTCTAATGTACAGTTTTATGTAGCTCGAAGGCAGTTTCTGCTGTCCCTTTTCTCAGCCTCCAGTGTGAGAGAAGTACTTGGAATTGTTTCATTTTACCCAAATTTAACGTATTAAGCCAAAGGTAAGAGATTGTGGATTGAACTGTGTTTACTCTTGTACTGACTGGTCAGAATACTGCTTACAGAAAGGGCATGATTTGAACAACTTCCAACAATGAAAAATTTCTTTGAAGAGCTGATACTAAGCTCTGTGAGTACTGGATTTTATGGCTAGTGGCAGGATGCAGGATAAACTCTCTTGAAACAGTCACTGAAAGCTGCTCTTGGCTATATAGTTTTGTGGTTTCAAGTATATTTTTTAACTTTATCCTGGTTTCCAGTTGTTAATTTGGAGTTTTCTTTCTAGTACCTGGTAGCATTTTCCACCATCCACTTTTCTCCATCCTGACCATGCAACTTGGCATGGATTTCATGTTTCAGCACACCTGATGGGTCAGGGAGTGCCCATTGATGGGAGCAGCTGCTCATGCAGTCCCTCACTTCTAGCAGCAGGTTTGGTGATAGGTAGCCCAGCTCAGTGAGTCAACTTGCTTAAGTGCCAGGAAATGTCTTTTCTGCTGAGCTGTGTGTTCTGCCAGGCATGCCTGCAGGACTGACTGCCCTGCTGCCATGGGAGCATCAGAGCCAGCTCAGGGAGTCTGTGTGGCCACAATGGGGAAATCAGGGAAGGGTGATCTCTTTGGCAGGGGTGAACTTTGACTTGGCTTTCTTTGAAAACTTACCCTGACCATACAGAACAAAGTGAATAGTTTTCTACTGTAGCTGCCAGAGCTGGCACATTGAAAAGTCATCTGTGCCTCGAGGTGGTGCAGGGGGAAGCAGGACAGATCCTGTATGTGGCAGCAAGATTTAGCACAGCTGTAATATGAAGCTGCAGCCTGAGGAGTGTATTAAACATGAGATGGCGACTTTCCCATGAAGTCATGGGTATGTATTTCTCCGCCAGTAGGCATGGAGGTCCTTGGTGTCAGCCCATTCTAGCAGAGTGCCTTTGTTTAACAGTGTTAGACTGCTAATGAAGCTCTCTGGGTGTTGAGTGTATAGAGTTTGATAGGAGGGAATGATTGAGATGATCTGTTTCTGATAAATGTTCTCATTTTTGCTGTGAGAGGTATAACGTCTGACACTTGTGAAATGTAGGCAGGCTGTTGTAACGCTCAGGAACTTGCCTGTAACTTGCCTTGAAGTGCTTCTTGGAGAGCACGTGACTAATACCTGCTGTTGCCTAGTGATGCCCTTTGACTTGAGCTGAGTATTTTTAATACCTGTCTGGACATGACAGACTTGCAGAAAAGCTGTGAGCTCGTATTGATTACCAGCTTGCATCTTTAATTGCTTTAAAACTCCTGGGCATTCTGGAGAATTATATAAGCTAAGTAATTGAGAAAATAACAGAAAATGAAGTAAATCTTTGATTGTCTGACACAAAGCCTTTTTATTAAAAAAATCCTTTGAGAGGAATCCTTTTGAAAAGACTTTTGGTTTCTTCAGGGTTTTGGTGGTGCTTTTAAAGGGTATTTTTATGCTTTAAAAGCCTGTATGAAGCTTATGGGCTGATATTTGGAAAAAGCAGTTACTAGTGTGGAAGCTTAACTTCAGAAAGTGGGGTTTTTCCATTAAGGCTTAGTCTTGAAGAAACAAGAGGTGGTGGTGCCAGTTTACCAACAAACATAACTTCATGTCTCTGGGTGATGTTGAAATTCACTGGGAAGCAGTTGCATTCACGCAGTTATTGTTAGTCATGGAATCGTATCAATGTTGTATTTTTTATTGTAAATTAAAGATAAATAAAATCTCATAAAACAAAAGTATTAACTAACATACCCTCTTTTTTATATCCGTGACTGAGTCAGGTTATATCTCATATTGTTTCATGTTTTTCCTGTTCCTTGCAAGATACTTCAGTTTGTAACCGTGGAGTTGAGGTGCTAATCTTAACCCGGTAATTTGGCATTTTTTCTGAGGTTTTCTTTTCATGCCATGTAAAGATAGATGGTAAACATTCTGTGCAGGACAGGTTCTTACAGTAAGATTCCTTACTGATCGTATGATAAATCCATTTTTGGAAAATATACATGGATACTGAAGGAGCACTCCCATTTTCAACATATAAAGAAAGTAAACATTAGGGTTTTGGTAACAGCAGTGCCAGCCCTTCCATTCAGGTGTCTATATTAACATTAACACCACTTTAGTTTTACCCTTTTCCATACCCGCCTTGTCACACTATCTATGTCAGATCAGTAATGTGTCTTTTGGATCGAATTTTCTGTGTTGTCCCTCTCAATACTGGTGTTTCTGGTGAGCAGGAAAGGAAATGAGAATATTCTTCCTTTGGAAAAAAAAAGTGCAAAATATCTACTATGGTTTTGAGAGGCATCGGTGATCACTTACAGCTTCGTGTCTCTTGATGAAACAAGAGGCTTAAATAACAAGGACGGAAATAGTGGGGTGTTAGCTTACTGACTAAAAATGTTTGCCTGTTGCCCTTTCCAACAGTTCTGTGAATTGCCTTGGGATGTAGATGGTGTTCCTCTTCCTGGAACTTACACCAGTGTGTTATTGAACATAGACAGCTATAGTCTAATGTAAATGCAAATTTGGATTCTTAAGTCAGTGTTATGAAAATGACTAGAATGTGTTCTTATTTTGGAACTAAGTGCATTTAGATCAACCTAGTGGGAGAACATAGGATAGAGATCAAACTCTTGCAGTACCTGCAGTAAAAACATTTAATCCTGTAGCAACCTCCCGCGTTTGAAAAAAAAGCTGAACTTCCAAAATGTAGTTTCAGGACAGCGTGTAAATTTTGTAACAGTCCAGCTGTGTATAAATGGTCTGATACACCCAAGATGGACATTGCAGTGGTCTTCTGTAACAATGAATGGAAAGCAATTTAGAAGGTAACAACCTTCAAGTCCACAAGTTGACTTGGCAGGCCTGTGGTTTTTAAGGAGGGTTGACGCTTGCAGAAGTATTTGGGCTTATGGGGAAGGATAGCCAGTCCAGGCTGAAGTATTGTAGAGATGAAATGGTCAGCTTCCAGAATCCTTAACTCAAAGAAATGCAGGCACTCAGTCTAGGATGTGAAAGCTATCTTGAGGAAAAAATCTGCCTATTGATCTAATCAGGCTGTTTAAGACTGTCAGAACCCCTGCTGAGTATTTATGGTAGGCTTGTAAAAGATGCAAGAAATGTGTTGTACAGTGGAAACACTTACTCAGCCTTGACCTGTCACCGTGTGGCTGGGCGTTGTTATAAAACCAGAAGAATTATTTGTTTCAGGTAAGAGGGGGGATCAGATTCCCTGAAAAAATAAATTTTCTTAAGAAGGATGTACAAATAAAGCATGCCTGGGAAGAAAGAGAAATATCTTCTGTAGAAAATACAGGAATTTGTTACTAGCTGTTCTCTTTAAAGCTATCAAGACAAATTGGTCTTCATTTCAGCACGCAGTGAAGTGTGCAGTTACAGGATGTGCCTGGTCACTGTCAGTATTAATTTCAGGTCTGTCCTGAAACTTCTCCACCTATTTACAGAACAAACCAGCGAGCAGCAATACAGGGTATATGGACAGGTCTTGAATAGGGTCCGTCAGAGCCCAGAGTGAGGAATGCAGTGTCCTAGCAGGTACTGAGTTCTGCCACCCAGTCAGCTTCTATGAGGTTAAGTCCAGCTGATCACAGCACCCTTAAGGCATTGCTATCCACGGAGTCAAAGTGGGATACACATAGACAATATATTGATTTTTATCTTGGCAGCCGGCTGACTTGATCTGGCTGCCCTTCCTCTGTAGACATGTTGGATAGGATGTTGCTGTAAATAGAAAAGTAAAATATGCATGTCTGAGTTTAATACTTAATTGCAATGGGATGAAAAAATCAGAGGGCAGGGGAATTAATATTCAAGGATAGCAGGAGTTGGCCTACATTGGCTGAAAGAGATCCAGAGCTTTCTGCAGCTCTGACTGCCCCTGTTCTTATCACAAAGGTAACATCTGTGCATCTATTTAGGTTATTTATGGTGCTTGTCTGGTTGATAATTAGGTTTGTGTCTGCTGTAACCATTTAGGTAATGTTTTCCCAGGATCTCTGCTGTCAGGTGGATGATTTTCTGGGTTTTTTTAAATAGAGTGTGGTAGAGAGCTCCTTCAGAAGGTCCCTTCATGCCCTTCAGCTGATGGTGGTGGTTTGATGCTGCAAACAGTCAGCTCAGTGCTCGGAGCTGTATTTTCCCATGGTCAGTATACTGCATTTTCCTTTGGAAAGCTGTTCGTTCACAGTTGCCTCGGGTGGAGGCTTTTTTGTTGTGAGCTGGGAGCTATTTTCATGGTAGTGGCAGAACACAAAGAATTAAAACCAAAGACTGGGAAGTTTCATATGTAAGCTATTGTTTAGGTCCTCATCAACAATGAGCTTTGGGAAACTCTTCAGAACTGTTAAATGCTGTAATTGCAGATGGGGTTCGGCATATAGAATAGCTCAAGTTGGACAGGACCCGTAAGGATCATCCAGTCCAAGTCCATGCTCCTCGCATGACTACCTAAAACTAAACCATATCTCTTAAAAGCATCATCTGGATGCTCCTTGAACTCTGCCAGGCTTGGTGCCATGGCTACTTCACCCTCTCAGTGAAGAACCTTTTCCTAATTTCCAACCTGAACTTCCTCCAGTGCATCTTCATTCCATTTCCCTATGTCCTGTTGCTGGTCACCAGTGGAGATCACTATCCCCCTCGAAGAAGGTGTAGGCTGGGATGAGGGGACCCCTCTACAGCTGTGTGCGGGCTGAAGATGCTTGCATCAGTGTATCATTTCAGATTCACTACCAATTAATAGTGGATAATATCGCCATGGACTATGCTTAAACAACTGACATATTAATACTATCTTTAAACACTTCTTTTTCTTCTGAAGAAAACCTGGTTTAGAAAAGTTGGTTATTAGAGAATATTGATGAGTTTCTCTTTGCTAAGAAAAATATACTGCGCTCTGTTGATGTGTTCCTTTTGTTGATAGTTATGGCTGTGGGAGAACCTTCCTGTATCAGGAAGTGAGTCAAAATTTGTTTGAGGGGTAGATAAGAGGGGACTGGTGTTTTATGAGTACCATTCCCAGGTTTTTTTTATATATTCAAATTTTAAATACATATTATCTATGTAATTCTGATGTCTCTGGACATGGTCAAAAACTTTCCTAATATCTACAGATGAAAATGCTTTTGGAACATGACTGCAAAGTGACCACAGTGAAACTGAGAACATTTCACTAATCTGTGGATATGTTACCCTTTTGCAAATCCGGTTTGATCTCTCAGAACTAAACAGGATTATTCTGGCACTCAGGCTTTCTCAAACACTAAACCTGGAGTTGCTGCTGGCATGTAGCCGGTAGCACCGTGTATGTGGTTGTCTGTCTGAAGGTTTAGTCCTTCCATAGCATGAAAATTAAATCTGTGAATGCTGCACTGCCAGGTTGAAGGAGTGAGTCATTTGTAATTCGGCATTTCATTGGACATCAGGCCTGCCATTTTCTTTAGTTATTTCCAGCCTCTGCTTCAGCGGAGGTTTTTGCCGGTTTACCAGCAAAATTTTTGAGTAAACAGGATTATCTGAGCTTTTCCAAGTCATTTAAATGTCCTTAATACATGTGACAGTGACATTTGTTAAAGGCAATTCTGGATTGATGTCATGTGAATTATAGCAATGTGTAATGCTCTGTGATTGCAGTATGTTCAGTAGAAATGCTTGCACCTCTGCGTAAGTCACATAGCTGAATGCCTCTGAACTTATTTGCAGGTAACTCAGAAAAGCTGGACAGTTGGGAGTAGGCTGATGTCGGATGTGCAGAAGAGTTGATACTACTGTTAAATACTGAGGCTGCAAATTGGAAAAGATTCAGAGCGCTGGGCTGGATGCTTGGGACAGTTCATGGTTCTGTATGTAGCACTGGATATGACAGTAGTTTGTGTCTGAAATACACTTGGTTACATAGGAAGAACACTTCCCAGATAAGCTGGAAGGATTTAAGTGAAGAAACTATTTTGAGATGTGTTCCATAAACTCCTTTCAAGCCTATCTTTATCCCTGGGTTTGGTTTTATTTTCTTTGCCTTCCTTTCACAGCATCTCATTAAATCTCTCCAGACCTTCCTAGGCCAGACAGGTTTTTGTTGTTACACAAGATTGTCCAAGGTGCACTGGTGGATCAGCTACTATTGGCAGAGCACTAGAAGTGAGAACTCAAACTCTTTGACACAGTTAAGAAGAGAAGGTGTCACAATTGAGCTGAGGCTCTCTGGGAGCAGTTTAAGGCAGATGCATTGCTCACGGGGCTGAACTTGGAGCAAACACACTTTTTCAGTAGACTGTGATGGTAAAATTTACAGACTGTACAGCTTTCAGAAGTTATTAGAGTTTTTAGGTAAATTGGCTTTTGAAAGCCTTTGGGGTACAGCTTTTAGATGTTTCTTACATCAGGTTGTGTAAGTGTTTCAAAAACCTGAAAGCTTTAAAATGAAAGGAAGCCTGAAATAGGTGGGGAAAAAATCCCACAGATTTTTGGAAGCAGAGAAGTGGCAGAACTCTTGGCAGGTGGTTAATCTGGCAGAGGGGCTTTGTTGGATGAAGCCGTGGCTGTCTGAACCTGCAGTGCTTGCAGGCACTGCCTGTCCGCAAGCCGTGCAGGGCCACAAGGGGGAAACATACAGATGGTGTGAGGGGAATGACAGTACAGGTCACACGCATTTGTAGCGTGTATCATGTCTTGGCCTTGTACACGGGCTCGCTGCAGCTGTAAGTTTGAGGGAAGCAGAAAGGTATTTCTCACTTTTTGGGAAATGTGGTAATTAATGGAGAGTGGGCTCACAAATGAGAAAACCCAAGCATGCTCTGCCTTTCTATAAACATGCACTAATTACTCAGAAGTACACGAGTTGCCTGCCAGAAGGATGTGTTTTTCAGGATGTGATTCCAGATGGTTCTTTCTAAACCGTATAAATATATGTATTTTAAAGCTGGTAACAAAAAAGGCTGTAAAATAAACTGAACACTTGCATTAAAAAAACCCCAACATTTATGACACATACCAGTGTGATTCAGGCTGAGAAGTCATTTGAATTCACAGCAACACCGAGGTGCTTCCCCGCTCCGATTTGACCAAGCTGCTGTGCTGGGGCATTCATGTGGATGCTCCTCGTGCCCACTGTCCCCTGTGGACCTGCGACCAATGTGTCCTCCCTGGTTAGTCATTTGTTTATCATTCCATCTCAACAGCTGAGCTTTCTGGTGTATTTCTGCTCTTGCAAGGCAGGGCCGTGCTTTTCTACACAGGAAATGTTTGGCCATTGCACAAGCTGGGGTCTGTGGAGTGTTTTTCAGACAAGGTGCAATGTTACCCTGCTCCAAGGTATCAGTTTATGGGAAAGATCCTATGAGTGTGTGGCTGTTGGTAGCATTGGGGTTTAGCCTGTGCGTGAAGCCTTCTTGAGGCTCAGGTTGCGAGTTTAGGGCTGTGGTGTGACATGGCAGTGGGGCCTGGTGTTGGATGTGCAGGAGCATAACTTACAAATCCTATAAAGAGTTTACCAAAATGTTGAGAAGTAAGGAAATGTTTGTTGAAATATACAGAATAGCAGATCTCTAATGGCAAAGCTCTGCAGCACAAAATACTGACTGCTTTGGTCCTTGGGTTGCTCAGCATGAAACACCAGTGGGTTTAGACTCATAGAACCTAAACCTGTTTAGGTTTGGACGTGGACCTCCATTCTCTGAGACAGGATAAACTTGGCGTAAGCCTTCCTGACAAACTTTAACCTGTAAATTCCCAGTGATGATTGTGCTACGTACCTGTCTCCAGTTTCCCAAAGGTCTTTGAGTCTCAGCTCGGCTTTTGCTGCAGCTTCAATCAGTCCATTCTCTGCTCCTAACAGGCAAGGGTAAGCTGCTGTTTTCGTAGGTGCTTTTTTCTCAATATGGCAGTGTCTGTCTCATTCAGCTGTGGGCCACCAGGCTCTTGCCACATCACATTTGCTTGAACTTCTGGACTTCTATTCCTACCTCTGGAGAAAAAAACCTGACCAAACCATGTCTTAAAGCCTTACAATGTAAGGTCTGTTGTCTGTATGTGGGGAGTCTGTTTGGTGAAGATGAAGTAAGGCTGCACATTGCATGAGGTCATTTGGAGGTGGTGGGTGACATATCTTTGTGGTTTGGTGTGACCCCGATAATGTATTGGCAGAGCTTTGATGTGAAAAGCTGGGATTGCTGCTTTGGGCTGGCTGTAACTAGACCATGTCGCTGTTCATCAGTTTTAGAGTTTCAAGAAGGGAACAGGGCAGATTAGGAGAGAGCAGCATGCCTAATTCTTGTCGTTGGGCAGCTTTTTGGTCCTTGTGACCGGTTTCCATGGCAGGAAAATACGCAGCTTTGGTTAAACCTGTTACGTGTGACTTTGTTGTTGTGCTCTAAAATGGTTCCTGTATTTCACAGCAGCGCCGAGCAGTGCAAAATCTGCTGTTGCCAGATAGCGAGTGGGTGTTGTGCCAGTGTTTGTGCAGAGAGGAGCTGCTCCGGCAGCCGAAGGGCAGATGGCAGCTCTCCTGCCTCGTCATGCGCGCTGGCGTGCTCTGATTCACTGCACCAGGATCATCTGTTGGTCCGGGGTGTTCTTGTGTCCCCTTGGCTTGATCAGGGGTAGAAAATGAGACTGCCTCTGCATGCACATGGGAGTTGGGAGTTTGTGTACTATTAATGCTGAACTTGAGGGGAATTTGCATGTTGCACTGAAATCCTGGGATTCCTCGTGTCCAAAGCCAGGTGCCTTTGGAAACGCACATGCAGCAGTGATTTATTTTGCTGCCAGATCTACCCAGGTGATCCCGTAGGTGTATTTCCATGGAGTTTGGTGCAAGTATGGGGGCTTATGGACCGTGCATGCTCTTCCACTAGCAAAAGGAGTCTCAAGATCAGTGCTGATCAAATTATCATCTGTTCTCTTTCTGAAAGTCTGCGGGCTGTACAACAAGAACAGTGGTGCAGAGCTGCCACTTGGAGAAAGGTGCAGCAGGGAAGGGGTTTGGCTTCTATAGGAGGGGTGTCCCTGGGGAATGTTTGTAGTAAAGGCCTGGTAATTTCCCCCCAGCTAACCCCAGGCACTACTTTCTGCAGTGGAAGGATGATCGTGTAAATGCCATTCCTGTGCTGGATGTGGGCAGCCAGTTGTATGCACCAGCCCTTTGAGCAGCCTCGGCGAGGTACCAGGGCACTTCCTGTGCTTCACTGCTGCATTCCCCTCCTTTGCTTTGGGTCCTACTTCCCTACAGAGGTCAGTGCTGTTGGTTTCTTTTTGCTTGTAGTGAATTCTGAATCCAAGTGTGTATTTAGCAGTGGTTTTAATCTCTTTAAAACCCTCGTGTCTGTTTCTGTCTTCAAGAGCAACTCAACACTTTATTTCTCTCCGGGCTCCTTCCACTTCCTCAGCTCTCTGTTGCAGACCACTGAGGTGCAGAATCACTCTGTCTGCGGCTGCTTTTAACTGATAGTAGTTAATCACCACCTTTTGCAAACCAGCCTGCAATGTATCTTCTTTCTCTTGCTCTTCTGCTGGCCTGCTCTGTTCTCTTTCAGTTTGATTTATAGCTCTACACATGGGCATGTTAATAGAAAAACCTTGAAGGGACAGATTGCGTATGCTCAGACAGCCACTTCAGCAAAAGCATGCATTTAGCTGCTTGGATTTCCATGTATGTACCGCATTATGGCTCAGCAGAGCAAGTGGGGTGTGCATTTAATTTAGTAAATGTCTTTCCTAACCTGTCACAGTGTTGCTTGTTTTCACTAGAGCATATGCTCTGATGGGAGCTGTTGATTCAGCAGAAATAATGATAGCCAGTAGAGCTGATCAGATGCTGCAGAAACAGTTTATCACATAAATTATTCAGTGGCTGTTGCTGTTCCTTATCTCGTAATGGTTTGACCACTCGATGGTTGGTGCACTCGGGTGCAGCAGTTCTGCTGAGGGGGCTTTTCTGCTTCACTGCCCTTTGGTGCAGGTACAAAGGTTTCCCATGCTTCTCAAAGGCGGTACAGGGGGGGACATGAGAGCCTGGGTGGTTGGTAAAGGCTTGAAGTGCTCCTAAAACAGTTCCCGGTTAGAGCCTTATAAGTGGTAAAACCATGGAGAGCCCCTGTGCATGTCAGAGATGTTACTGTTCGCTTTGGCCACCAGTGCCAATGGAAGGGGTCATTGAACGTGGTGCCTTCAGGTAATCTGTCCGGTTGCGCCCAGTTGCACAGCCCCTGGGGCTGGCGGGGCCCTGGGATGCCCTCCAGCAGAAGCCAGTGTGTTCACTGGTGGTTCGGGTGTCTGCCCGTGCTGCAGCATCGGGCTCGCGCAGCTCTGCCACCAACAGACTACTTTAATGAGCCCTCATGCCCTGCAGTTGTGCATTCTTCCCCTTGCTGCAGCGGCTGTAGAAAGCAGGAAGTTTAGGTTCAAAGTGTGTGGCGGGTCTTTTGTTTGGGTGAGGGCATTGTGTGTCTCATGGTTTTCTACATACGGTTTGTTTGCTGCCGGATGTGACACATTTATGCTTGTGTCAGGGCTTGTGGGGTTTGTGTTTTTTCCTGTTTCCTGACTCAGGTAAGTTACTTAATGCTGAGGTTGATTAGATGAGTATAAACCTTTTATGACACTGATAAATGGATTATATATCAGATACTGAGGGCGCTGTGTAAAACTGCACCTGAGAAAGATCTTTTGCTATCTTCCAGCTGCGGTTGTCCCTGTCACCTGCCCAGTTTGACATAGACTTCCCATGGGAGCAGCCTTTTTTCTTCCCCAGTGCCAGAGTCAGTCTGCTGGGGCATCAAAACACCTTCTGATGCTGGTGGGTGGCTTGGGTGTTGATCTTGGTGTAGGTGGACAGTAGCAGGGATGAGTACGTTGGGAATGCCAGGGAGACTTCTGGAATTTGGACTTTTTCCCATAGGAATCTGTGTTGAATTGCATTTGAAATAGCTGGTTCATGGCTCCCCTGGCTGCTGGGCCATCAAAGGTCATGAGCATCAAAGGTCAAAATCCCAGCTTCCCCTTCAGAAGGAGTGACAGAAGATCAGGCCTGCCAGTCTCTCCAGGATGGTAACTTGCCTGTGCATGGTCAATTTGCATTGCAGATGTGGTTTCCTCACAAACCAGGGCTGGGGGCTGTTCTCCACAGGCATCCTGCAGTCCCCACACCCCTCCTTGCCTGTGGTGCACTGCCTTGTCCCTCAAGCTCTGCAGCTTCTCCAAGCAGCTTCTGGAGTATTTTAACCCAGCCCTTGGGATGGTGAGTGGCCAAAGCTGCTGGTTAACCCCTGCTCTGCCAGCCCAGCACTGTTTCCTTGGCATTGAGATGCCTCCTGGAAATGGTGGTGTCTGTGGTATTTTAGATACATCCACACTTGCATCCTTTTGAAATGGTCATTAAGGAGATGTGATCCCCTTAGATCTGTGGATAAAGGTTGTGGAGAGCAGAGGATGTGAAGCTGTGATCCTGGCCATGCTCCAGGATGCTGCCATTGGCGTGTGAAGCTCAGAAGGCACCACTGACGGCATCACTTCCCATAATGCTGTTCTTTCCCATGGTCACCTCTTTCACATGGAAGAGGAGGGGAGAGGAGGCTTCCCTTGAAGGGGTCCGGGATGTGCTGTGGCCTCAGGGCTCTACTTCAGTGCCTGGCTTGGGAGGGCTGTCAGGGGTCAGCACTGTGCTGCCCGTGTGGTGGTTGGTGTGAAGCTGTGGGAAGGACAGGGCTGCTCCTGCAGTGGGTGCAGTTCCATGGTATGGGCACTTTGGTGGCAGTGTTCCCCTCTCCCCGCTTGGCTTTGCATCCCAGCTCCTGGAACTGAGGGAACCTCTCTCCGTGGTGGTGCAGCTGTGCGTGGGACTCTGTGCCGCACAGGTCTGCCCTCAAACACAAACCTGGTCGTATCCTCCTGGTTTTTAATAGGACTAATATAAAGACCTAGACCTGTTCCTTGGTTAGTGAAGCCCCATGGAAAAGTTCTGTCACTGGCAGCCCTCTGGGTAGCTTGGTGTGAGGTGAGAAGGAGACGTCAGCCACTTCTCCCCAAATGGGGTGAACTCCACCTTGCTGCAGAATCAGGCAGGGTTTTCATCTACTTGGTGGTTCATCATCCCTAGGTGGACCTTGTGGTAGATGGACCTCACAGTGGGAATGTCTGTGGCAGTTTGTGCTGCTCACACTATGTTGTGCGCCCAGAATTCAACAGCCTGTTTGGAGAAGGAAGGATTTAAAAGCCACAAGCCAAGAGCTATGTGTCTTCTAATGTTACCTCAGTGCCTGTGACCACCACCCATCACATGCCTCTTCGCTCTCGATGTGGTGGGATTCAGCCTGCTTCTTAGTGCATTGGTGTGTAGGGAGAGCAAGCGGGAACTGCAGCCTGTGAGACTTTCAAGTACCGAGATGTGCCTCAAGGTGCAGCCCAGAGCCATGCTTTGTTTAGCACCAAAACCTTTTGACAAAACAAACCAAAGCCCCTTCACTAAACTATTCCTGCTCCAACAGCCGCTTTGCTGACAGACACACCTGTGGGGCTCAGTGTAAAAGGGAGCACTGAAATAATGAGTTTGGAACTAGACTTCACTTGTGGACTGTGCGTCCCTCAGCATCTGATAACGTTGTGAAGCAGCAGAGAGCGTTACTGGCCTCCCAGGTGAGTGTCTGAGGAATCTGCCTCCACCCTGAGAGCAGGGATGGGGTCAAGAGCAGGCGCTGTATCTTTGGCAAAGGCTCCTTTATGTATTTTCATTTGCTGCTGAGGGGAATTGCCTGTAATGGCCGAATCTGAGTGATTCAGTTTGTTTGGTTCCCATGTTTTCCCTCCAGCCTGTGGTGGTTCTGCAGTGCTGCTCAGGGATGCAGACCTGAGGCTCTTTAAGTACTGCTTACTTTTGCATTTTATCACAATCTTTCTTGATCTTTCCTCTTGCCAGTGAAGTGATGCTTAAACATCTGTCACATGGCAAGCACACAAGTTAATCAGTTAGGATCAGTTTGTTGTTAATAGCTGAGGAGACCATGCTGGACAATCACAGCATCCTCAGGGCAGCAGTACTAACTGTGTTGGCCATGCTACAGCTGGGGAAACCCCTCTAAAAGCCAGCTGTGATGCCAGTCTATGCTTGAGAGTAGCGAATGTGGTAGATAAGCTTGGATGGGCACCATGGGGTTCATCA
Organism: Psittacus erithacus; assembly: GCA_009867235.2. Classification (NCBI taxonomy): domain Eukaryota; kingdom Metazoa; phylum Chordata; class Aves; order Psittaciformes; family Psittacidae; genus Psittacus; species Psittacus erithacus. Next base: position 59,392 of record WYDI02052629.1, read on the forward strand.
GGGCTGGAGCTGATGCCGTGCTTCCTCTGGTGGATGTTTTGGAGCTGTTGTTGAACTTCCCCCTTTGCAATGCAATCTTGTCCCATCCTGCAGTGCCAGATCTCCCTCTGAGCACAGCAGCATGTGTGCTGTGAGGGCAGTAGTTACAGCAGCGATTCTCCTTTGGTTCTGCTGGCTTCTCACACAGCCTTTACGTTAGGGTGGTTCAGACAGACACAAAGGCTGCCTGAAAGCAAATGTTTGGGACAAAGCATGATGCATGGAGCGGAGCTGCACACTGTGCCAGTAATGGATGTGCTGTGGTGGGTAAAATACCTGCTGCCCTGGGGCTGTTTGAGGAAGGACGGTGCTAGGACTTGGGCTGCCTTCCCACAAACCTTCCTGCTGCAGGGATGTGCCAGGTGAGCCAGCATGGGGACTCCTGAGCAGGAGCTGTTGAGAAACTGTGCTGGAGAAAGGAGCTGCTTGCAAGACTGTAGTTTACAGGTGTGAGGCACGTAGGTGTGAGGCACGTAGGTGTGAGGCACGTAGGCAGATCTCACTGCAGACACCCAAAGTCAAGCTCCAGGAGTTATGTTGTTCTTCTGCTTGCAATTCACTTCCAAGATGTTCCTCTGACCAGGGAGGTATTTTCGTTTCATTTTAGTAGCTGAATGAATCTTTCTCTCATGAGAGTGTTCTGTACTAGGCAGAAAGGAGCTGACACTAATTTGGGCAGTGCCAGTCTTTTCATTGTCATGGCAAAGGGTCTCATGTGGCAAGAAAATAAGATGAAATCTGCTGCCTTTTCCATCATTAACTCCAGCAATAGATGCAGCATCCACCCAGCACTGCGGGTCCTGGCATTCATTCTGAGAAAAGCAGTGACACTGCGAGGCCATACCAGATGGGTTATGCGCAGGTAACCGAACCCAGCAACAGTAAGGGGAAACTGGCTTGAACATGAGAAGGTCACGTTGCATTGCTTCTCTGGTTTCCCAGGCTAAGGCCCACTGTGTGTCCCCGAAAGACCTAGGTAAAGCTAAAATTAAGTCAGTCAGATAAATATTTATAGTAGATATGTTGGGATACAATCCTCAAGTGGCCTGATTACTCTATGCTCCAAAATGTACTAAAGGGGAAATAATAATGCTATAAATACAGTCCTGTTTAGCTAGGTCATTACCTTAGGGGTGTTTATGGTCATTCTCTGGGGAACTAAAGCTGCAGCAGTGAAAAAATTAACAGGGAACAGAAAAACCAGTAGAGGGTGATCCCTCTGCCAACGATACTTTGGTTGCGAGGCTCCGGTTACACAATGATTCAACATTACAGTAGCAATCAGGTTTAAAGTCCTTGTATGTGCAAGTCATGGCAGCAACCAGTGCAGTGTTCGCATGGGCTGGTCAGGCCATTTTGTTGCAGGCTTCTTTGGAGAAGCCTTGGCCATCAGCTCTTTGTTTCATTTGTGATGGGGGTTTTCTGGTTTGTTTTTCCTTGCTTTAGGAAACAGAACAGTGCACAAGACTTTGAGGATTCAGACAACAATCATAAAATTATTATGTTATTTTTCAATTGTTTTCCACACCAATTTACTTTGACATCTTCCAAAGTGTTTAATATCTGTATATAGGCAAAGGGCAACCTTCTGTAGCGAGGGAGTTTCCTTGATTTGATTTTGCTCTTTCCTTTTATAGGAGCAAAGCTCAGTGCACTGCTGAGTATGTGCTTCCCCTGGAACAGCCCGCTCCAATTTCTGCATTAAAGTGGGTAGAGTTTGCAGGAATTGGAAGCACAGAAAGGAAAAGGACCTGACTTTCACCAACCCGTGATCCCAGCTTCTGCGGGAGAAGCTCCGAAGTTAATGTGCTGCTCCCTTGACCAAGAGGTTCCTGGTATGTGAGCATCTTGCTGGGAAACACTTGGTGTTTGATTTGTTGGCTGATCCCCTTGGAGGAAGGGAGGCTGGCTCCCAGGGTCAGGAATGTGGGGGTGTGCCTCTTTCCCGCTGCTCCACAAGCCTTTCTGCTTGTGTATTGGGAAGCGCTCTCCAGCACAGTCAGGAGGGAGCTGTGCTTGCCCTGTTTTCCAAGGGGGAAGCCAGTGTTCACGCAGGGACTCTTTACCCACCCTTTTTCCTAATCTGGTAACCTGAGCCCAGGTTATCTCCTTAATGCCATTTAGTCTGTTCTTGTTACACCACAGCAACCTTGCTGCTCCAATTCCTGTTTCTCTACAGTTAATTCTGAAATGAAGTTTCTGCAGCATTGCAGCCTTTATAGCAGAGTAGCAGTCTGGGATAAGCATGTACTGTTTATCTTACACATGGCACCAATACCAGAATAAATCTGTCTAGCTGGTCCATGTCTTCATTTACTCGATGCAGACAGTACATGGGATATATTTAGGGTCATGACTATATTTAGTTCTGAAACATCTGACAGCCAAAAGGCCTGGGTTGTGGGCACTTTTGCTTCTACCAGCATCGAACTGAAACTTTCTCCTTTCTCCTCACTGGTGTTTGGGATATATAAAGAGCAAAGAATTGATTCTGCTTGAATTTATGTCATCAGTGTGTTGTTGATTTTCAGCTCCTCTGTGACCACAGCAGTCCTGGAAGAGATGGATAAAACCTCTTTCCTTTGCTGAAAGTAGTAGCAATGATGTGGAAGAAGTAAGTGTACAGCGTGTGCTTTGAGCCGTGTTCTGGCCTGGGATCCCTGGGGTCTTCAACTGGTGCATCTGAGTATTCATCGCCCTGTGACTGTCGACATGATGGAGGAGTGCCCTGTAACAGGGACCAACTGAGTTGCCCTCACCCAGAAAGAGAACTTAATTTCTCTATTGCGCATCACGTTTGACACAAGTTTCATGTAATTTCATCGCTCATCTTTGCACCAAACTTCCTGCACTCTTTCTTTCAACCTGCGTTTCTGATCTTTCTCTTGTAGTTGTGTATTGTTGTGTTCATTGGGTGGCTGCAGCCACTCCCCAAGCAGCTGCCAAGCTCTGGAAACTTTATCCCGGATCAGTCGGCACCATGTGGTGGGACCAGGCTGTACTGAGACAACAGCCACCTTATTTCTCTTTTTTTGCCCTTCTTTAACTCCAGGTGGATAGCTGAAAATAGCCTTGTTAAACAGACCTCCCACAGAAGCCTGTGTGAGTCTGGCAAACACTGGAGATTGAGTAAGTGCTTCATGATTTGGTTTTGACTTAATAGTTCATTTCAACATTTGAAAAAAACCAAACCAAAACAAAAGGCGCTGCTCCTTCTTACTGAAGAGCTTTCAGCTTTGTGCTTGATGACTGCATTTATCTGATCATGTACAAGATGACTGATTTTCATGTGATTGCCTTCTAATGTCAAGACATAAAGCAGCCTGGAGTCTGATCCCAGAAGGCCTTACCCAGCACTGTCTGCCAGCTGCAGCAAACAGTGATTTCTTGCAAATAATGAAATCCCTGGGGAGCATCGATAGCTGGGTTGCTAATATGACATTTAGATAAGAAGGGAGGAACTCTAGGTGATGCGGGAGAATTACTTTGAAGAATCTGCTGTCTCTCTAAAGCACTTTCTAACTGAGGGCAGATGTCTATCAAACATTCCTCTTGCCAATTAAATTTAGGGCTGAGATTGCTGCTAATGCAGAGCTTCAGGAGGTCCAGCCCTACATGAAGCACATCAGTTGGCTGGTTTTCTGGATTGGTGCAGGCTAAGGCTGTGATCAGACATGTCCAGAGAACCCCAGGCCTGGCCTGCTCTCCCCGCTTTGGCTGCCTTTAACTGCAGCTGCCAGGGTGGGAGCTGGAGTCAAACCCTTCTTGCTGGCACAGCCTATTGCCATCCCTGTTCAGGGCAGCCCCATGCTCAAAACCAATGGACACAGCGGGTAGCAGACTTCCCCAAGCATGTACTTATGCTTGCTCCTCACATCAGGAGTGGAAACTTACTGGGTGCATCTTGAGCCCTCAGTCAGAGTGGAGGTGCTTACCCCCCTCCACACATCAAGCTGCTGTGTGTCAGAATAGCTGAACACCCACAGGTTCTGCCACAGCTAATGGGAGCTGCAGTGAGAGCTCAGCAATCATGGAAATCAAGCCTTCAATTGCACTCTTGGGGGCGAAAGGAGATGGCTTACCCTGCCATGAACCTTTAAACCCCTGGAAGTGCAGTGGAAGTGGTTTGTAATAGCAGGAATTCGTTTGTTAATAAATTTCCCCTTGCTTGTGCTGTCACTGGTTCAGCAGGGTTCCAGTGTGAGCCTCTGCTGCAAGTTGGCTGGTGCTGAGGCTGGGGGAAAGCAGCTCAGTGTTTCAGGGATCTGGGTCATACCATGGTTCTGAGAAAAAGCTTCCTAACTCATTTCACTATACATGGGGTGACAGATGCACCTATTCATTAGCTTGATTACCAGCTTGTTTCCTTCTGGGGTGTATGCTGTGCATAAAGAGCAGCAACTGTAATATTCTTAGGAGAGTAAGTTTAAAGAAGATACACAGGAAAGAGGGATTGACTGTATAAAACAGCAACAGATAACAGTCTTGCAGTGGCAGGGAGAAGAAAACTGTTTTAATGGGTTTTCCTGATTACTGAGGAAATAGCAAATACCCTGTTTTGCTGTTTCATATATCAAACGTACAAAGGCAGAGGACTATTGGCGTTCTCCTGCCTCACTCGTGTCTTGTGCTGCCAGGAATAGTGCTCACTGCTACTGCAGCCGTGTCCAGCACATGTCGCCTCCTGCTCAGCACCACTCCTGGGGCCTGACTCTGATGGATCAAGTGGTTGCAGCTGCACAGGGTCACCTCCAGCGATCCCTTGGGCTTCTTATGGCAGCAGGGGACAAGTGTCTGCAGCCTGGGGACTTCAGTTCCTGGTCTTGGTGCAAACCTGTCTTTGGCGCAGCAGGATGCTGAACTGGGAACTGAGCTGACCCAGATGCAGACCCAGGAGTGGCATTTTCCAGGAGGGATTAAGGAGGGTAAAGTGTCTTTGCAGGGCTGCCGGCAGCTTGGCGGGAGCCCAGCGTCAGGATGCTCCCCTCACTTCTGGCTCCTGCTGCTGCACTTCCTGGTCTTGAATTTTCCTGTAACTTGTCTGCTGACTATTTTTGGTCTCTATCTCCTGCCGCAATCCTGCTGCATCCTGGCTGTTTACTGCACCGGGTCCCCTCACCCAGCCACTGGGGGACATCATGGGAATTGTTCCCCCTCTGTCAGGAGGCAGTTTGCTGTTTGGTCTGTCACAGCGCTGTTTTGCGCAGTGTGAACCAGGGCTGGTCTTTCTGCTCTGCTAGGCAGCACAGCATTGACTAGGAGTTGTTTCATAATTAAGCTCTAAGATAAGACATGCCATTGTGTTTCTGGGTAACTGAAACATGCTGCAGGTGATGGTAGTTCTGAGGCAAAAGGAAAAAGCCACTGCAGTGTAACACTTGCCTGTCTGAAGTGCCTTGCCATGCCTGTAGTACCTTTATTAATGATTATGCTTAGTGCTGAGTACTTAACACTTTTCATCTTCAAAGCACCAGCAAACATTAACTAATTAACTGGCACAAGAGTCTAGTGAGGGAGGTGAGACCAGGGAGAGGATGTTAAAAGCAGAGCTGGTCCTCAGGGGAGAATTAAGTGGATTCAATAGGTAGCATTTTATTGCATGACCATTTTAGCACAATAGAAGAACCCGAAGTGAAATGTGTGAGTTGGATGGGAGCCTTCCTTGTCTGTTACCCTGGCAGGGAGAAGCAGACTCAGCTCCAGGAGGCCCAGTCCTGCCCAGAGCGCTCAACCATTGAGGGCCATACAGCCCTGCCTTGGCACACTGTCATTCCAGGGCTCTTTGTGCACATCAGGGCTAGGTTTTATAGTGTTCCTCTAAACATCAAGGGGTCTGTCTGCAAAATGAGGCCGCAACTTCCATTGAATTCTGTAGCTTTTCTCACACAGTAGACTTTTCTTAATGAGAAAGAACTGACATCTCCTGACTTTAGGAGTGACTTATGCATGACATCTTTGCTTGATGGAGAGGAAAGTAGAGCAGGACTGGTCATCTTGGAAGAGGCGGGAGTATTGAGTTATTTATGGTTAAGTCTTTTGAACTATACCAGAATAACTCATTGCATCTCACCTGGGTTTTATCCTCTCCCAGATATAAAAAGTTAAATGCCTGATCAGAAATCATAGAATTGGTGGTTCTTTTGTTAGTTTGTCTTGAGTAAGTCTTGGTCTTAAAAACTAGGTAGGGTTAGGATGATGGTGGTGTTTTCAGAATGCTTGTCCATTTAAAAGATGGAGAGGTGCTGCAGAGCCTTTCCAGCAGGCAATAGACCCTTCTGGGAAAGGATGGCAAAGCAGAGGCACTGAGTTTGGAGCCTTGTGCTGTGTCATGGTCACAAGTGGAAATCAAATAAGCTTTGTAGGTGGAAATCAACTCCAAAGTAAAGCAGGGGATAACCCAATTTCTGTTATGGTTTCTGTTTCTAGAGGAGAGGCAGTGAGGAGGGGTGAACCTGAGAGAGAACTTGATGTTTCACAGCTGACCTTGCCAGTTGGTTTTGGTGCTGGAAGTTCCCATGTGTGCACAGTTATTAGTGAGTATTTACAGTTAAAGATGGAAGAGATGGCTCCTACAGTCGAATAAAATTGAATTCTCTGCAGGCCCTTATTGTGCCCAGCAGTTAACGAGCACTTTGGCCCTGGGTCCTTCGTGAAAGTGTCCCCTGCTGTCAGACTTGCAGTTGGAGGGAAGCACCAGCATGGTTTGTCCATGTGGTCATAGAAAGTCCAGAGCTCTCATCTTGGAGCAGATCTAAGAGCTCTTGTGCTTTATGCACAAGCCCGTCCCTGGAAGGACATGCTGTTTCCTGATACTCCTTGGAAAACAGTTTCCTGCCTTGAGATAACGAGAAGTCATTAACCTTAGCTAGGATTTATCCAGACATCCTATTTGCTACCACTACCCATGTGGGAGTTGTGGGAACAGATGAGGCTGTTGATGTGACAAATTCTTCCATGGGGCATTTCAAGCCAGAGTAGGAGGTCATGTTATTGAGGGAAGAGAGGAGGAAGAGGAGGAAGACAGAATGCAAAGTCTGTCCTTTCTTTCTTCTTTTCTTTCTTCCATTTGGATGGGTTTTCTGGACAGTTTTTCCTGCTCTGACTCAACATTAGTAAGCCCTTGTTTCCCAGTGTGTAATTGTTCTCTGCTGATAGAGGAGGAAGGCGGCTGTCGTCATGTGCAGTCGGTGAAATGGCCTCTGACATTTCTGTTAACTTGTTTAAACAAATACGTCTCAAAACCAGTTCTGTTTAAAAGGGCAGTGCACAAAGGTTAACTCTGTGTGTGCTAGTGAGTACTTGTATATGATGTGCTACTTTTTCATAGAGCTCGAGCTGCAGCTAATTTTGGGTTAGCAAGATGTGGCTTCGTTGCCAATAACTTAATGTGAATGCATTTTCTGCTGCTGTGGAGTTTATCTTGCTCTTTAGAGGAGTACAATGAAAATATTCTGTTTGCCTATCCAGACCTTCAGGTATTTTCCTAAGTGTGGAATTGTTTGTGAAACTGGTAGCATTACATCATGGTGATCTTTTCTGGTTTTCAAGAGGGCTACGACAGAGCTATTATGAATAGACAAAAATTGCCAAAGCAGCCTGTGACAGTGTTTTCATAGTGATCTCTCATGTCCTTTGTTACTGCAGGCACGTAGTCTGCTTTTTCCCAGCAAATTCGTGGCATCCTTTGATTAATCCATTGGACTGCACATGTTTTAGTCTCATGTTCATGCATGTCTCAAAGGGTGAAAGCAGCTTAGTCTGTGAAGAAGCATCTGGAAATCATGAGGGATTTTAGGAGCTGTTTTCTGTCATTTCTGTTTCACTGACCAGTTCCAGCCTACTCAAGGGAGCTGCTGCCACCTCTCCAGGACTGCACAAAGCTCGTCTGTGGGGAACAATGTGCTCTGCCAGAAGCCCCCAGTTTTCCATGTTCCTGGAACAATGTGATGAGTTCCCAGATGACTGGCAAGAAGGTTTTGAAGTGAAATAATGCCCAGGCTTGTTCTGCTCCTGACATCAAACCCCCCAGCTCTCACTCATCGGACGTTTTGTGAATTCAGAAGCCTGTGCTGTACCCCGCGTGCAGCAGGTTTGCCGAGGGCTTTTGGAAAGTCCCTGACAAAGACCTTCCTTGGTGTGCTCAGATACAGAAGCCTTTTGAAGACTGGGGTTAGCTGAATTGTGATAAGCTGCCGGAAGGGATTTTTAGGTTGCGTTGAGCTCAAGGGTAAAAACTTTAATCCACAAATCATACCTCACTGAAAGAGGTTTTGCTTTGCAGAACTGGTCAAATGGCAGCTTGTCTGTGTTTTATTTTCATAGAGCTTAGGAAAAACGGTGGCCTGTTTGAACCTTGGAAAGGGTTGTACAGAGGCTGACAGAAGGAAAGACCTTCTCGAGTGAGGAGCCACCGGACTTTGAGTCGCATTGCGTGAAGGACAAAAAATGACCCACTTAAGAGTGTGAATTCAGCACATGAACTGGGAGCTGGGAAATAAAACAGCACAGAGAGCTGCTGGCAATAACTGGTGGTCCAAAAGGAGATTCCTGACCAGGTTTATGCTACCTTTTGGACTAAGAGTGTTACTAATCCCAGGAAGTCCCACTTGTGTTTCCATTGACATTCCTGTCCTCACTCCTCCACCGTCAGGGGAAGCCCACACAGATGTGGGTAGCAGCTGTAAATACCCCAGTGCTTGAGATGCTGTGAGGAAACCTTCTGAAGCACACCTGGCAGTGCAGGTGTCCTTGGCCTGTCACCTCTCCCCTGAGACCATCAGTGTGAACCCAGTTTGCTAGTGGCTATGTGGCACACTGAGTAGGTCTGGGGCAGGGGATAGTCAGCCTGTGGGCCTTAGAGAGCTCTCGCTTGCACTTTTGCAAGCATCTAGCATTTGGTAGCTGTGTTTGTGCCCATAGGATCAATTTATGCAAGGTGTTGAGCAGCTGGCATGCTCTGCTCCAGTAGGAATCTGTCTCTTTGATTCCTCTCCAGTGCCCAACGGCATAACTGGAGAATCTCTCCAAGAATCTCCTTATGTTACCATTATTTTTAGCACTAAATTGCACTTTCTCCTCTGCCAGCTCAGTAATCCTTCCCAGAATGCATCCTCATTCCTGCTGCCTTTTTTTTTCTCCCCATGCAAATGTGACCAGCAAGCTTTCTAGCTAACACACATAACCTGTGTGGCTTCAGAAGACCTTGACATCAGAAAGAAGTGCTGGTGTTGCTGATTGTCTTGCACATAGGTGTTTGCCACAGTTAGTTATTCACATGTTTGAGATGATAAGAAATCATGGGAGTGGGGCCTTTGCAGACACAGTTTGGATGAATCCACTTCTCTTCAGGGAACTGCACTGGGGAGCAAAGTGTGCCTGCAGAGAGCTCCTCACCCCTCAGTGGTGCACCTGATGTGTCTCACTGCTGAGCATCAGGCAGGAGCAATGCTCCTGTGCCAGCTTCTGACTGCATAGCATCACACACACACTTGAAGCTGATTATGTTTTGCCACCTGAGGACACTTCAACAGTCCAAACCTCAGCTGATGTGAACAGGCTTCAGTCCCATGCACTTTGTCTTTCCGTTGCTGACGTGACCTCTGTGGCAGAAACACCCTTGGAAAACTGGCTGTTGACTGACAATCCTCCCTTCAAACTGCTGGTGAAGACCAGTCCCTCTCTGAGGCAATATGAGCCCCAAGGACAGTTAGATAAGGAACAGTGGCCATCGGGAGCTGGGCAGTCTGCTTCTCATGGACACTGTGAGGATGTGTGCTCCTGTCAAGGCTGGGAACAGAAGTTGTGGGGTCTAAAGGAGCTCAAAAAGCCCTGGGTGCAGCTGGGGGAGCTGGTGTGGAGGAGTAGTTGCAGGCTGTACCCCGAGGATCCTTGGCAGCCCTGACAACAGGAATAAGGCAGAAGAGCTTTAGGGATTAGGAGTACCATATCTCGAGTGATAGGGGAATGGTGCTGTAGATCCCAGTGTCTTGGCTTTTCAGGCAAAACTGCACTTTAGGAATATTTTTTCTGAGGCTTGACTTGCAAAGAGCTTTGCACCAGGGTAGCTGAAGGAGTGGCTTTAAACTAATACAGCACCAGACCTTTCTGGACGCTCATCTACTGAGAACTGGTAGGCTTCTCTTTGCCATGGACTGGGAGGTGCTCATGGACAAATGCCTTCCTCCAGCTCCTGTCTTCATAGCAGAACCATCTGCTTTTACAGAGATCTCCAGATCTGCTGCTGGAGGTGCCCAACCTCCTCCAGTCAAAATGAATTGGTTTTGGACCTACTGTTTCTATGTTTGTATATGTAACTCCTGTGTTCAGCTGGACCTGTAAACTTTATGCAACTGTTTTCCTATGAATGTTGTTTGTAAGCTTCTCTAACAAAGACTAATCCCCAACAAGTGTTCCACAGCCCCCTTATATTATCACAGCTGGAAGAGCCACATGTTGGAGGCCTCTCCTGTGGCAACAGGTTTTGAAATCTCTGTTTTAACGTCTTGTTTCCGGTCTCTGCAGTGAGGTTTCCCTCTCAGTGCTGCAGGAACAATCACTGCTTGTATTTGATCCACGCTTCAAAGCAAGCCTTGTGCTGCAGCCCTGCCTGTGCCACAGAGCCTGCTCTGAAGCCTGCTCCAACCCCCATCTGAGAGCAGCAAACATCGACAGTGGGAGCATCTTCAGGGGTGGTGTGTGGTGGTGAGGTTATATGGCAAAATGTTTAAGGCAGGCATATGGTTTGTATGGAGGGCTAAAGGCAAGCCTTCTCCTTTATTGTCCTTGGGACCCAGCATGTCCTTGGAGCTGCACGCTTGCAAGAAGAATGGTCCCTGGTTTCAGGAGACAGCCTTGGGGAAGAGACCTCATGACTCCATGTTTTGGTTTCCCTTTCTGTAAAACAGGGTTAGCAATACTTCCCTCACTGCCACGCTGAATACAGCTTGTAAATAATGACATACTTCAAAGCGACAGTAAGTACAGACTGCCACCATGGGATGAAGTCACATGAAGCTCTTTAGATATGGAAACAAAAAGGAAATCGCTTTATCTTTGACTTTTACATTCTGAATGATCTTTTTAGTGATAAATCAAATCAGGAGCATTGCACTGAGGTTACAGAGTAATCTTTGATCCCAGCTATTATTAAATTCCTCTTTTGCTGTTATAGCCTCATCTGAAGTTGTATGAAATGCAGCAAGTCATTTCTAACGTGCCTGAGCAGGCCTAAGAAATAGAAAGACTAGTATTCTGGTAAGTCAGCAGACGTGAAGGCATAACTCGACTGGCACTGTGCTGGTTAATTCAGGTAAGACAGTGCTCCAGTTCACCAGGACAACACAGAATTCAGCACAGATTGTGGGGACTGGCTAAATAAATACATACACACTTAGAGCATGGTAAGACCTTACATTGCTCCAGGCACATTTCCACTATAACCCCAGCAGCTGTGCTTTAGTAAGAGGTGTCAGCAGTATAAGTGAGCCCTCGTGCATCATGTCCTGTAAAAAACTGCTATTTTGAGATTGTTGGTCTTGCAGTTGCCTTTAGATCCAGTTCTATTGGTGCCTGAGAGTATTCTCTACCAACCTCTGATTTGTTCACTCTGTTTTCTTCCAGTAGCTGTTTCAATTCTTTTCCCTAAGTTTAACTGTGTTTAAGCAGAAAACTTATATGAGTGGATGTATCATTTAGGCACCGTGAGAGATAAAAGTACAAGCTAAGGCAGTTTATTTTTCCTGTCCTAGCTGGCCAACCATTAGCCTGCTCAGCCAGCCCTCCCACCCCAGACTGCCAGTACGGGACATACCTATTGCTCCCAGCTAATTGCTTTCTCCTGTACAGAAGCTGACTTCCTTTGAACTGCCGTACAATGTGACACCAAGCATCACATTGCCTTTTTTCCTCACTCTCCTGTGGCATGTAGCAACCTGATACAGCTACAGCCGAGATAAATGCATGTGGCTGTTAAAGTCAATGCTACTTTCCTATGTTTTCTGAGAGCACTGAACACAGAAACGCTGATGTGATGTGGTCTTGCACCAGCCTTCATTGTTCTTAGAATTGACTAAACTGGTCTTCACTGCTTTCAGACAAGTTGAACTGTATTAATCACTTTATAAAGAAAAAGCACAGTGCAATGAGGTAAGCCTTCTGTAGCCTCAGAAACATGGGGGAGAAAGCAGTGTAAATCTTGGGCTAAAGCTAAGGCAGCCTCTGAGCTTTAGCTGGGCTGACCAAGTTCTGCTGCAGGCAGCTTGTTTCGGTTTTCTGCCTCATCCCTGTAACTTGGTAACTCCCAGGTTTTCCTGGTTTCTCCTCCAGTTCCCTGTGCAGACAGCCGCTCAGTGGTGAGGCTCCCTGTGGACCTTCAAGTCTTAACATCTCCAAGTCATCCTTGAGCAACCCTTCCCTCTGGTTGCTTTCCCTTGCTTGGCTGCAGCATGTCAGGGTGTAAATTAATATCCCATTGTCCAGCACTTTCCTTGGGCTCTGGTGATGTATTTGCAATGTGAAGGCATCTGGAGCATTCAGAGTTCCCCCCGGGCAGCAAGCCTTACCCCACCATGGCTCCGTGTTGTAACTCAGTGGTGTCCTTTCTGCATCCCAGCCTGCTCTGGCATGCACAGGTGAGGCTAAAGCATTTTCGTTGCAAGTCCTAGTTTGGTGGGGTTTTGGGGGTCGTTTTGAAGGATTATAACACGGGGTTATTCCGGGGTTGTACTGTGAGCTGTTCTCCCCAGCAGAAGAACAAACGCTGCTGCGAGTCACTCCCTCCACAGGGTAAATAACTTGCAGATGGGGCTTCGGTTTTTCAAGATCCATTTGCATCTCACAGTTCATGAGACATGCTTCAATAGTTGGTATTTGTTCAAGTGAAAGAGGGAGTGTCTATTCATAGCCTGGGTCCCTTTTGTGTGTCTGTATGCAAATCCATGATTGCACTCTAATCAAAGAAATTCTGGGGATTCTCTGCTGTGCTTTAGGTGAATCACAGCAAATGTTTCATTTTGGTATTGCTTTGTTTTTAGATGGGGGTTGTGGAGGGGATTTTGTTTGTTTGTTTTTAAATACTTTGCCCCATTTTCTGTGAAATGACAATAGAGATGGAAATTCCTTACATATAAAACTGGTTCCAGCTTCTTCCTAATAAGGATGAATTTGGATGCACAGAATAACGTTTCACTACTTGGATCGGGAGCTATTGGACAATATTCTCATAGTGAATACGGGTAACAAGCATCCTTAACCTTGAGAATGAAATTGAAAAAGCAAGAAGAAACCTGTGTGTCTGTAGCACTATAAGCCTCCCCCCAGACAGTTCTGGGTCATCAGGTCTGGGAAGGAGTTTTCTTTCCAGCCTCTACAAGATGACCTGGCTCCATGGCTTCAGCTCTCAGCTCTTCTAGGGGTGGTTGAATGGAAGCTCTCAGTCAGCTGTGTGCTGTCCACCCAGCTAGATGTGTCTGATTTTAAGATGTGCTGAGCTATGAGTTGTTGTTTCTAATGCTTTCAGAAACCAGGAGATTAATGCTAGGTTCCTCATTCTGTTCTTATGCAAATAATTCCCATGCTACTATTAGGGCTTTACACCATGTTAAATTAATTTCATTGTGAATTATTCGCAAGTGCTTCAATATCTCACATGAAAGTTGATTTGAAAGAAAAACTGAATTCATGTATTCAGAGGGACAGGAATTAAGGCAAGTAACTCATTGATATAAAGTATTTACCAAGGAACCAAGATACAAAGGTGTTAATCCTGTTTGGCGTCAATTTGTTGTGTCACTCACTCTGAACTGAGTTTCTGATACCTCTGTTTCCTACTGTTAAAGCTGGGACACTGCTACTGCTGAGGCTCTGGAGAAACCCTGCTGGGCTGGATGGCACTGCCCGTTCAGAAGGTTGTCAGAAACAAAAAGTTTTGTGTCAAGTAGTAGTTGATCCCCCTACCTAACACACATCACGTGAAAATCAGAGCATGTTGGTGGAAAGAATCTGTTGGGTCCTGTTTATGCCTTATTGTGCATGCTTGAAGGAGACAGCAGCAAAGGGAGAGGGAGCAGAAAAGTACTCGCAGCTATAGCAGGAGTTCAGAGAGTTATTCTGGAATGGCTGTACCACTAGAACTATTTCTGATTAACTTGTCTCACACATGTATTGCAGGTTGAATGGTTTTTTTATTGTGGATTAGCTTAATTTATTTCCAAAGGCATTTTCTTGGCTCTAGAACAGCAGCCTCTATAGCATTCATCCAAAATAGCTATTTCGCTCTTAAATTCCTTGATTTGAATTAACTTTCCCCAAAAAAGAGAAAGATCCTCTGCAGTTAAACAGTAACTGCAGGAAGAAAATTGGTGCAAAGACCCAGGCTGCTGCTACCAAGTTCCTTTAGGGAAACAGGACTTTGCATGTTCCTTGTCAATAAGCCCACTCACTGATTTTAAGTTTTAAAGTAAAAATAAATTCTCAGAGTAAAAACCAGGAAGAAAAGGGCAGAATTTTAACCAGTTTCATTCCTGACACATTTGAATAGGAGGTATACTTAGATGTATTAGGTCAGTTTCACTTGGGAGTAAACATGGATGGAAAGGTTACAGAAGAGAAAGACAGAGACATTTAGAGGCAGTCCAAGGAAGATAATGGTGGATTTCCGTATTTCTTCCCACATAGCATGTCTGGGGCCTGGAGCATTGCTTCTTCATCATCTGCTTGTTAATGTACATTTCCAGCTTCCTCTTTGCTCTCCATGAGAGGATCCCATTGGATTTATGAGCCTGGATTCTACAGATTACAACTGTATGTTATTAATTTTATGAAAGTTAATGACCATAAAGCAAGAGAGTTGCATACATAAGTTCATTAGAGTAAGTGCTTTGTAGCAACGTTTGTCTCTGCTCAGATGCAGGAGACTCGGGAGTCAGTAAGATCATTTTCATTTCAACAGTCAATGAACGGTGGAGTCCTCAGTCCCAAGCTTGAGCTGTCACATATTTCATAAATAATTACCCGTGGACATGGTCTGTTAGAACAAGCAGCATTCCTGCCAGCATTCCAAGCTGTGCTTATGCTGAAAGTTGTAGTAACTCCAGAGTGGTTGTTATGACTGTTGAGAGCTGCAGAGGATCCTTTTCCTCTCGGTGTCCCTACAGTAATGATCTTTAGTCAGCGTTGCAAATAATCTACTGGCAATACTAATCTGTGTAACCTGAAGCAAAGGGAAACAGAAATACAAAGGAAACAGATGTCCCACTTCTTACAGAAATGCACCTGGAAACTTCAAAATATCCTGACTCTTTTCTCTCCACTGAAATAAAAACCCCTCGATGGTCAAATAGCTGATTAAGAAGTTGATATTTCTACTGATAAATATCTATGCCCTAGTGAGGAAACCCAGTTCCTGATTTATCTGTTTGCTGGTTAGACATGGTGGTGGCTTATTTTGGATTCTGTTTATATGGGATTTTTTGACTAGCCCTGCAGAGAGCTGATGTGCTTTGACCAGAGCCCTGTGTCATCAACCAAACTGCCAGCTCAAGTTCGATTCTTGAGTGTGGATGGCGACGGCTGAAAACAGAATAAATAGGAGAGATTTTTATCTTCCCCCACTCCTGGTTCCCACGTGCTTCAATGAGTAACTCCCCTAAAGGAAATTGTCTTGGGGCAAATACTACACTTGATAGCTATAGCTGGCATTACGTTCCCTCAGCAAAGCCCTGGCCACAGGACAAAGGCAGTTGCAGAGCCTGAGACCCTTGATCTCTGCATGCAAAGAATACAAAATGCCTTATGAACTTGGCCAGGGATCCTATTAGCTCTCCCCCAACAGTGCCCTTTGATGTAAGCTATTTGAGCATGAGGGTGGAACCTCCACCATAAGATCTCTTTGCCCATTATAAAACTATACAAATATCGGGACCAGACACTATTCTTTTGATGAGTGATTTTTGTGTTGGTTTAAATCTAAAGCTATCCATGGAGAGCCTTTAAGACAACTTACCAAGCCACTCTGGACCTTCTGATTGCACCCATCTTCAAAGTGGGCACATCTGCTGTAAAGCCTGGTAACAATTTCAGTGTTAGAGATAAATGGACGTGCAAGTTTGAACCTTCAAAATGAAACTGTGAGGCAAGTCCTGTGGCCTGGGGAAATCAAGGCATCTGATCACAGAGAACTCTCCAGTCTTGCACTCCTGTGCTCTGTGGAAGCAACACTAGCTTTGGCTTCAAGATGTGGCTAGCAGTAAGAGGCAGTCTTAAAATTGTTGGAATCAATCAGATTGTTAAACTGAGTCTTTGTAAACGATTTTTTTTTGCTGATGAAAAACATAAACGTGCTATTCTTACTGAATACTAAAGCCAGCCTACAAGTATGTATCAGTTGCTAACAAGAAAAACAAGTAGAAATGTGATCCAGAGAGAGAGGCATTTCTAGGTCAAGGTTTAACAGAAGGCTCTGATCTGGAAGTTCATGATTTTTCACAAATAATCCAAGCTATGACTATCACTTCCCTCATCTGGAAGTGTGATACTTAAGATATATGGAAGACAAGAGATGTGGAAGTCGGTGGCAAATGGCACAGGTAGAGAAAGCTTTCCAGCTCTTGCTGTCACTTCTTCTGGAAGCATGTGGACCAAAATAGGGAAGACTGTGATTTCTGTGCCACTAGCAGTGTAGCTTTTGCATCTGATGCCAGAGGAGGCTATTTCAAGGCATATGAAAGCATCAGTGGGTGAGGTCTGGGACAATGAAGGGGCTGCTCACGCTTGGGGGTTGTGTGGGAGGACAGTGAAGTAGCATCAAATTTAAAGCTGCATTTGATCCTTTATAATGAATTTTCGTAATGTTAGATACCTACTGCTTTTCTTTTTTTAAACTCGTTTCAACTCTGAAATGCAGTGTTTTAACGTTCTGCTCTGTAACCGGGTATATACAACAGTGATTAGTTTGAGAATTTCTTCAGACCTTTACAGGGGCCACAGTTTTTTCTTGACAATATAATAATATATGAGAGCCCATCTTGGAAGCAGGCTGTGATAATTAGCTTGTTTTGGTGTAAAGTTGTTCTAGCAGTGCTTTGAAGCTATGCCAGCTGACAAAGCCCTTCAACTCAGTTAGGGCCATGCAAGGTGCTGAGAACTGCAGGTTACTTTTATTGATGTTAGCCTCTAAAACTGTGCATGGCAAATGTCACCAGCAGCAGAATCCAGCTGGATTATGGGGGTAAAAGGCTCTATCAAGAAGCCCTATGTAAACACTCTATTTTTGTAAGAATATTCTAGACCAGTCTTCTTCTAGAAGGCAATGTGAGCTAACAAGCTAGGCAACAGTGGTCTAAATGAAACAAGTGATAAAACTCTGTGCAGTGAATATAAGGTTGATTAATTCTTACCTAAATTGGATGTTGATAGGCTCTGGTTTTATTTTCTTTTGAATATAACCTCTCCTGTGATGATCAGAAAAGATGGATTATCTCCAAAAGCATTCATATTTCAGAGGCTTTCAGTGGTCACTTGATGTTTATTTTTAAAGACATCTAGAGGAGTGCTGCTCAGAAGATACTTTACGTGGGAAAAGATTATACGTGGTAAAGGCAGTGAAGAAAGGGTTAGGAGCCAAATCCAGTGAAACAGCCTAGGAATAGTATTTGTGAATGATCAGAGGCATTTGTCTATATGCATGCTTCTAAGAGTCTTTCAGAAATGACTTCAAGTTTTAAGTCTTTTTCCCTGCAGTAATGCAAGTCTTTGCTAACACTTCAGCTATATTTCCTTTATTTATTATCTGTAACATATGGCTTGCTCTACTCTGCATGCTTTCTCCTTGTGAGTAACACCTCATAAGCATTCAAGATTATATCTTTAAATGAAAATATAATATCCCATGTTTGTCCTAAAGAACAAACAGCTATGGCACAACATACTATTTACCTCTTTGGGACTGACACAGCAAAGCTGCAAAAGAGCTCTGAGGTTTAACAATCACTGCAGTTGAATACAAGTAGTTTTTAAGACTACTGCTTTCTTGTCTTTTATTACATGACTGCTTATCTTTATTTACATTATGTTTCTTCAGAAAAGTTTGGCTTTAATAGCCAGCATTCATCTCTTCAAAACGTAGAAGTACCTACCAGCTCCTTTTCACATCAGTGACTCCAGAAGCTGCATTATTTTTTAGCATCCCATCAGCCACTAGCTGAACCGGCATGGAGATCTGCGCCCAAATGCCAGTTACGATCACAGTGAGAGAGAGCTGTGGCTGTTCTTCAGTATGTTTGACCACATCAGACCCCCAGTGAGCCTATAGGTCGCATGAGATCAGTTCATGGAGGAAAACCAGCTGCCATGGCAGGCAGGCAAAGAGCATTCTCTGGGACAGAAGAAAGAATTCTGAAGAGCTTTAAGATAAGGTGTGGTGTCCTTGGTTGAAAGTAGAAAGCCGTAATTGTCCAATTACCATCTGCAATTTAGGAGTACGGTTGGATTTCACAGTGCTGCTAAGCTGTCTCACAGTAACACCCACTTGTCACTCTTCCCAGTACCTCACATTGGTTTGAAGTCTTGGGTCATGTAATCATTTTGTCCAAACATTCCCACAGATGGGCAGAGAGCTACAAGGCCATATTGTTCAATGCCTGCTGGACATTTTTCAGTCAGGTCTAATAATAAGATTGCACTTCTGCTTTAAGCAGGAGACTTCCCTTTAGACCTGTCCTTTCTTACACCTCCAAGTTTTATCCAAGGGAAAGCTGCACATTTTACACATTTGTTGGGATTCCTGCATGTCTGGAAATCCAGGCTATGCAAGTGCTTACCTGGGTTTCAGTGTTTACTGGCTGCTTTCGACCTCTTGTACCTTTCTGACAGAGAAAGGCTACAGGTATTAATCTGATGCATTTTGTGTGTCAAGCATTTTGCACATTTGCAGTCTGTGCAAGTGTGTTCTGAGTAGGCTGGGTACCTCTCAAACACACTGGTGCTTTGAGGCAAGTGATGTCTTAAGAGACAAGGAAAGTGAGCTTGCTGTCTGTGACCATGAGTGTTGGATACAGGCAAGGTGAAAATGAAGGGTTTGACTTGCTCCACAGATACTGTTTTTGTATTGTGTGCCTTCATCTCTGGGCCAGTCCTGGTCTTCTTCAGCATCTGTAAGGGAATGATGAAACCTCCCACTGAATTCCTCCTGATTTCATCTTCTTTTCCTGCTCTTTCTTTAACGGCCTTGTATTGGCCAGTGTCAGAAACTGGGTTAGGCTAGACGGACTGTTGGTTTGATCCAGTCTGACCCACTATAGTGGTTCTTTTCTCCTTAAAGAGTACTGTTAAGGCCCTAGTCTTTGCTCATGTGCTGGAAGTCCTCACTTGTTAGTATTTTAACACTTGAAAGCTGGAATGATTTGAGTTCGGTCTTCTTCTTTAACGTGAAGCTAACCCTGCAGAAACTAATGGGTGCAGATGGTCCCACAGGGTAAACAGGACTTGGAGGACTGCTGGGAGGAGAAAGCAGCGGAAGCAAGAGTTTGCCTGGCATAACTGTACCAGGCACCAGACACTGTGTATTTTTGGGGTTTGGGTCTCAAAGCCTGCTGCTGTAGGAGGTACTGTGCACTTATATAGGGCCTTAAGATAAAACATGATTCTCTTAATACCTTTTCCTTACACTTTTCCTACAGCCTCCTGTCTAGCAAAACATATCCAGCTGATGCTGGGCAGGCACTGCCATTCCATTCCAACATTCCCATCTCTGCTGCTTTGGTGTGGGCTTTCCCTGCCTTGCTCCGCCAAGTGGGTTTTGCACAGGGCTGTTTGCTGACACTTGACCTGTTTCACAGTGGAAAATTCTTCCACAAGTGTTACTTACAGGAAGCAAATGAACATCTTCTTTAAACGGTCTGGCCACACGGGGAGGAAACGGGTCATTCAGTGAAGTATACTGTTTACCGGATAGCCAGTGGACTGTCTCCAAAATACATATTTAGCCCAAAGGAAGAAAAATATCTGAGGTGATTCAATTTTTATGTCAGTGTTTAAATATTATGTAGTTCATGGCTTATGAAAATGTGGGCTGAAAACCCCCTATCCTGTGCTAGGAAATTGGTAAAGCCAAGTTTTCAATTCCTTTAAAATCCTGGGTGTGCACGGCTTGCCAAGTTTTATTTAGCTGTAGCACTTTTTAGCTTCATTGTAGTGGTTTGTGGTAGGGGTATGAAACAAAGGTAATGCTTCCCAGCGATACTGACGAATTCTGTACTTGTTTCACTCTGTAACTTTAACGCAGCAGCCAGCTCAAGGCTAGAGCATGATCTCAGCTTCGTGCAGGGCTGGTTTCGTGATGTCTTCATTTATAATTACAGTTTCTGCCAGCGCCTCTTTGGTATTTTTGGTCCAACCTCAGGCTGAAGGGAAAGTGCTGCATTCCCTAACCCAGGAGACATGAGTAAGTGTGTTGACATGGATTCAGTGCAAGATTAGCGCTGCTTTGGCTTCAGATTATCTAGATCAGACGCTATCCTGCAATGTGATACTCATTCATCCAAGTTCAAAACACTGTAATCTGGCATAAACAAATGCAGCCGAACACAGTGTTTAATGAGGAGCTAAGGCCAAACGCCATGCTGTGGCATGGACACTGCCAGGGAAGGCAACAAGTGAACGTGAGTGCAGCACCAGGCTGTTGATGGTGTTTTAGGGGAAACTCTGCTTGTGAGCAGTACAGAAATGCCTGTAACATTCATTACGTGGGTGCTCCCTGCTTTGCACTGTTAAATACATATCATCTTTTCAAAACTGTCAAATATAGAAGAAAACAGAAAAAAAGCAGCAGAAATCTCTAAGTATAGAGGCAAAGCTCCATGAAAGTGAGCAGCATGTTTGGGTCTTCTCTAAAGGTTAGTAGTTGGTGAAACACCCAAGGGTCATCCAAAGCTTCATGGTCAACATTTGAAACTGTCAGAGCACAAAAAGGATCCTGCATGTGTATGTGTCTCTGGATCAGCATCATGATCACAATCAGATTTGGTGTTATCAGTTACACGACTCCTCATGTTTCCAACAAGTAGGTGTTTGCACAGTGGATAAGAGCCTTCATTTTCAATCCAAAAACATTCATCAGTCTGCTCTAGCAGTCAAATCTTCAAACAGATGATCCTACCATCATCTTCTTCATGTGATTCCAGCACAACCTGGTTATGGCTTTTACTTGAAGGTATGTCCAGGGCTATGGCAAACTCCTCTGAACTGTTTCATTAGGCAAACTCCTGTATCTCTAGACTTTGCTTAAAAATTGCAAAATGGTCAGCCAGTTAATATTTATCTTATTGTTACTAAAGGTCACAATTCAGTGTGTCTTACTTGAGAGAGCAGTATATATGTCAGTAGTAATTACAAGCTGTTCCTTGAATTAGAGCCTCCCAAGCTAAATTAAAAGCAACTGTGGCTTGAGCTAAATGACTAAAGGACATGTTTTCAAAGGCAGCCAATCCCTGAAAGATGCAGTTGCATTCAGTTCCTATCGCCTATCCTTTCGGGGGGGATTTTCATTCCTAATTTATAATGGGATCTTTGTGAGCCCCTGTGGATATCTACCCACTTTAATTTTATTTTTTAAGTCCTGCTTGAAATCTCCCAGCTGATGACTGTTTCAGTCTAGCATCTTCTGTGGATAACATGCAGAACAGCACAAACCACATCCTGTCTGGAAACTGCATCACTTCATGAGCACCAAAAAACCCAGCAGTGGTCAAGCAGAAAAACAGTTGTAGAACTGTACCACCCACTGAAGGTTTTACTAGGGTTTGAGAATCTGTTTGTACTCTGAGTTTGGATGTCTCAAAAGGACAAGATTTGTGTGAAGCTGTCTGTGAGACGCTGTAAGTCTGCGACATGATACAAAGGTAGGTTTAATCTGTCTGCCATGGCTCTAGATTGTAATGGTCTATGTGCAAGAGCCGCAGCCGGTGCCTGCCTCCTCACAGCTCCCTGAAAGCAGTGCTGCCCCTTGTACTCCACGAAGCATTACAGCCACCTCCATTGTTTTCCAGACCATGTGTGGTACCTGTGAGATTCTGGGAGGTGCCAGCTGGGGATGCTGACAGACTCCCTCCTTTTTGCATTGGGCCGGTCTCCATTGGCCAGAATCATTCTCTTAAAATGCAGCAGCATGCCCTTGAGAGGGCTGCTAGTGGGTGCAACATGCTGGATTGCCAGTATAAAATTGGCTGGAAGTCCTTGTCACAAGGGTTTGTTTTCACAAGGACTTGTTTTCTAGTGTAGAAAGAGCCACTTCGGTCCAGTTTGGAGTAAGCTGTCTGCGAGCAGCCCGGCTGGGAGATGTGATTCAGTGCAATCGCTGCCTGGGAAGCTGTACGCAGCCACACAGTTCCTGTGCCAAACAACTGGAAAAGATGACTGCTTTAATGGGATGCAGGCTCACGAGCTGAATCAGCCTCGGCAGCACTTTTGTTGTTTCAACTGTTTTGTGTATTGAAAACTCCATGCCATGGCCATCTGTGACAGCTGGCTGCATACCAGTGGTGTGAGACCAGCACTGGTGATGGGTGCTCACTGCGAGAGTGAACCCAGCCCCTGGGCAGAGGGGAGGTGGAATGGGGCAGGTTAAACCTGTACCGTTTGCTCTGGGGTGGCAGATCTGAGGCGAGGGAAGGTGAGCAGCCCAGACAGCGGTGCATGTCCTGTGCCCTGGGCAGCAAAGCACACTCTGTGCATTTCTGTGGAGAGCAGAGAGACAGCAAAGAGGGAGGCAGCTGTGTCAACCCACTCTGCATGCTTAGTCTATTAAGGTTTTGTCTGTCAAATGAATGTGGGCTTTGCTGCCTCCAAATGTCTGCAGCCACAGCCATTGCGGCCCTTTGGTGCAGGCAGCTGGGTGCTGGGGCTATACTTGACAGGGACCTTCAGGATCTCGTGGCTTGCAAAGGAAAATGCTTTTCAAACCTCCTCTTTCCCTGCCATGTAGAAATGGACACAGAAAAACAGGGATGCAATCATGGAGCCCCCCTTGCACTTGCCTCCCCAAGTTCTCAATTGCCTTTTCCGTGCCTAGATGCAGTGAAACTGTACATTCACATCACATAGCAGGGGACTATGCACATTGGCTTAGGTAATGTAGCCAGTAAGACCCAGACAAGTGATTCTTGGGCCATGCTCAGCAGGCTACAGCTGAAATTCTGGGTCTGGTTTTTGGGTGCTCTAGTTGGTAAAAGTGGTGGATCACACCAGAAAAGAGCAGCAAAAGTAACAGCAGCAGTACTCCCCTGTAACATATTCCATATGGAACAACTGAAAAAGGGTTATCCAGCCTAAACTACAAAGAATTAAAGAGGGGGAAATTAGGGTTCAAATGTGAAGTCAGTGCCATAAAAAGGACCTGCTCCCCAGGTCTATGGTGGATGACACAAGAAGAAATGGGCTGGACCTGCAGTGAGAAGGGTCATTGTGAGGAAGGAGCCTGGGGCCAGATTCTTGCCTTTCTGCTGCAGGGAATCTGATCAATGTGCAAAGCAGTGAGTTCTTTTACTTGAAAACTAGGGATGATGCCTCCCTCCTTGCATGCATGTCTTTACCATACATGGGGGCCCTATGGGAAAGAGTGCTATGCAAATGTCAGATATGAAACCTGCAGGAGCAGGTCTGCAGCAGAAGAAATATTATCTGGTTGCTTTTATCCCAGCAATCAGCTTGTTTCTGAGCTGCTTGAGTGCTGTAGGGGTGTAAGGGAGCTCAGCCAAGCATTGCACTTGAGCAGCAGCTTGTGTTTATGGTGTAAGGCTGTAGCTGATGAGTATGTGCACACAAGGGGTGTATGTGTGTGTACCAAGCCAATGGCACTCCTGTACACACAGCAGATGCTCCCTGCACGTACAGCCGCACAAGCCTGCTGACTGCATCTTGCAGAGCAAATGGAGAGCAGCCGGCGTTTTCCCTTGTGTCTGTATCCGTGTGGCTGCTGGTGTTCTCAGGTTTGCATGGCAGAGGGCTGTGCTGCATGCAGGAAGAATCTGATTTTGCTGGCAGCTGGCTCCTGCTCTGAGGTCCTCGGAGCCATAAGAATTTATGCAGCTGATATTGTCTCTGGTGTGAGTCTTGTGAATGGTAGAAATAAGGTCGAAAGCAGTGATGAGGCTTGCCTTTCATCCCCCAAAGCCTTCTCAACCACAAGCACAGAGAGCTTTATCAGCTCTTGAGACTCCATTGTGAGTCCCAAGATACTTGGTAGCTTGGCAAAGAGACAGCTGCTCAATACACAGTATTTCAGAGAAACTGAAGTATTTTTTAAAGGGCAATGAGGAAGAAGAGATGTTTCTAGCTCTTGTGCTTGCAGAAAGAGACTTAAAAATGCAAAGGGGTCATAACCTCTTTTTCATGCTGAGCATTGGTTTGAAGTTCAGATCCGTACAAAGTTTTGTACCGGTACTACTGCCTCTTGAAAAGCCCCTAATTCAGAGTATTCCACTCCCAGGCATTGTGCAAGACTAATGAACAGCAACTAAATGACTGCTAGAAGAGCCCTTTGTTAGGCTTGTCCAGCAAGCTGCTGAAGGTGCTTTACCTGCCACGCAGATTGGCTGCAGGCTAGAGAAGTGTGATGGGAGAAGGATGGTGCAGGGAAGAGGTCGGGAGGGACAGAAATGGCGCTCTGGGTTCCCTTGTAATCACCACTGGTTTAGACAACCAGCAGCATGCTTGCAGCAAGGCTTGTCTGTGTGGGGTTCAGCACAGGCCCCACGAGGTGAGATGCTACTCGTTTGTGTTCACACTCTTTGTCTTTGGGTACTTGAGCTTGGCTCCAGTTCCCAGCAAAGCCTCTGAAGTCCTTTCAAGGTGGCTGGATGGTTGCTTCTACCAGTCTCTTCATGAGAGAATCTGAGCACCTTGGGTCTGAGGGAGCGCTGGGAGCATTGTGCCAGTGCCTCCAGTTTGTAGTTTAGCAGGATTTTATAAACAGCAGAAAATGTGGTCATTCTCAGTGTGCTTTTCTAAAACCCCCATTACTCACCCTGCAGTGAGCCCAGCATCTTCTGCAGTTAAGGCTGTCTGTAATTTCTAGCTTTGACAGCCTTGACCGTGACCTGGCTGTAGTCAGACCTCTCTAAGCACTGCAGGGCATCTTGGAAGGATGCTTCAGCACAGATCTGCTTCTGCCTGGATCTGATGCATGGAGGACCTGAAAGCTGTTCATGCAGATTGCTCATTGAAATGCAAACCTCATCCCAATAAAGCTTCTGTCTGCCAGCATCCCCTTTGACAAATTGATAATCGGTGATAATAGAGAATTTTATCTCCATTCTTAAACATCATCAGGCATGATTATTAATGTCTTCCCATTGCACAATAAACACGGAGCCCTCAGCTTTTCTGCAAGTGGGAGGTATGCAAGTTACATCTGCACTGTGGGTGAGCTGTGCATTTGCTGCTTCTGCAATCAGCCAACAAACCCCTCCAGATTTCCGAGGCCAGACTGTTGCTGCTGGCAGCTTATCTCCTTACTCAAGAGCAGAGCAGACTCTTGGGGTGAAAAGCTGGGCCTGTTGAAATCAGTGGCAAAGTCCTGCTTGTTTTACTTGAGTCAGGATTTCTCACTTGATCTCCTCATTTCTGAGTGGGCAGCAGAAAAAGTCCTTTCTTTTCTGAGCCTCTTTTGCAATGCAGACTATGTAGATGGTCTGCTTTTGGTCATGCAGAAGGTGTGCAAGATGTTAGGGGTCCTGCAATCCTGCCCTTCCCCAAGTGAGCTGTGCTTGGGAAGGCAGGAGCAGGTGGGCTGGGTTGGTCTGTGCATGGCATATGGCACACAGTTTGCCAACCTAAATACAGGACCTGTTTTTCACCCTGTCAGGACTGAAACACATCTCAACAAAATACCCTGAAGAATTCTGTTTAGGGTGGAGGTCAGGAACTTCTCTTTCTGATCCTTTGGTAATTTGTGTGACCCCCTCAATCTGATTAGGCAGTTTGTTTAGTGCTGTTGGAATTAAATTTGCAATTCTCTTTACCAAGCATGAACTACAGGCAGCCTCAACTTGTTCACAGGTATGTGTACGGAGTGTTACTCTTGCATATAATGAAAGTACAAGGGAAGTATGAGCCACCTTCCCAGCAGCTGCATCAGGCAGCAACACAGCTGAGAGGTCCACAACAGTCTGAGAAATCCAGTAGCTGCAACCAAACCAGATACATGCTTATGATCAATTCTGAATCAGAAAGAGCCATGGAACTAGCAGTTCAAAGATGATTTCTGACCAAGGATAGAAGGAATAGCTACTACGCTGGATCTAATCGGGAATAGATGCTCTCAACTCCGGTGCTCACAGTGACGCACTAATTACACATGCATTGCAAGTACCTTGCTCCTTTCCAGAGAATACTCTGCCCTGCCAACTGGTCACCTCCAGCTTCTGTGGACAGAGCAAAGTCACGGGAGCCAATGGCCCCAGAGGGCAAAGACCCCATGTCTCGCTTCTGAGGCACAGCAACAGAATTGGCTTTTCTCTCTTATTTCCTGAAACCTGCCCTGGTTTGTGTATAAAGAGCAATTACACAAGCCTTTATCTCATCTCTGATTTTGTGCCAAAGACCTCAGCTGCACCTGGTTTGTTGGGGGCTTTTTGGTTGTTTGGTTTTGGGTTTTTTGCCTCCGCTTTATCTCCTAAAGACTTTGATGCACCTGGCCCCTTGTTCTTAGGACACCACCTTTATTGCAGGGCTCCTAACAGATAATTCTGGCTGTGTTACTTCAAGGCATTTCCTCTTTCTCTCTTTTTATGGTAGACAGTGGTAGAGCTCTGCTGAAGCACTGGCTGAACCCCTTCCAAGATGTCTTTCCTTGTGCTCCAGCAGTGCCCATAACAAAATCCCAAGTAAGGTGGAGGTGGAAGGATTTAAGCTGTGAGTAACCATGCTTGCAGTGACGCAGGGTCTGCTGGTTTTGATGTGCATACTGCTCCAGTGCCTACATGCCTGTGCTGCACCTCTGTAGAGCTGACATGTGCTTGAGTCACCATTAAAACCTGCTTCCTGCACAGCCTTCGTCAAACTTGATCAAATAGGGAAAAATCAGAGGTAAAGGACAGGTAATGGCTTTTCTGCAGCTGAGACACTGCTGGGCTCTAGACTGCAACCACAGACATCTGACAGCCATCTGCAGAGGGGGAATGTGGTGGCCTTGTTTGCCAGCGCCACAGAGCGTGACACTGCTGGCTCTCATTTTCTATTTCTCAACTGAAGGCTTCATTTTGATACCTTTCATTGTTCCCCTAGCACAACTGGTACTGGAAGCTGTGGGACATGCCAGCTGTCAGTCACTCATGGCTGGATGCAGTTCACACAAACACATCTGGTCTTTGGCTGTAAATGAAGCTTCTTCTTGCTCCCAGCAGCAACTGCACCCACCTTACCCTGGTACTCACAGCCATATGTGCCTACCGGGTAAGAAACCCAAGTAATCACTGGACTGTAGGAATATCTTTGAGGTATTTCGTTTCTGTGGGAAACAGAAGTGCACTTGCCCCGTCCTTTCACCTTTTGCAATGGCCTGTGTTAAAGTGCTGTCTGCATGAAGGAGCAGGGCTGGACAGGACTCTGGAGAGACAGTTTCTGTTGCTCCTCACTCAGCTGAAGGCACTGGCATTGAGCAACCCTGGGCACACATTCCCCCCCAACCCAAGCACACTGCCTACGTGCAGGTTGACACTGGGGTGCCACAACCAGAGCCCTGGCACTGGCCCTGGGGTACCACCAACCCTGGGGTGCCACTGGCTCCCAGCCCCTGTGAGGTGTCTCCGAGCAGGAGCAGCAGAGTTGAGACCCTGCCTGGCTCACAGTGCTGGGGATGAAAACCCAGCAGCTGCTCCAGTGCTGAGGCAATCAAACCCTTAACACTGGGGCTGAACCCAATGCCAAGCATCTGCTAGAGCAGTGCTA
The DNA here is from genome assembly GCA_009867235.2 of Psittacus erithacus. Classification (NCBI taxonomy): domain Eukaryota; kingdom Metazoa; phylum Chordata; class Aves; order Psittaciformes; family Psittacidae; genus Psittacus; species Psittacus erithacus. The sequence continues at coordinate 87,370 of WYDI02052629.1, forward strand.
GGCACAGCATTAGCTGAAAGCAGGAGCTCCCTTTGCAGAGAAATGTATGTGTATTTGTGTGTTTGTGTGTGCATTTGCATGGCCAAGGTATCTAATTGGTTCATTTATATTTGTATTATTACCACCTATTTTCATGCATTTAAATATTGCCAGCTGTGTTAATGATGGCTGCAGCACATCAGCCACTTCTCTTCTCTCCCAGACTTGTTATTTTTCCCACTGGTTGCTCTGTTCTATTTCATGAAAATGCTACAGTCCAGCTGCTTTCACACAAATGGTCTCAGACAGAAAAGTGTAGTGTAGATTATATACTTAAAGCATTACCTAATTTATACGGGCAGGATCCTGGGTTTGTTAGAGCAGAGAGAGACCTCATTGCTGGGATCAGCTAGCTGCAGAGGCTGAGGCAGGCTTTAATAAAAAGGCTATATTATCATCTTTGGGATATTTAAAAAACATATGCCTCCTCTCTAGTGCTCCAGACTATTGAGCTTTATCAGTTTTACTGCAAACTACAAATGCTTTTTGTGTAATGACAGCTCTTTAATTAGAACTTGGAAGCAATAGCATCTGCTGATTATAGCATGGTCCAGCATGTTCATATTCCTCAGTTTTATTTCCAGCTCTGCAACTAAATTGTTGCATGCCTCAAGGCAAGTGACTTCACCTTTCGGTGTCTTTGCCTCCACAGATGGGATTAAAACCTCTGCTGGAGATCCTTGGACAGAACCTGTTCAAATGGCACAGTCTTGGGGTGCTTCTCTATCCATGGGATCCCATGTATCAGTCCAGTGGATGAGGGCTTGGGATTTGCCTTGTCCAGGCAAATACCTGTGAGATAATCCAGGTTTGAACAATGGAAATTTTATAGGCTCCAATTAACTGGCTGGGCAAGAAACAACAGTTTCACAGTAATGAGTCCTCACTTGCATGGTATGTCATTTAGTGTCTGATCTTTCCTTGGCAAAGAGAGATATTAAAATCTGTCTATCCAGAGTGCACTTCTAAAGTGATGAAAAAGGGGAGCAATGCTCTCAGTCTGAAGCGATCCTCAGTTCTGTTAGTAAAAAGGGTTGTTTCCCAAGAGGGGTATTATATACTAGCGATTATGGAAAGAATGAGGCAATGCAGTTCAGAGACAGCACGGCTAATTTTGCTGTCTGCAGTCTTTTCCCCCCCTCCTTGGTGGGAATACTGGTGTAGAGGAAGGAAGATGACAAGCAGTTGCTGTGATACATCTCTTTACATCCTTCTTTTTGGGATTGCCAGTTTGAGCAACAGGAATAGAATATTTGTCCTTACAGCCAAAGGTAGCAGAGCGCTGTGCAATCCCTTACCATGTGACTGCTGTCCTTTTCATTAGGGATTCAAATGAAGGCAATGAAAGATTTCTGTAAAGTAGCCCCTGTTATTAGATCAAACTGAGGCGAAGTCAGAAGAGAAGTACACAAGGAAACAGGGGTCAGACTGTAGAATAGTTACAGCTGGAAAGGACCTTAAGATCATCTAGTTCCAACCCCCCTTCCACGGGCAGATCAGTACCAAGAAAGGACAATAAATCAGTGCTATCTATGCTTACGGGCAAGCAGTGCTGTAAATCACAACAAGCAAATTACAGTTTTTTTCTAGTCTGTCTTAAAAATGTTCCCAAAATCCATGAGTACAGCGTCACAGAACGCCTGATACTCTTTAATGCCGCAAACACTGACCTTAAAAGACACCAGAAACCTCACTGGGAGTTTTATCCATTTGTGGTGGAAACATGAGGTCTTTAACAGTGAGAATGTTTCAGTACTTTCCCAGATTTTTTTCCGCTTTGGTGAAGCTGTTCCCTGACAGAGTGCAAAGGAAAGGAATTTGGTAGTAACAGCTTGATCCTGCGGGATGCTACAGCGTTTCTGCCTGGGGCTGCATGCCTTCAGCCCCTGCCCAGGGCAGCTTGGTATCTCACAGGATTACTCTATGTGAAGCCTTTCCTACCCCCTTGGACTTGCCAATGACTTTTCTATTTCTGTTTCTGTGGAAATGAGCCAAAAGCAATGCCATTCTCCGGAGGGACTCATTAGTCTTCTTGTCTAGGAAAGGGCTCGGTGTTGCCGAGGGAAAGCAGCATACGACTGCGATGACACCACTCCACAATTTATGCATCAATTTTTCCTTCTTAGAAAAGCAACATCTCGATGCTAGGTTCAGCAACGGTGACAGCATAACTGAAAGGTTTATCACGTTGTATTAAGGTTACGTAGAGGAAATGTCAGGGGAAATGAATTCCTCCCCCTGTTCTAAAACTAAGTATAGGCTCCAAATGGGTGTTTATTCTGAAAGAATTTAACAGTTTGGGAAGAGGTGGTTTTTTAATTGATTAAACAAATGAAAGAAAAAGTTATCTTTGCTACAGCTGGCATGGTCAATGTTAATTACATCCCTCATTTAGACATAAAATACCCACTATTGCATAAACAGTCCCTGGGCTTTACCCATACAGCATTTATAGGGCCAATGGTAAAGTTCTTGCCAGCTTCACAAGGCCAAAGGAGTTTCAGACTGTTCTGTCCCTTTCTGGTATTTGCTGCTTCACAGATCAGTGTATTGCAGAATCTTCTGTTGCTCAAAAGAAGGCAGAAAACATGCTTTCCCTCTTTTCACCCTGGCCTTTCCTTGTCAGAACAAGGGAGAAAACCAGGAGACTGAAGCAAAACAACCATGAGCAGGGCAGGATGATATTTGGTTACTTTGGGAGTAACTTAGCTGGAGTGAACTGCTCACTGGTTTTAATACAGTCTACGCAGGAGAAAGACAGCCCCACTTCCCATCAAGCACTCCCAAGCTGCTGCCACTCTGCATGGGGAAGGGCTCATTGCTGTGCGAAGGGATGCTTTCCCCAGAAACAGACCCAGCTGCTGCACTGTGTTGTAGCCGGGAATGGTGATTCTGACACCCAGAAATCCCACCCCCTTGCAGCACAGCATGTCAGTCGTTGCCTTGGCACTGCTGCCAAATGCGCTGCTGTTAGAGCACAGCCCAGGAGACAGCAGAAAACCAATCCCTCCTTGTCCAGTTTTGAAAGTCCCATATCTTATGCGATAAGGGCCCCTATAAGAGCCTATGCCACAGCAGAAACAATGGCCAGACCATCACAGGTGAACCAGCGGTGGTGGTAAGGATGTCTTGACTCCCTCAGCAAGGACACATGAGCTGCTGTGGGTTGTGTTTCTAGTGCATAATCAGACAGGAGACCTTCAATCACCTGCTGCAGGGAGCTTAAACTGATCAGGGTGGTCCTTCTCAGCTGCTGGGATGGTAATTTTGTTTTAATTGCTCCAACCTGATTGCATGCAATCATCTGCTCTCTGAGGAGAACATGCAATGCTTTAACACTGAGGTCAACCTCTTCTAATTACTTTTTTAGGCCTACTTTGCAAACTTTCTATCAGACTAGTGTTGAAACTCAGGCAAGCATTTATCTGAATGAGGGCTGCTTTTTGCTCCTTCACTAACCTCTCGATCATTAACTGGAGAAATTAATACAGAGTTTCCGCTCATACATATATAAAAAATAGATTTAATCCAACACAATGTTGGATTACGCCCCACTGCAGTGTATGTGTAACTAACTGGGTCATATCCTACAGTGCTGTTGTTCCTGCGATGACGTCTGAAACATGCAGCCATGTGTAAGTAACTTCAGAGGTAAGCCTTGCTTTGGTTTGTTCAGTTGTTGGGGTTTTCTTAATATAAAGCTTTTCAGCAATGAACTGCAAAGCCAGCCTTTGAAGTGGGACATGAGGTGTTGCACTGATTCAGCGAGCATGGGGCTGGGAGCAGCCAGCCCTGGCTTGGGTGCTCCCAGGGACCTGCTGCCCTCACTGGGGGGCTTCCTGCCCCCGGCACTCACTTCCTCCCTCCAGGGAGCGGGGCTTGTTCTTTCCCTCCTCCCCACAGCAGCATGACGTTGGGTGTTTATTTTGAAAAGCTGGCTGCAAAACTCCTCAGGGCTGCTCTCTATTGTAAGGGGGGAAATTGAAATTGAGTGAACAGCTGCCTCTCGGAAAACAAAACCCAAAGCAAGTGATTTTGCTTTGTGTAGCAAGGTACAGGGTACACCGCCTTCTGCATCTGCAAAGGACAATGGCTGCAGATTTTTCCAGCATAAAGTGACTTGCAGCTGAAATTTGTCCCACAGGTCCTTAAAGCCAGCCCCGCACTAGAAGCTTACGATAATAAGGAAATGCTGAATAAAGAAAAGATTTCTTTTATGCCATTTCTGTTTCATTAAAATTCCATTGTAGGTGTATAATTAAATCAACATGACTTTTTTCCTGTTTAGGTTATTTTACTTACTGAACTGGGAGATGCTCTGCCAGCAGAAGTACCCTTACTAGGGAAGTTTGTCATTTTTACTGCTCTGAGAAAATTTGGTGTTAGAGACAGGGCTCTTATGTAAAGGCTTTTTTTTGTCTAGACTGTGTCTTCAGACCAGAGCTTTAGGAGTACTTTGGATAGCAGGTAGTTGCCAAACTGCCTCTAGCAGTCTGACTCCTGGGGACAAAAGCCCACTGACTGTCAGCATCACTTCTGACAAGGTGACTGCCTGCTTGTGCCATGCAGCGGCGCCGGTCTTGCTGATGAAGAATGAGTTCTGTTAGAAATGGGATACGCAGTCTTTGTACAACAATATCACCATCAAAAACATAGGAAAAAGAAAGATGTCTTTCACTTACATGTACTGCTTAAGTGAACAGCACAGATGAGGTATCAAAGCAACTACTGAGTGGAGAGACTGAGTACTCCTTTGATTCTGATTCAGCAAACTGTTTAAGCATACACTTATCTCTGCTATAGATCTGCCTGGTTAAAAAATAAAAGAGAGAACTGAGGTGTAGTAGCCAAATCTCCAGTGCTGATTTAAGGCTTTTTTTTCCTCTGTGGTTTTCTTCTGTCTGTGGTTTATAGCGGAAAAAAAATAAAAGCAGAGAGCAGCTTCTGGCTGTTCTGGCAGCCCTGAAAGGCACAGATAAGCCTTTTATGCAGGGAAGAGAGCAGCAGATCCAACACACAGGAGGGAAGAGCTGTTCCCACATTCTCCAAGGCTTGTGGTGGTGTTTGTCAAGCCTCGGTCCTGCTTCGGGAGACAGGGGAGCTATTCCTGACGTAGGACATCCCATCCAAGTGCTATTGTGTCCTACAATTTTAGCATTGCTAAGTTTATAACTGATAAAGAGAATAGGCTGCTAAAAAGAGTAAGTGAAGTAGGCTCCCAGCTTGGATTACAACAGAGGGAAGGCACAAGCTCATGGCTGGAGCACGGGCAGACTGTGGGGTGCTTAACCCACAGAGTGGACACGAAGTGGGGGTAGCAGATAGCTTGTCAAGCACCTGTGAGTGTTGGAAAGGTTTATGGTCCTTATACCCAGTGGGCAGCAAACAGATGTGGTAATTAAGGCAAAAAGCACCTCATCATCACTTACAGGGATTTACACTCAGAAAAGCTGACAACTCAGTAACAGGTTTGATGGTTCAAACAATAGATACGCAGAGTTGTAGGGCTGCACAGAGTATGGTCTGCTGCTTAGACAAGCAGCCTGGGCTCCTGATTTGCCTGCTCTCTCTGCCTTAGTCCTACACCTGGAGTCCCTAGCTGATGTTTTTCTCACCAGCCTGAAACCCCTTGCCCTGCCTACAGGAGATTTTGAGCTAAGGTAGTTATTTTGGGTGGAGATTCTGTAAAAGCCTGTGGTTTCAGCAGTTTTGATTTGAGTTTTGGGTGGAAACCTGCACCCAAAGCAAGGTTCACATGCTGCAAAAGAACCAGGCAGAAGCGTTCACACAAACTTCTGAAAGTTAAAGTTTCAGATTTGTTCAGCCTCAAATCACCCTTCTGTTCCCAGGGTGCTGGAGTAGAAAGGTATCTCTTGGTGAGAGCAGAGATGTGAGTATCCTTTTGCTTCTCATCCTTTCCAGCCTTACCTGCAGGTGGTTTTATCTGAGGAGTTTCTGGCTGGCATCTGCCTAATCATTCCACCAGCAAAGACACCCTCCTCTTGTCTGCTGTGCATGCAGTAAGACCTGCAGCACACACTGCCTGGCAATGCAGTCACCATCAGCTCTCATGGGGTGACAGGACCTGCACTCAGCCTCTGGAGGGGTGGTGGAGGAGAGAGGCAGGACAGAGCAGGGGGGATCCCATGGGGATATTCAAATCTGGGAGCCTGCTGAAGAGCAGGGGAATTGCATGGCTGTGGGAGCAATTTGATGGGAGCCTGGGATTTCAGTCCCAAACTTCCCTCTGACTGTGGGAGCCAAGAACGGTAAAGGTGAACATCTGTGAAACACTGGAACAGTGAACTGACTTTAATGGGGATGATGAAACAGAGTCATAGCATGGCCTGCAGTAGTCCTGCTGCTTATGTGTACAGACCTGCAGCCTTTTTGGCCCTTTTGGTTGTGTGTGTTGAATATAATGGTTGAACCTTAGAGACTTTTGACCTGCTTCTCTTTGGCTGTGGGCCTATTACTGATTCCCAGGTAGTTACTGGTCCTGGTGCATGGACAGTGCCTGAGCTCCTGTTAAGCCCAGAATTTGAGAGTGCTCTGTATCACTGAGCTCAATCTTTAACTCAGTGCTAATCCCCTGGCAGGTCACAGGTGTAGTTTTCTTTCCCTTCCCTTGTCCTTTAGTACTGGTTGGGTGCCTTGCCTGCATGCTGGAGGATTTCTCGGTGTCCTGTACAGGGTGAGGTTGTGGCTCTGCCCTTTCTTCTATGAAAAGTTCAGTATCTTTTGGAAATACCTGGGCTGAAATTTGTGAGTAAAGAAAGAAGGAACCCAAGTGCAGGCAGTGGCTCCCAGCCTTCCCTCTGTTCCCTGCCTTCCCAGCCCCAAGGGAGAAGCAGTACTGGTCCTAGGACTTGGTGTGACCTCTGAATACATGTAGTAGTTCTTTCCTGTAGTGGGTTAAACAAAGAGCCAGCTATTAATACTACAGAATGCTGGGGGAGCTGCCTGATTTGAAATCCAAATGTGTGGTATGTTTCTAATTGTCACTGCATGTGTCCATCCCTAAAGCCACCCCCTCTCCGAATACACAAATGGAGCATCTAGAAGGCACTCTGTGACTTAAGCTGAGAACAGACATTACTCCATTTGCGATCCCCCAGTGTGCTTTCCATGCCGGAGCTGGAAGTCATTAACTGGCATGTTTCCACCTACTTTGGACTCTGATTTAAGCTTGTTATGGCAGAATTTCCTCTTTGGATCTGTGCAGTGCTGGTTTCACTGCTGCTCTGATGAAAGAATAGCTGTTTGGCAGCTTAAACACTGCCTCTTTGCTTCCAGCATGCCCTTGTGACCTGCTCAGAAGATATGGGCTTAATAATGCAGGATCATAGGTACTTACAGTCCCACCTGCGTGGTGGGAAGGAAGCCTGTGCCCGTTCAAATGGGAAGCTGTCTGGGATACAGGAAGTCTGCTCTGGAACAAGCAGGGCTGGAAGCCCCTGGCAGTATATATGAGCTATATGTAACCTGGAGTATTGTAAAGTACGTTTCTTGTCCCATGGGACAAAATGAGGAAATGAGCCTCATTCATCTTGGCGATCAATGAGATTTTGCCTGAGCAAGTGGGGTAGGACTCAAGATGTTGACTAACCTTATGGCAAAAGCAAGGACTGAAATAAAGTGTAATGCTGCACAACTCTACGACTAGTGGACTCGGTAGCTGGGGGCAAAAGCTTTAAAAGTAGTATATCGAAAGCAAATCTGTGACTAGGTGGTCCTGGAGAGATTTAACTGAGGGTTATCTAAACTGTTTATCCTTTCCCAGGGGTACGGAGGGTCAAGAATAAACTGATGTGTGCTTTTACAGTTAGTGGCTGCATACAGTTCTGTCCCTTATCTCACCATGAGAAATGGTTATTGAACAAAGCCCTATCCAGCCTGGGTGTATAAATGTACTAAACAGTTTCCATTTGAACTTGACATGCTGATTTAAAGTATTCTCTAATACAGGTACATACCACTACTTATAGCATTTGGTTCAAAAATGAAAAAATACCACATCATTCAGGCTATTGTAGTAATCATTGAGGGTAGCTACAGGGTCCCTGAGAATAGCTGCTTTTTTGTTTTACTGCAAGAACATTTGTATAAAGGATTTTATGGCACTTTAAGCCGCCTGATCCTCACGCACAATACAATCTCTGTCGAATTTTTTACCTTCCTTTTTTCTCTCTGCTCTTTCCCCTATTCCCCCTCCTTACAACAGTTGTTTGTTCTGGAGTTTGGGCTCCTGAGAGGGGCTTTGCTGCTTTCACCAGCATTAGGCACTGTTCATTTACAGGGTCAAGATGGAGCCAGCTACAGTGAGGATGTAGCAGGAATATATCTATGCTTGGGGTGGTGTATCTGTTGAGGATGTTATGCTTCTAGGCTCTGCATATACATATCTAAATGTCTTGTGTCAAGTCAGTAGGCAGCAGCGTGAATTGCTTCTTATAGATTTACCTCTCATGGTTGGGCATGTACAGGAGGCACTAACACCATCTCTTATTGTACAACCACCTATCTTCAGAGAACTTGTAGGGTTGTATAAGGATGGTTGTGTCTATGCTGCCCTGTTACAGCTTCCTTCCAGCTGTGACCTTAAGGCTTAATGTTTTACAGACCAAGTTGCTGAAACAACTTTAGCTGGGCAGGGAAGGGCTGTAAGTGAGGCTGAGCAGGTAAGGCAGGTAGAGCAGAGAGCTGGCTTGTCAAACAATATCTCAGCCTGCTTTAGCATCTCTGTTGAAAACGTGAGAGCTGCTGGTGCTGAAGGCACAACAGTGGGAGTTCAGCCACAGGCTCTGGAGAGGGAGGTCAGCCAAGAGCATACACATAGATAGCTCCTCTGACAGCTTCTTCGTGCTGAGCCAGCAGGAGGCTGAGGACCTGCCAGGTGCCAGCACACAGCAGTCCATGCAGGTGGCAGCATGAGGCCCACGTGCCAAACCCACAGCATCAGGAGGTGGGCTCTCCAGAAGCACTTGGCCTGGCAGTGGCAGCTGTCATGAGCAGAGGTGCTCACTGGACAAGGAGACAGCTGAGGGCTGTATGGCTTTTCCTTTGGAGTCTCCTGAGCCTCGCAGGTTGGTACTGGAGACTTCTTCGTGAGCATGTAAATGGGCAGCCCAGCATCTGAGTCTCTGGTCCAGCAGCAGGAAGCACCTCAGGGCCCTTTGTATGCTGTGCCCGGCAGCACTTGGCCAGGACATGGCAGGAACTTTGCTCCCTGTCACCCTCTGGAGCTGCCCAGGGCCCCTTGGAGCACGAGCTCCAAACAGAAGCTGGGACACAAAGAGAGAGCAGAGCGGGACCAGGCTTGGCCAGCCCTGGTGAAAGCGTGGGGCTGCCAGGGATCTGTGGACTCTGAGCTGTGTGAGCTTGTTCCCGTAAGCTGACCTAATCTCTCCTTGGCTGCCCTGGCTGTGCTGTGACTTGTGTGTGCAGGTTGCAGGCAGAGGGCTGGCTTCTGAGTAAGAGCAGAGCTTTTGTTTGGTTTGGCCTCCTTCTTCCTCTTGGTGCAGCACTGTCAAGTCCGGGCCAGCTCGCAGGGCTGGAGCTGCCTTCCTGCGGGAGGCTGTGCGGTCTGCTCGCGCTGAAGGAGGAGTGGGTCCTGTTTTGGGTTGGTTTTTAATGAAAAGGAAAATATTTTCCTTTTTCTTTTTCTGGATCAGTGCTCTTTGTGGAAACATGAAGCTGGCCTATTCTTATGCAGCCCTTTCCAGAACACTCTTCTACACTTGCCTCTTTGAACAAATTCTCTTGCTCGAGTGAAGCATCTTAATTACAGAATAGCTCTGGGCTGCTGGTGCAGGCTTGGCACAGCCATGCAGCCCTCCTGAAATGGGATACCTGTGCAGAGCAATGCCACCAGGCATAAACCTCCTGTGGAGGGGAAGCAGGAAAGGAGATCTGGTGTTCTGCTTGGTTTGTACTCCCAAAGTATGGGCCTGAACAAGGCTTCTTTTCCTGGACTTGGTAGCAAGAATGAACAGTGTGGCATGGGCTTGTCAGCACAGCCAGGCTGCATATAATGAGAAAGAATTGTGGGTGTGGAGAAGAGTGGGTGTAAAGAAACTACTCAGTGGAGGGGTGAGGTTGAAAGGAGTGGATAGGGGAGAGCCAGAGGCATAGGTGTCAATTAGGATACTGGTGAGGTTGTTCCTGCCCATGTGCTGCTTTGGCATCATGCATGATCTTCTGGGCAAACCCTCTCTGGTGGGGCTGTTGGAGTTAGGAGTGGTCTCCCAGTGCATCTCATGCTCTGAAACCTTCAGGAGTTCATTACATGGTCCTGGAGCTCCATGGAACATTAGCCCTGGTGTCTCCAGTGTCACTGTTCCTGACCAGCAGCAATGCGTACAAGTTTGTGCCACCTTGCTGCAGGCACAACCAAACACATAATGGCATTCAAGTATGTGCCACCCATGTCTCTCAGCCTCAGAGGCCTCTGGGGTGACAGTGGTGCTGCTGGACATGCTGGTGCTGCCCAACTCTTCTACCAACTGCTGCGCATGGCTGTGTCTAGGGAGCAACGTCAAGGCCATGTGTTGTGGCACCCTCTAGTTCCATATCCATCTGGTTCTGCTGCAAGCATCTGCCCTTGCTCTCCTTGGCAGAATATTCTTCCTCCACAGTTCTTCTGAGTGTGCTGGGGCAGCAAGATCCATAGATGATGGCAGGCAGAACCCTTTACGTCAGGCAGCATCACACTATGGGGTGTGCGTGCGTCAGGGAAACCAAGCATCCTTGAATCCTGGCATTATCGGACAGGGGGGACCCTTGCACTCCATATAATGCCCAGTGGACAAGGAAGAAATGAAAGTTACTTTTTCCCCATCTGCTTCTGTAAGTGTAGGCACCATGTAACTCAATCCTGGAGGTGTGCTGAAAATACAGGAGTCCACAACGAGGTGAGTCTTGCGTCACAAAGCAGCAAAATGCAGCCCTGCCACGACAGGCAGGGAAGGAGGTTAATGTTTCACAGTATAGTTAGCTGAGCAAAGTAGCTCTGTCAGTGTTTCACTTGGTAGAAATTATTTATTGACAAAGAGGGTTTCCAGACTGTCCCAAGGAAAATTCTTTTGGAAACTGTTGGGATTTCTTCCAAGTTAAGAGGAGGTATTTGGATCAAGAGCTGAAAACTGACCCAGGGATGCACACTCCCATCAATCAGTTACATTTAGGAGAGGAAAGATTAAAAATCTCTGAGGCAGAGCCAAGCACTTAAAAGGCAGAAGTCTTTGCATCGATTCCAGTGGTAAAATGCCAAGCCTTGTGCTTTCCTGGACCGAGTGCAGAGAAATGAAAAATATGAATAGGCCAAATACTGAGATCCTTATTACAGAAAAGGGCCACTTGAGAGCACCTAAGATCTGGCCTCTCATCAGGGAAATGCAATAATTGAGGAAGCTCACGCTGCAGTTCTCAGCTGTAGCCTTGTGCTGAGCATCTTCAGCAGCCTTCTTCTTCCTCATCTGCCAGCTTTCTTTTTGTTTCTATTCCAATTAAAAAAACCAGGAGACGAAACTACCTGCTCTATTTTTAATCCTATTTGTCTGTAGATAAACTGCGTGTTAGATGATTAATAGATTGTTATCGCTTCATAAAGTTTAGACTATAAAAAGCCTGCCCTTCTTTTTTGACTATGTAAGCCTTGCTGCTGTTACTTGAAATCTAAGACGCAGCAGTTCTGAGAGCATTTGTTAGCTCCTCGAGTGCTCCTCTGCAGACCCAGAGGGGAGTTTGTCCACTTGTGTGGACTTCAGGAAGCACAACTGCCTGGTTTCATCTAGAAGGATTGAGCTATGGAGCCTATCTGGTTAAGGAAAGGTTGGGCATGGGTGCATGCTGTGTTTGACCATGTGTTTGGCCCAGCAGTCTGCATCTGGTGGTTGTACCTTTAAACCCTAGTGATGCTAGTTAAATAATAATTTGCATGCAGTGAGGGCATGGCCCATCACATTGACCCTTCTGTTCCTAGGGCAAGTGCAGCAGCCAGGCCTGATGCTTGGTTATAAAAGGAATGAATGAATGGTATGATAGATACCTCCTGAGTCAGGAGTTAGGTTACTTCTCTTGAAATGAAACACCAACAGAGCTAACTGCTGCTGACCAGCCTTTGAATTTTCTACTCAATCCTGCTGTAATTGGCACATGACTTCTCCAAGGTGAACAGAGGCTACCTCTAAATCCACAAGAGAGGAATTTCAGCACAAAAGTGCACCCAAGGGCACTCGAGAAATTAATGGTAGTTTCCTTGGGCAGGATTTATTTCCTTGTTTATATTGTATTTTAGAAACAAAAGGGAACATAGGCTGGAATGGCTGGCGTTTGGGCAGACACTGGACAACACCTGAAAAAGCCTTGACCCCAAAGGTACTTGCCAACAGAGGCTGGAGCCTCTTCTGAACCAGGACCACTGTTTTGGATTAAACTAGCAACTTCTTCAGTCAAGAGAAAATATGAGCAGTGGCTTCTGTGTCTCCCCAGACTTAGTACATTGATCTGGTTGCCACCAAGCCAAGCTGGAATTTGATGCTTGCCTATAAGGACAGTATAAAAGCTGTTGCAATGTGGTGTTTTATGGAAGCTATTAAATCTGCCAGCTGACCCAATCTGTACCTGAAAATGTTTATCTTTGATCACACATTCACCTTCTATTAACAATTCAGTGGTTGCAAAGACTTTTTAACCTTTGTCCACAGCTTTATTTCTGATTTAAAATGATACATTAGCCTTCTCTCCTTGTTAATGTGCATTACTATGCTTCATGCACTTGCTTTTTAAAATGCAGACTAAAGGGAAGAAGAGAATAGTCATGAGACCTCTTTGGCTTGCTAACCTTTGCAGGCTACTGAAGACCAATGGGGAAATTGGAGCCTGCTCTGCAGATTTTTTTAGCAATAGTACATGAATGCTTTGAAATCTGGACAACTGCTTTCACAAGGAGGATGGTGGTTCTGAAATAGTATGTGTGTATATAGTGTGGTGGAGAATGTACAAGGACGAAGGGAGTCTGACTTAAACCATGTTTGACACTACTAGTATAGAGAGCAGCAAATATTTTGCATTCCAGTGGACCAGACCAAATCCCTTCACATAAAAAAAGAGGTTTGCTACTTGAGGGACTTTTCCGCTTCTTCCAGCATTTTTCTTCTGTGGCCAGTGGCACTACTCAGCACCCAAGCTGGCTGAAGACTGAGCCTTCTGGTTACTGAGATGCTAGTGAGGCTGTTGCCTTGGGAGTTCAAATGGTCTTCAACCTGCAGTAATCAGACACTTGCTGGGGCTGGAGCTGTCACTAGAGGCTGACACAGAAGCTCAAGGAGTTGAAAGATGGCTTCTTCCTCTGCATGTGTCTGGGAACATGAGTCCCAGCTGGGAGTGCTAACGGGGTAGGTGGCTAGTTCCAGCCTCGTGTATCTGTCTTACACGAGGCAGCAGTGGGGTTGGAGCTGGTGCCAGGAACTCAAGCCAGTGTAGTAGGCCTGTTCTTCCGGCACTTCCAAAATCCAAGGAAAAGCCTAACCTCTCCTGCATTATTACAAATACAGAGGAGAGAGTATCTTCCTGTAGACCTTGTCTAGATTGATACTTCCCATTCTTCCAATGTGCCCAGGGGTCTGATTTTGTTTTATGTACAAAACTTGGCAGCAAGTTCTGAAGACCATTTTTAAATGGTCACTCTGCTGGGACACTGACAACAGATATGGAGAGATCTGATGAGAGATGTTTCTGCAATTCATTGATCTTGTGAATCCTGTTACATGGGGTGCATCAAATAAAGCCTCCATATCAGTCAGCTGAAAATAGTATCAGCATTAACTCAGGCTGTCTGCAAACTTGATTTTGAAGGATTAGGCTAATGAAATGAAGAGGGGGAATGTCTTCGCTTGAATACGAGAAAAACAGACAATTTCTGATGAATACTTACCTCAGTGTGCTGAGAACTGATGTTACTGCGTAAGTTTGGCATCTCTTAATGGTTGTACTTTGTGTGCCTTGTATTTTCATGCTGAGCACAAAGCTGAATGCTTCTTTGTGGATGTGTTCTGTTACAAACTATTTGTTACTTAGCTTCATGGCCATTTCTGGAGTTTGTGCCTGTACTTCTAGTTAAATGGATGTTTATTACCTATATGGAATTATATAGCCAACAAGACAATGCTCAACCAGGTGTGTCATAGTAACCTTCTCTGCTAACAAGGAGGAGTTGTGCAGAATTAAAAAGAAAAACCCAGCTCCAAAAAACCAGCATGTGAGAAGTATGTTTATATTGAGTTGTTGGACGAAGTTGTGCAAGTCTATGTGCAACCAAGCGTGGCCAGGCTGCCTCTGCTGCCAGGGATGCCACCCACATCTGTCTGGGTTATGCCTGCATCAGCTGTTTCCCCCAGCCCTTCACCTTGTGCTGAGCGTGCTCTTGCTGGGTGCTGCTGCTCTACCTCCTGAAGCTCCCCCAGGCTCCTCGAGGCTGAGGCTCTTCTCCTCATACCTCCTCCTGCAGGCAGCCACTCCTGCTGCTGCTCGGGTCTCCTAAGCCTGTCCATGCAAGGGACCCCGATGGGCCACGATGGTGGAACAAGCCTGGAGGTAAGTGAGCCCTGATTAAAGACGTGTTTTTTATCAACATGTTTGTAGATAAATGGCAAAGTACAGCAGCGATTCAGCAATTCCTGGTGAGGAACTGCCAGGCTGGGCTCCCACAGGCAGCTTTTCGCAGGAAGCACAGAAGCTTGCTGGAAATACATGGAAATCCAAGAAACACCACGTACAGACCTGGAGTACTGGTTGCTGGATTGATTTGTTCATTAGGTAATGGCTGCTTCTGAGAGTAGAAACAGAATTCAACTTGCAGCAGTAAAACCAGGATAATTTCTAGACTTCTTCGGGGACCAGTTTGCCCACTTTTATTCATGAGGTAATGAAAGCAAGCCTTCCCACTCTAGAGCTCCTAATACTCCTTCTGTATTTGTGGCCTATTTTTCTGCGTAAGGACAGGGAGGGACCATTGAGTCACACACAATCTCGTGCTCTCCTCCTCCTCTCATTTAAATATTAATATGATGAATTATTACTAGAGTAACAGCTGTGCACTACTCATATCACAGCAACATAACCTTCCCCTCCTCATCAGAGCACAGCTATTCCTGACTCGCCTTTTCTGGTCGACCTTCTCACTTCTGGATGACTTTTTTAAAGTTACTTTGTTAGTTCTGGTGTGGTATCATTCAGATAGTTGTTTGTTCTGTTCTTTCTGCTTAAATATTAATGATACTGAGGAAGTCAAAAGATAGCTTCAGTAATGGTAAGTTAAATATCTGTGTGTATTCTACTATGAGATCTGCTTGTTTAGAGAGAAAGAAGGATAAAGGATTAAGATCAGTCTTTCCAACTAACCCTTAAAAACATCTCTTTCTTTGAGGATTAACAAAATAATAGTATATTTATATAAATAAAATCATTGTATATTAGTCAGTGTCTGTAGATAATTCAGAGGAATACCTAACATTGTAGCTAGAAGTACTAATGCATTGCATTCTCTGCAGGAAAAGTATTGTAAGAGAGGCTGCTAATAAAATCATAAAACAACTTTGTACAGACTGCTGAAAATAAGTATTTGGCATTAAACAGAGAAGGGAGGGAATACAAAGGAAAGATAAACCACCATGAGAGGTCGATACAATTGGAAACACCAACATAAAGCAGTCCCTGCAGATTTGCAGATGTTAGCAGATGTTAAATTTTGTGGGTAAAGGTCCTCCTCTGCTGAGCACCCTTTGCATGCTTCTTATGCTTGTGCATATGTGTGGGTTTTCTCTCCTTGAAAATGTCCCTCCTTGGAGTACTCTCATGCTGCAGAAGGGGCAGCTGGGTTTGCTGGTTTCTGGACCACTTCTGTGGAGGACTTAAAGCCAGTAGGACTGTGTAGAAATCAGGTTTACTGGATTTGCTCAATTGCTTATATTTAGTATTGGATGAAACTCACTGCTCTTGTTACTTAGGAAGGAAAAAATCTGAAATGCTCTCACAAAGATTTTAAAATTAAATGTCCGTATTTTTATTTGAAATTTTTCATTCTAATATTTTGGTTTAGCAAATCAGTAAAAAAAGTCAAACAAAATGCTTTCCATTTGAATAAACTATTGTTTTATTGCATTGGTTTTGGGTTTTTTTTTTTAATAGCTCATAAATAAAATGGGAAACTTAAAAAAAAAAAATCACAATTTATAAATTATTCCCTTCTTTTCCCGCTCCTGAAGAAATCCATAGGAACTTTTTTTCCCAATCAGCCTTACCAGTGACAAGAGAAGTGACGCAGGAGGCTTCTACTGCCTGAGAACTCTTTCCATTCAAAATCAGTGCCTAACCCCACACCTGGTTAGGGACTGGGGAGATGCAAAAGTGAAAAGAGAGTGCAGAATGTGTTCCTCAGTCACTTACTGCTCTGATGTAATGCTAACAATAGCGCTGTTGCTTCTGGAATATTTTTTCCACTCTGCCTTTTCTGCACAATTACTTAGTGGAAACAAAGAGCTTGATCCTGTCTGCAGTTCCCACTGTAGTCAGCAAGAGGAAACTCATGGACTGAGACATGCTCAGTACCGCCTTTATACACACATATATGTAGTTTTCTCCCCTTTGTGTTTTGTTCCTCCTCAAGCCTGTGGGAGATGGGGTTTTTTCCTCAATTTACCATCCATGCTGGGGCATTTTTAGTTCTGGTGCAGGTTACTGTATTGCAAATTACTTGGCAAAAAAGCTGCTTTTATAAAAAGCCTTGGTAAACTTGTAGCATATCCCCCAGATAAGATCTTTTTTCAAACAGTCCCTTCAGATGATTATCTGCAGTGATTACAACTGAACCTTGTAGCGATCTCATAACTGTCCCCGTGGACGGAAGAGAAACCTGCTGTCAGAACTACAAATAATTTGCGTAACCCAATTTAAAGCTCTAACAAAATGTTCCCTTTGTAAGAGGATTGTTATACTTAACATGTGAGATGAAAATACTTTCCGAAGGCCAGGAATGCACAGACGATAGATTAGATCTCTTGAAAAGACAAAAAATAGGGTTTTAGCAGAAGTTTTTCCTCTGTCAGACGTTCAACTTGGCATACTCGGGAGCTTATATAAGCACAGCTTTATTCCTGCAAGTGCTGTGCTTGCTCTGCAGAGGGAGAGGAGCCTCAGAGCTTCAGCTCTGCACACGGTAAAATGTAACTGAAGGTACAGTGGGGACTGGGGGTATTTTCTGCCACCACTAGCAGTATAAATAAAAGTCTGTTTTAAAGAACACAAGGGTGGATTTGGGACGTGTTACCTAGATTCTGCCTGCTGCAGGTGAGCAAGCACCCCGCTGCTGTGGATGCCCCATGGCTGGCTGCTGAAGGATGGAGGGGTGGGACAGGCTCTGCAGATGGGGGGTCTGAAAAGCACATCTGGCCCAGGCAAGGCATCGGGGCACTGGGTCGTGCGCTCCTGGTGTTCAGTGACCTGGTTGCTTATGCTCAGTCAGAAGTTAATGCTGTCTTCATGAAACTGTCAAACAGAGCCTTGAAACCTGAATTTGACACATTGGGAAACAACTTTGTGAGATGTAGTTTTTCATGGTAGGATCTGGGAGTAGGGCAGGTATTGAAATGCTTTTCACACAGGATACAGGGAGAATAAAAATGTTACAGCCTCTGAAACCATCAGAAATTCAGGCTGATATTGCTGTTGTCCCCAACCCCCGCACACAGTTACATGTGGTTTCTGTCCATCCTTCCAATCAGCCAAATACTGAGATTACAGAGAAGCTAATGATGGAGATTATTTAAAAGCTTATCTCCTCACCTCCTGCGCTGCTGCATCCCCCTGATTCTTGGGTCACTCCATGTAACTGCAGGCCTCCTGGGTGGTAGGAGAGGCTGTGTGACTGTGCATCATAGAAAGATAATAGAAGAAGCCTTGTCCTGGAGAGTGGGAAGTTTCCTTACAAGAAGCAGCCCAGCCTCCCGCTTTCCCTGCTCCCCTGCTGAGACCCTTTTCCCAAAATACCTTTGCAAAGGTGAAAAGAAGCTTGAACAGGGCCCAGCAGCAAGTGTCCCTGTAGAGGTTCCCTGTGCCCTCCCAGAAACCTCTCATCACAGGGAGAACACTGATAGGACCACATCTTTCCCAGAAGCTGTCTGGTCCACTTCCCCACCCCAACCGCCCCCTAGTGCATTCCTGTGTAGGAAGACCCTTTCACCACCACCTTCCCTGACAGCTAGTGGCTTTCCAGCCCCACGGATGTCAGGAGAAGGCTGCCTAGAGAGGTGATGCAGCCCATGTTAGCTTTCTGGGTGCCTTCTGCTGGGAGTGGAGAGGGTGTGAATGTGCCTATTCCTTTGCCCATGCAGAGGAGCAGTGATGGAGAGTGGCTGTACAAGCGGGAGCAGTACACCTCTTGGTGGCTTGGGCAAGGCTGGGAAGTTCTTGTGTGCCTTGGTCTTAGTGCTTGTCTCAGTTTCGATAGGCCATGATCTTGCTGACGGCTAATTCTTTGGATGGAAACATTTTTGTGCCAGGTATATTTCCAAATCTGAACTTTTCTGGAATGTTTAGCTCAAATATTTTGTTGTTTTACGAGAACTGACATGGAGGAAAGCATTGATTTTGTCCTGTTTAAAAACAGGCAAAAAAGGGCTCTTAAAAGGCCCTTGCCTGTTCCAGAAAAGGAAAGCACTCCTGAAATCCACAATCAGAGATTCACATTTTATCTTTGTGGAAAATCTCTTGATGTCTATGAACTAGAGACCTCAGGTTTTGCAGACTGGATAGATGTGGCAGCAGGAAAATTCCCACGCTGTCAGTCCTGGGTGTGCTTCTGCCCAATCCACTTCTGAACAGAAATTCTCCTGTGACTGCATCCAAGGCTACCGCAAGCTGTGTTAGGTTTGGGCATCTTAATTGAACAGAAGTGGACTGTTCCTCCCATGCACTGCTTTTACTGGCTCCTGTTGGCTACAGTTAAGAAGATGGTGGTAGCTACTTGGTAGAAGCAAGGACAAAATAGGTAGGAAATTTTTCAGGAATAGGCTGGGAGAAAAAGCTTGCAAAAAATGAGGAGAAAAAGGAGGAAAAAAAATAGAAATTGGGAAATGGAAGGAGACTTGGAGAAACTAGATGAGTAGGAATGGAGAGGCTGGCATGGAGGGTTTGCAAACACAGCTACTTGGGGTACACAAGCACAGCCACTCTGGGCTTCTGATGATGGGGAAAATCACAACTGCCTGGGCAAAGACTAGAATAACTTGCAAAGAATGAGAATTCAGAGCTTCGGGGATCTGCACTTACTGCAAGAAGTACCAATCACTTTGAAAAGCGGGTTGGAAAGTTGAACAGTGGAATAAAGTACCAATCCCTTGCAAAATTCAGTAATCTTTAATGTATTTGCTGTTGAGGGCTAGTGCGACCTTGATCTTTGTGGCTTAGTTCAGGAAAGTGGAAATGCTAATACCCTGATGTTCTTGAAGATTGTAGAAATTAATTTAATGGGTATTTGCAGAGCCCTTAAACCCTGGTGGTTCTGTCTTTAGACTGGGGCAATATGTGATGAATAAGACATAGGGCAGTACCCTGATTTTATTTTTTCTGGTATCCAATTACTGGTAATCAGGTGAGCACTGTTTGTCTTGCGCAATGAATGAAGCAGAGGACTGAGCACTTGCAAGTGGAAAAAGAAGTATCTGCCCATGCAGTAAAGCTGTATCAGAGCAGATAGAGCTTGTTCTGATTACTGTGATTGTCATGTCACATGGAGTTCCCTTCAAAGGTCAAAGAAGCTGACATTAAGGCCCATATTCCTATGTTCTCCTGCTATCTGAAACATCAGGGCAATCAGCAAGGTAAATCTTGTTCCTCTGTGTGAAAAGGTTCAAAAGTTTCCATTACTACCCTGCTGCTTCACTTGATTACAGCAGGCACCGCTGGTTCTTGGTTGAAGTTTTCCTACTTGACAACAGCCTGTTCAAGCCTTGCCACTGATTTACTATCGTCTAGCAATGATTACACTTGTATTGTTTACTAACAAATGTCATTGGACCTAGGATGATAAACATGGGGTACAGGGTAGTACTTTGATCTCAAATTGTACATAGTCCTTGAATCATTCCTACTACAAGTAAATGAATTGCCTTAATTATTTAAACAGCAAAATTATCACGAACCATAATAATCTTACTTTCATCTGTTCTTCTAGGAAGCATTTAGGCAGTTCATGCAGCTGTGGAAATACCAGCTTGGGTAGCTGTCAGGAAAAAAAATAGCTGACATCTCAAAACCTTTGCTGGATTGAGAGGAAACCACCACCTTGGTTTTGATGAATATTGTGCTGTCTTGTGAAGTCTTTGTGGAGCATCTCTGACAGACAGGGTTGAGAGTGTTAAGTCCTCCTTGGAGCTGCCCTTGGAGCAAGATGGTTTGGACAGCAGCAATGAGACTCCTAGTCCAGCCCCAGCAGGATGGTTCAACTCTGAAAGCAAGGGCTAAGACTCATGTCCCTCCTGGATTTCTGGGATATATCTTTTCCAAGGCAGTTTGTAGCCAGGGAGGCTGTCTGTCCTGGAAAAGTTAACTGCAAGGAAAAGCTGAGAGGTTTGTGAGCTGCAGTCTTACTTCTCTAGGCCACCATTTCAGGACATAGGCTACCAGGAAGGGTTTGCCCACTGTTGTCTAGTGGCTAAAGCCACTGGTTTGCATGACTGAGTGAGATCACTGTGCAGCATCACCTTGTCACAAAGTCTTCCGTTTCCGAGCACAAGTGAATGGATTTGTGCACCTAACTTCTGTGATAATGGATACAAAGGAACAGAAGAAGGGTCGTTCAGCTGGCTTGTGGTGCTGTGAGCCACTGAATACAGCAGATTACAGATAGGAACCACATCTAGGGCAATGCTGTTATGGAGCATACATGAACACTTTGATCATGGTGCAGTCTGTTGAATTGCCGCAATCATGAGAACCAAGTATTGCAATTAGAGCTGGTCTAAAGGTTGAAACTCCTTTTCTTTGAATCATCTGATTACTTTTGTTTTGGGAGTGTCCAGTTTAAACAATTCAGAGAAATCTGAGATAATGGTTAGCAACTTTTTGTGTTTACTAAAATAGGCTTATCAGGAATTCATTTTATTTTAACTGAGGCTTAAATGGTTCTCCAGGGCTTCATAAACCAAAAAGAATGAGGGAGTAACAGCTTTCCCCTGTCATAAAGTATAGCTTTATATGTATGTGTAATCTCTTTAGTTTTCATTGAACAGTTTTTCACTGAATGTGACTGAAAACTACTTAGAGATATGCTGAAGATAAGAGAATGCTGATGCACTGAAAAGCAGGTTTCTCTACCTCTTTATCTTTCTTCATTCCAGATCACTTGCAAAGTAAATCTCGTGTTTCAAATAATGGAAAAAACCTTTAGACATAACTATACAGTGACATGTTTACCTCTACAAGATCGCTTTCTGGTTTTAGGACTGCTTCTCCGTGATTCCTCAGCACCAGGGTATCCTATGTAGTTATTTTTGAGAAGCAGCCTGCAGGAGCCCTTGACAAGAACAGCACATCTCTATGGAGGCAGCTACACAGCAGTGCAGTAAGAGGCATGTGAGACACATTTTATCATAGGTCAAGAAGCAAAAAAGATCTACAAGATCTCTTTCCAAGTGCAGAAAAGAATGCAGTCTGTGTTTACAATTTTGGGGGGTTTTATGCTTGTGGTCATCAAGAAGAGTTGGATCGCATGCACTGGAGCTCTTGTTGAGATCTACAGGGGCTTACAACCTTCTTCACTTTCACTTATAGCCTTCTCTCCTGCACACATGCAGTGTGTGAACACCCACTAACAAGTGGATTTGTTCTTATGTCCTGTACTGTATGCATGGACAGATGTATACCATTTCTGTTTGTATGGCCTTTAACCGAGAAAGTTTGGGATGGCCCAGTTTCAGCACTGTTGTACCTCTAAGAAGCATAACAAAAATAGAGGTAATAAACCTTATGTTTTTAAAACAACAAAGATTCCATCAGATTTGATGTCTTTAATGAAAAGTTCTTTAGACTTGCAGAAATGTAGATGATGAGTAAAATCAGTTAGTACAAAAGCTCAAAAAACGTGTGGTGTATTATTTAATCCTGTCACAGGTAGGAAGGCTTCTAGGCTCTTCTGTCTGCCATAGGAACATGTAGCTTAGAAATGATGGGTAGAAACCATCCATTCTGGAGAGCAGGATGCCTCTGAGGTATGGGTCACGAGAGGGATTAGATATACCATTGTCTGTTACAGTGAAATCTCAGCAGAAGTCTCAGGCTAGCCTCCACAATGCTGGGTCTGTGGGAGAAAGCACTGTGGCTGGTTATGACGATGCTTGTGGCTGCTTTGAGGCCAGCTTCCCTAGCCCCACACGATGCTTAACTGCAGCGTGGGAACACAGAGGATTTAAACGCATCACACTCTGGACTGGATGACTCAAAAGCACATCTGCTGGGGAGGTACACTACCTATTTCTCACTAATACTTGTAGTCTTGCACGTATATCACTCTGTTCAGTCAGCAGTGTGAAAGTGTGGTAAGGAGTGGGCTGAGAGGTGCTTGCTGCTGTTAGGAAGAGGAGCCAACTTGGTAATGGGGGAGAAGGCCGAAGTCACTGCGTTTAAATCTGTTGAGAATTTTGACATGGACTTAAGAATGCTGAGAGTTTGCTCCTATTCCAAATAAAGCATTTATTTGGGGTTAAATTACTGTCCTTTGTCTTCATGGAGCTGATAGAAACAAAATGAGACAGTGAGTTGATGCTCAATTCTGTATTACTATTGTGAATAGGAACAGATAGTTCTTGGGATCAGATAAGTAGACACAGATTAACCTCTAAGCAGTTATTATTGGAGCTATTATTGGAGCCCATTTAAAGCAGTTTGAGTTGGAAGGCCTTTGCTGAAGCTAATGGGAAATGCCAAGGTAAGAAGATGATCCCCAGTGTCTGGCACCAGTTGGGGTCTGAAGAATCTCCAATGCATGTGTTAGCATTTATAAGTGTGTTAGGAGGGGAAAGCTCCTCCTTGAGAGTAAAAGACAAAGCAAGTTTAGAAAATTCTGGTCAGTTTTTCCGCTTCAAAGGAACATTCAATTTTCCTGGTTTTCATTGTAGTGTAGTTGCAAGCTTTTTGCTTGAGCTGTAATATGATAGAGAGATCCTGTTTCATAAGCCTGATACCCTCTGCAGTAAATGGTGCTTCTGTGCTTTTTTTTTTTCCCCTGTGTAGTAGTCAATGGTGCAAGTCCCTCTTTCCTGAGCACTTCAGACAGTTGGCCTCTGTGGAGTGGCCTGAGATCTTGCATCATTTCCTGTCATCTGTCCAAAGCTATTTACAAAACATCTCCTGATTCTGGCACATAGGCAAAACCCATTTTTCATGAGAAAACAAACAGTTTGGAAATGCACTCCCTTCCCAGCAAGTGTCCCAAAACTGCTGAGAAAACCTGAAATGTCCTAGAAAATCTTAATGAAAGCTAAGATATAATGGGGTTGGGGAATATGGGGAATTTAATAATCCCATATCTTTGCAGAAAAATCTTTAGAAGTAGATAGTGCCACATGTGCTGAGAAAATGTTAGTGTTAAGGGGGAGGAGGTGGTTCCAAAGTTTGTTAGCAAAATAAAAACTTTGTGTTTTGATGTCTGAAGATGTAACAGAAGTGACTCAAGGCAGCTTTTGTGCTGCTGAGGTTTTGACATGTAATTTGATGGTAGATTTCTATAAGAAGTTTCTACTTTTCGGTATTTCTTAGGTTTTCCACCTCTTTAGCTTCAGGAGACTCACTGGGCTAGGAGTCTGACAGGGACACTAAGAGGCAATAAGTGAAGCAGTGTGCTCCCCAGTGAATCTGCTGTTTATGATAAGTGCTATTTTGGGAATCCTGAAAAAGCATGTTGGCCACAGACAAAACGCGCCCTGAGCAGCAGCACTCACATCGGCTTCCCACTGGCCTGCCTTGACCCTGCTGGCACCGTGCTTCTTGTCTTTTTATCTTTAACCATCCAATATGCTGCTTGCTTGTGAAACTGCTATATCCATGAGCTTTGGCATGTTGGAGACCAGTGTGTGCAGGGTAAAGTGAAAGGAGAATAGCCTTCGCCTTAGCAGTCACAAAGACGTGATTTCCTAATGTGTCTCCCAATCTAGTCTGTTTCATCCGGTTTTCACAAACTGCTATACCAGAGTGCTGCAGGTGGTCTAGGCATGATTGGAGTCCATGTCCTACTCATTAAGGCCTCTACAGGGTACAAATCTAAGTAGCAGTAGAGGTCTGATACTCTTCCGCTATAACCAATTAGTATTGCTTTTCCAACCCTAAGTTTCTCATGGCAGCAATGGATCACCCTTTTGATGGCTGACAAAGATTCACTTTTGGCCATGCCATTCATATGCAGGTTATTGCAAAACAATATTTGGAAGTGTTTGAAATGCCTCAACTCACTGCACCTCCCTTCTCCCCTTGTAAGATTGTAGATAACATTTGTTGCTATTTGATACGTAGAAGTTTTGTAGCCTCAGGCTGATAAAGCAGTGAATTAGCTGATGCGCATGTATTTATATTGAGCTTTGCCCCCTGTAAATGTATTTCAAGAGGATCCTGGTGTTGGTGAAAATGTCAGTGAATGTTATTTTAATTATTTTTCCTCTGCAAATGACAAGCTCTGCAGCACCAGCTGTATTTACAATTGCACAGCAGAGGTTTTATCTCTGCAATGCAATGGAAGTGAAAATGCTGCACTTAGGAGGGTTTATCATTCTGTAGGAATGAACAAGAACAGTTCTACATAGCCATATGTATAGTTCTGCCATTAAACGCAACAGTTTTACAAAACCATATAATTCTTCTACATAAATCCATCATTGGGCCTTTACAACTTCTGTTCAAGAGGTGACGTATGGTCCAGTAGGGATCCAAAACCAAATGCACTTTTTGCTGAGAGCACCCCACCCTGCTTCCAGGGCATCTCTCCACATTGGAGTACTCAAGGTATTACAGATACTTAAATAATACCTGTACAGTAATATGCTGCCTTACGACTCTAGCAGCACTGCAGCCAATGCAATAACTAGCACAAAGGTGCCTTAGACAATTGCTCTGGTGCCACTTCAGTGGGCAGATGTGTTCTCCTAACTACTTCATTTGGTCTGTTGGAGGTGGGGATGAGAACGGTGTCTTCCTGCAGGTCTGAACAGGGCACAACTGTTGCACACAAAATTCTCTTGTACCTTACAGGGCACAACTGTTGCACACAAAATTCTCTTGTACCTTAAGTGCTGGGAAAAAACATTTGGCATTTCTTGTTTCCTTGTCACAACAGCCCTTTTCCTCTTTCTGTGGAATGTTTTTCAGCTGTAGATTCATCCACTGACTGGATCTACAGCCTGGCTCCAGCACACCTCCTGTGTCCCACGCTGGGAAGTTAGAAGCAACTCGGGTCACTTGGAGAAGCCAAGTGTGAAAATGTTGGTACTAGTCATGCTTTAAAAGGTGATTAAACCTAACACACACTGCCTTAATTGCCTACCTTGGTAATCTTTTTCTATGTGTTTGCTATTCTGTGCATGAAATACTGATACCTATCTCTATGCAAGGTTAACTAATGAGGAATTAATGAAAGGCTGAGAAATCTGGGAAAGCTCCAGCCCTTCACGCGAATTTCACACAAAGAGGGCTGATGCTTTCAGTGATGACCCAGCTGCAAGGCAAGTTTTCTAAGCTTTTCTCTTCTCCCAGTATTGCTATGGCTTTGCAAACTACTGCTTTAGGCAGTTGCCATGTGTTGTGTGCAAAATGTTGGCTAAGACATGGAAAATGTAGGCACTGGAATTGTCTGACTTAATGAAGATGTGTGATACTAAGTGGGGAGCCTGCATGCAGCTAGCTGTACCGAAGTGTCCTAGATTGCTGATGATCTACCAAGGGGAAGAATGACTTGTTCTGGTTTAAGCATTTAATGACTTTTTTTCCTGCAGATTCACAGAATTTCCAAAGTATGTCACAGAATCCATTTATTTCTCACCTCAAAGTTGAATATCTTCTATGACTTTCTTTTTCCACCTTCGTTTGCCCTTCATACTTTGCTGCTTTTGGTTTGAACTGGTCTCTGTTAATGGCCAGTTCTTTTCCAGTCTTCCTATTGTTTCACACAGGGATGAAGATCTGAGGGTTTGTCTTTTCCTTTCTTCTAAGTCCCCTAACATCGTCCTAGCTTCTTTCCTGATCAGAATGTAGATGGTGCAAATCCTGCTCTAACAAAGCTAGTTCCACCAAGGGAGTGCAAATGAGGTGATAGCATGCTATCTGTGCCCAGGTAGCTTTGGCTACCATCAAGCAGACTTCAACTAAAAAACCAAACCCAAAATCTTTTAGAAGTTTATAAGACGGCAGCTTCTGTGTGGTTACCTGCTAATAATGCTGGCATGAAGTATGCTTTAAGATTTTTTGGGAAAGCTTTAATCTCTACAAACCCAGAGAGCATTTGTTAGGAGAATGTGCTTTTGTTTTAAAAAGAACAAATAAAAAACCCTATGTCCAGTATGGAAAGTTATAGTCCTATAGTCCAGGAAATGGAGGTGCACAAGAAGTAAAGTTGGGTTGTCAGTGAAACTCCAATTTATGTTTGTGGTGAACATCAGCACTACGCAACTGTAAGCTGGAAGAGCGAGTGCTTTGTAAAGGCTCTGCCTAACACAGTTAAGGTAGCAGTTAAAGGAGACCCAAACAATCTATTCAGACTCTTGGGAGTTGTGCCAGGAGAACCAAATTGTACTTCAGGGCCCAGATCACTCTGTAGAACACAGGTAAGCATGAACAGGCCAGGGAAGCAGCAGAAATTGAGTGTGACTTGAACCTCTGCCCATCCCCTTCAATAAGTCGGGTTTTCTGCCTAAAATCATCCCTATACCCATGCAAAAAAAATCCTAGACTTTGATAAGAAGCATTGTCAGTGCTTAAAAATGTATCCTAGGATATATCTCCCTTCCTCTGGAAGGACATGTAAATCAAGCAGGAGTGGCCCAGCAGGCACCACAGGTACTCTCTTCTTCCCTGTCTGTCTTTCCCTGTGCGTCTTAGCAAATTTGGCTGCTCAGGGGTCTGATGCTGCAGGACAGGCCAAGAACCAGGTGTCACCTTAGATACCTTCATCTTCAGTGGAGATGGAGGCTGCTGGATGCTAGCTGTGCACTTAAGTTGAGCCTTTTCTGAAAATACCTGGAATCATGACAGAGAGCTGCATAATGCCAGAAAACAAAGAGTTCCCGCAAAAAAGCCCAGTGAAGCAGTGAAACTGAGAAAAAAAAAGCCTGGAGCTGCCAAGTCACCTTGGGCAACCTTTTCAAACTGCCTCCAAATCTTTCTTCGCTTGCCAGTCATAATGGGTGTGGACACTTAAAAATACTTCATTATCTTTTATACCACAAGTAACACACAAGACTGAAATACTACATTGGAATTTACTGTTTGATCTTTTTCAACTTTAATACAATAAATGAATCACTGCTTCACTTCTAATTATTTCTTAATTGCTGGGCTTTATGACCTTCAAAGTCCAGCTCTTTTCTTACTCTGCACTTTATTGAGCTAGTATCTGCAAATGCTTTAGAACGGGTTGGTATCATATAGCATATCACCTATGTGCTACGTAATGGCATTTTTGGGGAACGGAGAAACAATTTGACACAGTAATCTATAGCCTAATCAATAGGATATTTAAAATCTGATAACAGATTAGCAATTTGCTGGATTAGATAGCTAATTCTGATAGATTAAATTCTGAGCAACTCTCTCTGACAGGCATTGTAATTCTACAGTGAGGCTGAAGACAAGTAACATTGCTGCATTCTCTTGCTGCATGATTTTTCTCTAAATCTGAAGGATCTCGTTCACTGGATCCTACCACAGATTCCTAGAATTGCAGAAAATAACTGGGGAGGTGGGAAGAAAAGAAGTAGATCTTGATTTATTAATTAGGAAATCCCAAAAATGGTGGTACTTCTGGACTATGTGAGATTTATGAGTGAGTGTGTGCTACCCAGACAAGGAAGTGTGCCACTTCCTGCAAGGCCCCTCCATGTTTCCTAAAGTGTGGGCTGCTGCAAAGCAAACTCCACGGATGTGCAACTTCTCCACCTGACTGAAATGGCAATGTGGGAATTGTCAAATAGTCCCAATGGATACATATGATGACGGGCTCTCTAAGTGCTGTTGCAAGGTTATAATATAAACTTTTTCTTACTGCAGTACCCTAGGATCAGCTCTTTTGCCTCTCATAATGAAAATACTTTGTATGGGTGGAAAGATTCTTTAATTAACTAAATAGCTCTGGGTTTAGACAAACAACCACTGCTGCTCCTGCCTTTTTTGAGTCCCAAATCTCTTTCTTTAATGCAAGTAAATACTCCTCTGTGGCTTGGCTCTGGTTGCCGTCCTAACATTACCTCTTCCAAATATGCACTCCTGCAGTTTTGTTTTCTTTATAGGCTGTATTTAAATACAGCCTACTGGAGCAGCCAGCACTGTAATCTTCCAACTCTTTTGCTGGGTGGGCAGAAGAACTGCAACTCTGTTTCTGACTTTTCTCTGCTGTTGGCAGCATGGTTAGCTGACTATAAATTACCAGCTGCTGTAAAGTGTCAGATTAGTTAGTGACTTCAGCACAGTGCTGTATTACCAAGTATCACCTCTCCTGCTAGTGGGGGCAATGTCCAGTGCAGAGGGGCTGGAACTGGATGATCTTAAGGTCTTTTCCAACCCAAACCATTCTATGATTCTATGCTGTGTTGCGGCCAAGGGAAACGCTGAGGCAAAGCCCTAGGCCTTACGGAGTGTGGCCCTGCCAGGCTCGGGATGGACTTGGTGGGTTCAAAAGCACAAGTCTGACTCTAGGTAAAGCTGACAAGAGGCAGCAGAGATCAAACAGGTGGAGGAAGCAGCAACTGTAGCTGAAGCTTTAGAGCATCTCTGCAGTACTAAAGGGCCATCATTAGCATCTGTAAGCCCCTAACTTACGTTAAGTCCAGCAGCAGCGTACACCCCTTCACTAGGCCCATTTCTTGAAGTTCTTGGCTCAGCTGTTCTTTGAAGTGCCGAATTCCTCTTAACTGGGCACTGGAGCAGCCATGTCCCATGAACACAGGCGAGGGTCTGAGGTGACTGCTCAGCAAGAGTGTGTCCTGCCGTGGCCCTGGGGCACAAGCACTGGGGCAGAGGTCGGGTGCGGCTTCGGCCCCCAGAGAGCGGACAGGCCTCGGGAACGGCCGCGACACAGCCGGGCGGCGCCGGACCAGCCGGTCAATGCTGTGCTTCCCCCGCCCCTCGAAGGCGGAGCTGCTGTCGGAGCCACCCCTCCCTGCCCTCCGCGCCGGGTTACATGGCGGCGGCTGCGGCAGCGACAGTTGCTGCGAGGCCGGTGGGCGCCGAGTGGGAGCCGGTGGTGGGGCCGCGGGGCCTGGCCGTGTGAGCAGCGAAGCCCCCGATGAGCCTGGGAAGGCCCGTGAGTGCGGCGGGGCGGGCGGCGAGGTGGGCGGCGGGAAAGGGGGGTCTCGGGCCGCCGCACACGCGGGCCCGGCCCCGCCGCACAAAGGCGCTTTGTTCCCTCCCGATGGACGGCGGCGGCGGCGCCCCCCGGCCCGCTGCGGTCCGCGCCACCCCCTTTCCCCTGCTCCGCCGGGGCCTGGTCCGGCCCCTCCGCACTGCGGCGGCTGCGGCCCGGGGACAGAGGCGACCACAGGGCTGAGGGGGGCGAGCGGCCGCAAGCAGGGCGGGCGGGGGCGGCCGCGCGGTGCCGCGATCGGGGCGCTGCCAACGGCCCTGAGGGTCGCTTTCCCGCCGGAGCGGGCCCGGCGGCGGCGGCGCCTTGAAGGGCGTTTGAAGGTAGGGGGTAGGGCTCCGCGCTGCGGCGGGCCGCCGGGTCCGCTGGCCGAGGGCGGTGCGGCTGGGGCCGGGCTGCTGCTCCCTTTTCCCCGCCGTAACCGGGGGCATGGCGGGCGAGGGTCCCCCCTGCCTGAGCGTTCGCCGGTGTTCGGAAGAGCGGCGCTGGCTGGCGAAGCCGTCCCGTCCCGGAGGGGCGGCAGGAGGACGGATGTCCTTTGCCGGGCTGGCGGCGGGCCCGGCTTTGCCAAGTCTGCGGAAGTTTTGCTGCTGAATTGGGTGCCGGCAGCGGCTCCCCGCGGGGCATTCGGCTCTGTTCTGCAGCCGCTGTGCCGGAAGGCATGGGGACTGGTACTGCCGGCTCCTGCGGCCAGCGTGCCCGCAGGCTCCCTGTAACCTCCAGCACGTTTTGTGGAAAGAGTGACTGAATACTGCCCATAAGTAGCCTGAAACGCCCGATGAAAATAGCTTGAAGGGAGGCTGCTCGAGCATCGGGTTTGGAAGAGCAGGTACCCTTGGCTAGGCAGGCAGATGCACACACTTTGGCTCTGTAGGATGAGTATCTTTCTCTGGCTATTTCAGTGCTATTTTAGATCAGCCTGACAATGGTGAAGTTAATTGTGTCATGGAAAAAGAAACAGTGGTTGGCGTGTTATCATATGGCTCCTACAAACACTGATAAAAGCACTGTTGCCAGCAAGCTTTTTTTATGTATGTATGAATATATGTATGTGTGTGTGTAAAAATAACACTGTGATAGTTCATAAACCAGTTACAAATTCCAGGCTTACAACAGAAGTAGATTTTACTTTGGTAATCAGCTTCAGAAAATGTGCACTGTAAAGCTGAAGCAGGAGCTTTCATTTCAGCCTCTGTCAGGCTCAGTCCTTGCAGTGTGGTTGTTATCTTTAATTTGCTCTTGACTAGTTAACTGTTGAGTGGAACAGCACATGGTAGCAGATCTACTGATGCGCAGAAGGATGTGCTTAGCTGATGGTAGGCTTCTTCAGTGGTGAGTTTTCATTGAATTATCCGAAGGCAGAACCAAATCACTTTTATTTCTGATACAGAAAAACGCAGTGGATTTTTGCGTGCTTTCACAGAGCCCTCTGAAGATTTATAAACTAATAGTAACATTTGCTGACTGCCAGCACAGAGTTCCCTAAACAGTGTGGGGAGCAAGTAGGAGGCTGTAGAAAAGCAGCAGTTTGGTGAGTTGGATGATGACTCACTCTGCCTACTGACTGCAACGTGGCTGATCTAAAAAAATACTTCTGCACCCCGTATTTTTATAGTCAAAGGGATAGTACTTAGCAGGTTGTATAATATGTCATTAGTCATTCTTGGTCTTTGTCTTGTGAGTAATGATTTGATCATTATGTGGTCTGCATAATCAAATTAACTGGTATCTCTCTGTCTTATTTCTATCTGGAAAAGTAAATGTCTCATACTTGACTGTGTTTCAGTGTACATCCTGTTTCCTGAAAACTCTGATAAATCCGCGTGCAGAAGTTGAGCCCGAATTGAAGAGGCTGCTTGCATAATGCGTGAAGCCAGTCAAGTGTGATGATGTCTGCCAGAGCTAGGAATAATGTCAGAGATGACAGCCCTTCTGTGGGTCACTTCTGTTGCCTTCTCCCAAGAACTGACCTGTTTTAAAAGCATAGTTGTAAAGCACTTAAGAAACTAGTGTCTGTGTTTCCCTCTTTAAACTTTGTGGGAGGAAGGAATAAAAGTACTGCTTACACAAAACAGTAGTCTTGGAAAGGTGGCAGTTAGCCTAAATGAAAACAGAAGTGCCTGTGTGAATAGCCTGTTCAGCATACATTGATGATGGGGTGATAAATCCCTCTTTTTCTTGATACTGAATTCCAGGTGGTCAGAGCATGTTGCACAACTAAAGAGGAGTTTGTCATGTTTGTTTTAGTGTGTATTTTCAAGACAGACAATTCGACTGCCGGTTATGACTTTCATTGAAACTGAAAGTGTATAAACTGAACAGGTGTTGGTGTCACTCTTTGGAAAATAATGAGGGGGGTTTTAAAAAATACTAATATTTACAAAGTTGAAAATCTGTAAAAGGCAAGAAAGAATTTGTTATTTTGAGCTCATTTTCATCTTGATTTCTTCTAGATGATTACCCTTTAAGTAACTATTATCTTAGAGTGAAAGAAAGTTTGGAGTTAACTTTTTATTTTCCCTCCCTCCTGTCTACTTCTGGTTCCCAGGACTGTTTGTCTTAAACGTCTGTTTGCTATTAACTCATGATGGGGAAACTAGTTCAGCAGCTTCCCTGGCCCCTGGCTCAGGCAGTGCTTCAGGAGGTGCAGTCCTGGCAGGGGGGCCAGGTGATGGGTGATGGCAGCAAAGGGGCTACAGCATGTGAACAGAGGGCTGTGCTAGTGAGAGGTGCAACTGGTGTAGTGGAAGAAGTGTGTCTTTAATGTAAAAGAGAAGATGGGTGTATTTAACTTGTGGCATTAGCTTAGAAGCAGGATTTTATTGTGTAGACAAGGATATATGAACCTGTTACAGCACTGTCATCTATTACGTTTCCAAAGTAGAATTCTCAGTGGCAGTAAGCAAAACATCAGTCTCAATTACTGAACCTTCCTATATTTTAGTAGTGGGGCATTTTTCCTAGGACAATTGCCAGTTGTCCTCATTGTATTCATGTAATGTACTGGGGTTGCTAGACAGGCTGCCTCCTGATCAGCTTCCTAGGACTAGATCCTTTTATGAATGATAGCTGGGCCCTGTTCTCTGTGGCTTTAGGATTAAGTAATTTGCTCCTAAATTGCATAGGAAGTTTTGTAGCAGGATCAGGTCAAACTGAAGCCTGTGATGGGTTGCTTGTTTTGTCAATATTTGTTTTCTTACCTAAATCACCGATTCTGAAAATGATTACGTGCCTTCTGGATTAGTGGTCATCTAGTGGAAGGATATAGTATAAACTGATTAAAAATGCATCATTTTGGAGATACAGAATGAAAATTTTAGGACTCCTGCTTCAGTAAGCAAGTGGGCCATAATTTGCTTTCTCCTTGAAAGCAGTAATGTCATTACTGCTTTTGTGTTGTGCTTTTGCTGCTGCCTTTGTTTAGTCATAACAGTAAGGGATAAAATCTGAGTTACAATGAAGCAATCAGCAGATCTTACTCCTTGCTACTCAGAGACACCTCTCTGAATCTGTTCCTGTGCTGTTGTATGGAGCTAGCTAAAAGAGAGTTTTCAAATGTGTGACCCAGCTGGTGCAAGCCACTTTGGTATGGCTGCATATTGAAGACATCAGCAATGTGAAACAATAAGCCTAATTATGGGGAAGAATACAACTGGGTTTAGATGGTCCCCAGGATATAAACCGCAGCTTATTGAAGGGTATTTGAGCAGAGGCCTTGGACCTCTGTTAACAGGATATGATATTATAATATATTACAAATATATAACATTATATAATATATTAATATTATAGGGGGTGTAATATATTCCAATTATATAAATATTACTGTATAATTATATAATATATATCATTAATTGCATTAATGCAGTTAATGTTAACATGAATTTAAAGTGTTAGTGTGAGCTACAAAAGTGAATTTCCATAACAGTTTTTTGCAGGGGGTTGACAATGAAAAGGAAATGGGCTGGGTTGATGTAAACTCTTTCACAGGCAGCAGCTCAGAATGAGTAAGCCTGAAAGTGTTGTATGTGAATGAGAAAGTATTTTTAAGTTTAAAGAAATAAAATGAAAAGTCAAGAGGCTAGACTTCTGGTTTTTAGAATTGTGAGCAAAGAGTTGGATAGTCACCTCATTAACTTTAGGGTAAATTTTATCCTTTTTCTTTAAGACGACGCACAGCTATTATAAAAAGGGTCCCCACGCTGGTTTCTTAATACTGATGCAAATTCAAGGTAGTTTTGGGGAAAGTAGCGGTGTTACCTCATTATGTTTGTATGAAGGTTATAATAACTCGTGTAAAACACTGTCTAAAATTAGGGCTTTTGGCAGCATGCGAAGAAAGGAATCTCAAGGCAATAGTTCTGTGTGCTGTGTAAAGAGAGCTTTGAAGATCACCCTCCTGGCAGGGTACTGTACCACGTCAGTGGAGCGCAGCTGTATGCTTTTCAGTTTAGAAATCCTCTATTTGGTGATCTTTCGTGATAAAGAAAAACCCAGCAGACGATAGCATGTGTTTGCTCCTTCTTTGCTGTGTATGCTACGAACACCTGTGGGCAGGTGGTGTGGGGCAGCAGGGAGGGAGTGAGCTGGGCACTGGGGCTGTGTGTCTTGGTGGCAGTTCGGCTTGAGCCTCAGGAGTACTAATGTTTAAACGTGATGAAACAGTCTTGTTTCTGTTTGCCAGTGTGCTTGCCTTTATTTTTTTTCCTGCATGCAATTCTGATTACTTTAGTGAATTGAGGCCATTATTTCCAATATGTTAATAATTTGTCAGCTGCTCTTGCTGCCTGGTTGGGACTGGGGAGGCTTGTTTTGCTTGGTCTCAGTTGTCCCACTGAAGTGCCAGCACAGTTTTAAGGGAGAACATTTGTACAATTAATTCTAAAGTACTGGGATAGTTTGGAGAACTTAGCTGGATGACGAGCTGAAATGGGTTAATCTAAGGTTGAACAGAAGACATTTAGTGGTTTGATGTGACCTATAGTTGTGGGGGAAGAACAGAAAAGTGACTTATAATGGAATTGCCCAAATCTTGCCACAGTGTGTAAAGTATGCCTTTGACTCTTCTCTTTGTGGTATCTTTGAGCTTTTAAAAGAAATGAGGATGTTGTGCACAAAATGCAACCTGTGGTCTTTATGACTGCATTCTGCTGTGGCAAACAGGGACATTTACCAAGAAAATTACCACTTTTGTTTTCGTAAGTAGTAGTTGCATTCATTAGACTATTCAAAAATAAATTATTTCTGAAAGTGCCCTTATGTATGGAGAAATGGAGATAGAATGTATCAGTTACTGTGTAAAATGTACTTGCTGTTTCTCTTTGTAATCCAGGTTGGGTAAGTGTGAAGTAATTGATAAGGTAATATCTGTCTACTATGTAGGAATTGCACCCCTGTGATTCCTGTAACAGTTAATTTAGAGGGGCCAAATTATTATTTGATTTGCTAGTAAACTTTGTCCAAAACCACAAGGATTTAAGCTTCATAAGTGGCATTGGTTGTGTGCTGTATATTCTGGAAAGTCAATAAGTGCTAGGAGTACACAAACCATTACGCTTTTTGTGTGAATGGTGCCCAGTAATCTCTTATTATGATGAAATAGCCAGATTTTGGCTTTGAGTAAAAGCTTAGTGGAAAGAATTATTCCAGAATTTAGTGACTAAGGTGCAGGATATGACTGTTTCTGACTTGTCTTAACAGCTGCATTGGAGAATTACCAAGTTTTTTGTGATATTCCCTTCTTTATTAAGATTCAGTAAGATTTTTCATTGTGTGCTTTATATTCTCAGTAGGTTGTATCTAAAACTTTCACAATACTTCTTTAGAAGTGATGGTTGGTGATTATCATTGGTTTTCTTCCACGAATATGAAAAGCCTATGCTGTTTCTGATTAGTTCAGCTTTTATGATAATTTCTTATTTTGTAGCTAAGCACTGAAGTTGTATATTTAGGGAGACTTAAGTAGTTGGGGAAAGAGGAAGACTTGTATATGTGCTGGAATACTGATGTATTTTTCTCTGCTTTTCAGGTTGTCACGGAGTAAAATGGATGGTAGCTTTGATTGTGATTGTGGTGAGCTGGAGCCACCTGATCATTAACAGAAGGCATCTTTTGTAAATCAAGAGCTGCCAGTTTCCCATTTAACTAGACTGTAAACAAAGGAGAGAAAGAAGAGGAAGAAGAGAAAAAGTAGTGCTTACCAGCACCATAGAATGACGCTGCTCAGGACCAGTCCAACACTGAATGTATCTGCACTGTGAGGAGGAGGATGTTAATAGAAGCTTATTATGTGCATATTTATTCACATTTTTGTTAAATGTTAACCAGTTTAGCCCAGTAGAGCTGAGTGCATAGTATGTCATTTCATTCCGTTTGAGTTTCTCGTGAGTGTTTTCTTTAATGTCTGCAGAAATGCTGCACCTTTCTTGAACTATGAATGCTGCAATCTTTCTATCTTATGCTCGGTTTGAGTTCTAGAGCTTACGGGCTCTAAATTCAAGGGGACACAACAGGCCTGGCTGGCTCGTAATGAAATGAGAGTGTCAAGAAACCATCTTGCAATCAAAGCCAAGTGTTTCTTCTCCCTTTCCGTAAGACCTTTCCTTCAGATACCAGTGGAAGTGTCTCCGTGTGTTTACAGAAGCTTAGTAGTTTGAGGAAAGAGAAACGTAAAGAATTTAAACATGGCAGAAAAATTTGAAAGTCTCATGAACATTCATGGATTTGATCTGGGCTCTCGGTATATGGACTTAAAACCACTAGGCTGTGGTGGAAATGGCTTAGTTTTTTCTGCTGTCGATAATGACTGTGACAAAAGAGTGGCTGTCAAGAAAATTGTCCTTACAGATCCCCAGAGTGTTAAACATGCTCTACGTGAGATCAAAATTATTAGAAGACTTGACCACGATAACATTGTCAAAGTATTTGAAATCCTTGGTCCTAGTGGAAGCCAGTTAACAGATGATGTGGGCTCCCTTACAGAATTGAACTGTGTTTACATTGTTCAGGAATACATGGAGACAGATCTGGCTAATCTGCTAGAGCAAGGCCCTTTACTGGAAGATCATGCCAGACTTTTCATGTACCAGCTGCTACGTGGGCTCAAGTATATTCACTCTGCAAATGTTCTGCATAGAGATCTCAAACCAGCTAATCTTTTCATTAATACTGAAGACTTGGTGCTGAAGATTGGTGACTTTGGTCTTGCACGAATCATGGATCCTCATTATTCCCACAAGGTATATAAAGAGTGAGAATATTCAAGTGATGCACTCACAATTGTGCTTTCTTAGAGCTGTGTTTTTCTCCCTTTTACAGAAGCAGATAGTCTGTGGAAGGTCTCATTAGCAGGTGGGATATCATGTTAGGAATCATACAGTAGAACTGGAATGCTTGTGAACAGAGTAAAGCAGCTCTCTTTCTGATGATGACATGTTTTGTCTCAGACAGGACTACTGCAAGCATAAGATAAAACTTCTGCTTTTTTGAACACAGATAGTATAAAAAGATTTTTAACCATGAATACAGGACCCAAGATTAAGAGCAACGTTTAGAGGCATAACTACCAGAAGCCATGGGCAAGTTTATATGTGATGCATTCATAGTGTGCAAGTGGGGCTACTTCCTGGGATTGATTTAGTTACTGTCTTCCTGGTTGAGATGTTCACAGGAGTGTTTGTTATAATCTCTGTGTTTATTTGGCATCTGGGAATAAGAAAGTTTTGCTGCAGTACCTCATTTGCAGTACCTCAGAATAAATAGTGTGATATTTCAGCACTGTTGCTGTTCGCTTTTAAAGCTGTTATATTTTAAAAGGCAGAAAGGCACAGCAGGGGACACATGGTAGGACCTTGAGACCAAAACATCTTGTAGTAATGTGTTAAAAAATAAGAACAAGTAATTAAAAACCCCATACCTCTTAAAAATCTAAGGAAGCTCTTTTCATTTTTTATCAATTTAGGGCCATCTTTCTGAAGGATTGGTTACTAAATGGTACAGATCGCCCCGTCTTTTGCTTTCTCCTAACAACTACACTAAAGCCATTGACATGTGGGCTGCAGGTTGCATCTTTGCTGAAATGCTGACTGGGAAAACCCTCTTTGCAGGTGGGTAGAATAAAAATATATTTGTGTGTATTGCTACAAGGAGTGGTACTGCATGATTATCTTCTTCCAGAAAGGTTGATTCTCATGGGTAATATCACTAGTTACTGACTGTCTGGATATGCTATATTATCATGCATTTATATAAGCAAACTAAAATCAATGTATTTGTAAAACAAAAGATGTTTCAATTCTTGTTACTCATACCAGTGTGTATATAGATCACAATTTGATGTAGTACTCCTATATGAAAAGCTGTCTGTAATTAGGTTAAGCTAAATTTATTGTTTACCTAGGAAGTGTTCTAAATACATGTGTTTTAGTGAACTGGTATATCCAGGGACTATCTGAGGATTATGAATGCCCTGAGCATTATATAAAGATTTTTATAAATACAGTCAACCTAATCACGTCTCACTTTTTTATATGTTAAATTGCAGAAAGTAACCCTTTTTCCCCCATTCACAATTTTTTTTGTCATCTGCAGGTTCATTTGGGCTGACCTTTGTTTCAATGGTCTAGGAAGGAGACTTAAGATTTAAAATTTAGTGTGGCATACCAGGAAATGTGTAACCTCTTTTTAGATAAAATCAAACTGTCATTTGCATTGTAGGAGATCACCTCAGGCTCCACCTGCTGTTAGGCATTCAGCTCATGGGAGCCGGTGAGCTCGTCTAGAGTAAACCCCTGACATGCTTACTTTCTGTGCACCCTGGAGCCTCAACAGCGGCTGCCTTATTCAAGCTCACTCTTGGATTTGCTTCTCTTAGTCTAAATTACTGAAGTGATACAGAAGAATCCTCTAAGAACTGAGCTTGCATTTGAAAGTTCACATTCCTTTAGATACATGTGGACTAAAACCACATCTCTGCAGTAATTCTTAGCTTTGTATGTCAAGGTAATAAAATTGAGAGCTTTTCCCATTAAGTACTATTAATGAAGTTCTGTCATCTTGGAATCATTATTTTAATTAATTAAAATGAATCATCATGATTAATTGTTAATCATATAATCGCTGATAGAAATCAGCGATTAATATGTAAAGAGGCTTTTCTTAACTTGCAGTGAGTTGCTAACTTTGAGTTACTAACTGTTGCAGTAAATTTCAGTGTATTAAATGCTCAGCTGTTAAGAGAATCTATTATGTTTCCATTGCATCAAGCAGTTCTGCTGGAAAACAGTGAAACAGAGAAAGTCTCCAGATTTCAGCCCTCAGCATAGATTGTTTGCAACTGCTGGCATTTTGGCTTTTTGTTTTGAGTAGTGTTGGTATTTGCCAAAAGTTTTTATTGGTCTAAGAGCTGTGCAGTGAGCTAGAATTCTGGGGTTTTTCAACTTGGTCTTAGTAACCAAAATTCATTTGGGGTCAAGTTTTCTGCAGTGTCTTTGCCTTGGCTTTCTTTAAGTCATCTGGCAGATGTGTTGGTAGGATGTCCAGTGCAGACTGCTGAAGTGAACTGATAGCGTATAGATTTTGAGATGGTACAATCTCCATTTATTTTTGTATTTAATGGCACATGCATCAGTATAACTGATTTCCCAGAGCTACTTAGTGAAGGAGAGAAACATTGGCATCAAATAATTCTATATAGTTTAATCTGCTAGTTGACTTTCTAGAGGGCTGTGTGCTGCTTGGAGCTGAACAATAAACTGAGGTAGACAAGGTGTATTTCTGGGTGTTCCAGCTACATTGGTACAGAATATAGATGCTGTCCATTATTCAGAATTGACCTGCTCTGTGGTTCTTGCAGTTTCCTTACAGTTCTTACCCAAGGAAACTTCAGTAGTGCTAAAAGTGTGCTATAATTTCAATCCTAACACAGTATATGAATAAAAATGGCTGTGTCCTGTAAGATCTCTTGCTGAGCTAAACCACTGGTTTTATTAATAAGGGACATAAAATTCAAAGTTGAGGTCAAATATTGAATTAATTAGATGGATCAGTTCAAAGAGGAGGATTGCAGTAGTATAGCATGTACCAAAAAGATAGGTTGTTGCTGTAGAGTGCTTCATCCATGTTGAAAACATTCTTGCAAAAGCTTAAGGTTAGGTCATTTTATCTGTGTGTAGCAGCGCTGTAATTCTTCATATTCTACTGCATTTTTGAGAGCTCTTCAGATTTATCATTCTAATTTAAAACTCGAGCCTTTCCTCTGTTGTAGGAGATAATAGTCTTCTGCTGAAAATAGCTACTTGGAGCACAAAATTTTGACATGCTTTTCATATACAGGGATCAGGAGTGTTTGAAGTTGAAATGGCAGCTTGTGTTTTCTCTGGGTGCTTAGGTGCGCATGAACTTGAACAGATGCAGTTGATTCTAGAATCAATTCCTGTCGTACATGAGGAGGACCGTCAGGAGCTTCTCAATGTAATTCCAGTTTACATTAGAAACGATATGACTGAGCCACATAAACCTTTAACTCAGTTGCTTCCAGGCATCAGTCCTGAAGGTAAGTAATTAAAAAAAATACTTCCTGTATTTCAAAATCATAAAATAGTGAATGTGTATAATTGTTAAAAGCAAGTGTCAGTTAGAAGAATCTCTGTGTTCTCTAAAGCAGGATTATCTGCTTGCATGACAGCTACTTGGTCATCTTTGGAGTAGAATAGTGAATCTCTGCTGGACCTGTTTGCAGTGGAATTGCTCTGTTTTGAGACACTGGCCTCCTAAATATAAGGGAGCACTAGAGTGGAGTCAGTATAAAACAACTGCCTTTCAGATGTTTTCAGAAGCATCCCCCAAGCGAACTGAGAGCAGTGTTTCCTGATAGCTGTAGGTGGATACTGATTCAGCTTGAAGCATTCTGTCTCTTAGTGTGTTTTCCTGCTTTAAGTTAAATTGTTGTTGATTGTAGCTTTGACCTCTACTCTTCTAGCTTTCCTGTGGCTACAGAATGTATATTTGGCAGTAAACTGTCAAGAGCTGATGCTTCACAGGTGGCTATTTTCAAGGAAATGCAAACCTTTAGAGCAAAGTTCTGCACCTTAATCTTAAATTCTAGATGTCTGAAATGTCATTTTTCTCCTATTTACTATAACTCTTTTGCTGCAGCACTGGACTTTCTGGAGCAAATTCTGACATTTAGTCCCATGGATCGATTGACAGCAGAAGAAGCTTTGTCCCATCCTTATATGAGCATTTATTCCTTTCCAACGGATGAGCCTATTTCAAGTCATCCTTTTCACATTGAAGATGAAGTTGATGATATTCTGCTGATGGATGAAAGTCACAGCCATATTTATAATTGGGAAAGGTAAATTTATCAGTTACTGAATGG
Source organism: Psittacus erithacus (assembly GCA_009867235.2). NCBI lineage: Eukaryota > Metazoa > Chordata > Aves > Psittaciformes > Psittacidae > Psittacus > Psittacus erithacus. The sequence goes on from WYDI02052629.1 coordinate 128,400, forward strand.
TTATGTTCTTGAAGTAATACTGCTTCATAGGCATAACTTCCTTTTCTGCTTGTTTCTTGTCAAGTTGACCTGCGAATAAACTTTTACCTTATAGGCAGTGCCTTGTCATTGGGTGTATAATTATGAGAGTGACTTGGCTATGCTGATGCATTCCTGAGATGCACTCAGCAGTCTAGAATCTAAACCTAATCTCCCCATTACTGTTTTCCCAAAAAATATTTCTCTAAAAAAATTTTAAGTATGATTGTCTTGTCCAATGGTTAGTGCCTGTAATAGTAAATAGATTGACAATAGTCATTGCAAGTCAGTTTAATACACTTTAAGGAAGAGTTCTGTAAATGAGGTAAGATGTCATACATAATTCTGGATTTAAATCTGTTGGATGTGCGTATGAGGATTGCTTTATGCCAGATTAATTTGAAAGCCTGGAGGAGGTACCCAGTGGATTGAGGAAAAAACTTTATCTTCTTGTTATTCTGTAAGAGAATTTCTAAACTCAACTGCCTGTGTTGGGAGTGAGAAGACTGTTGTTTAGCTGCTAACATTTAGGAAATTGTTTTACAGATACCATGAAAGTCAGTTTTCAGACCATGACTGGCCTATTCATAATAACTATGAAGCTGATGAAGTTCAGCGTGACCCAAGGGCTCTCTCTGACGTTACTGATGAGGAAGAAGTGCAAGTAGATCCTCGCAAATACTTGGATGGAGATCGTGAAAAGTATCTGGAGGATCCTGCCTTTGACACCCACTTCTCTACTGAGCCTTGCTGGCAGTATTCAGATCACCATGAAAACAAGTATTGTGATCTGGAATGTAGTCACACTTGTAATTACAAAATGAGGTCATCTTCATACCTAGATAATTTAGTTTGGCGAGACAGTGAAGTTAACCATTACTATGAGCCCAAGCTTATTATAGATCTTTCAAACTGGAAGGAACAGAGCAAAGAAAAGTCTGATAAGAAAGGCAAGTCTAAATGTGAAAAGAATGGGTTGGTGAAAGCTCAGATAGCACTTGAGGAAGCATCACAGCAACTTGTTGAAAAAGAAAGGGAGAAGAATCAAGGATTTGACTTTGATTCCTTTATAGCAGAAACCATTCAGCTTAGTTTACAACACGAGTCTACTGATGTTGATAAATTAAATGACTTGAATAGCTCAGTGTCTCAAATAGAGTTGAAAGGATTAATATCAAAGTCAGTAAGCAGAGAGAAGCAGGAGAAAGGAATGGCTAATTTGGCACAGTTAGAAGCTCTGTACCAAACCTCTTGGGACAGTCAGTTTGTAAGTAGTGGGGAGGAGTGCTTCCTCATAGACCAGTTTTGTTGCGAAGTAAGGAAAGATGAACAAGTTGAAAAAGAAAATACTTATACCAGTTATTTGGACAAATTTTTTAGTAAGAAAGAAGATGCTGAAATGCTAGAACCTGAGCCAGTAGAAGAGGGGAAGCCTGGGGAGAAGGAAAGAGAGGAGAGCTTTCTCAGTAACAGTGGAGAGCTCCTCTTCAACAAGCAGCTTGAGGCTATAGGTATTCCTCAGTTTCACAGCCCTGTTGGTTCGCCACTGAAATCAATACAGGCCACATTAACGCCTTCTGCTATGAAGTCATCTCCCCAGATTCCCCACAAAACATACAGCAGCATTCTGAAACATCTAAATTAAAACACTCAGCAGACATTTCTTTTATATTCATGAGATGTGTTTGTCTTTTTTTATTACTAGTGTAAGTAATTTTTTTACTTGAATCAGACGGTGTAATTTTGGTATGGATTTCATTAGTTTTCTGTTTACCATTGTTTTTACAATCCAGAATTACTTTCTATACATAAGTTAGTTTTGTTTTTAAACTGGCATGTCGTTTGCACACAAAATTAAAGAATAGAGCAAAATAATGCAAAATGCAGGAGGTAACAAAAGAAAATGCACTAAACCAAGTAAAAAAACCATTCTCTCAGTAAAACAGTGTCCATGTTTTGCAGAAAAAGAACCTTGCCTTGAAATTTACACAGTGAGACTGTACATAACTGCATGAAAATATCTATTTTTCCCAAAACATTTTTTCATTCATGCGTATTTTAGAGTTTTTCATACTGTACACATTTCTTCGACACATGATACCAGCAGCAACTGAAATGAATGCAGAATTTGGTACGCATGTGTTATCTACCTCAAGGTAACAGCAGTATGTGGCAAAACATTAACCACCCATAGTGCTTCTCATTATGCACTTCTATTTAGCCAGCGTTATTGTAGTAGCTATTCTTACTGAAAATCATTCAATATTTATAAATGTTCTGGTATGCATTCTTTATAGTGAAGTGTTAATATGCAGCACTTTTATTTATTTTAGCAAATAAGTATATTTCTGTAATTATAGAAAGTCAACTTAATTTTTGAGTTACTTTTCAGATAAAAGTTTCTGTTTAGCACTATGGTTTTATTGCCTACATAGCTGGATATATATTAACATCGGCTTATTCTGAGGCTATCAAATACATTCTTTTTATTTTTATTTCTTAGTTTTCATTTCAATGAAAGCACTCACTGTGTATAGGAATTTGTAATTGGAGGTGCTTGATCTTGACAAAAGAAATTAGGAATTGCTTTATTATCAGATGCTCCTAGAAGTCTTAATTGTGTTCATTTTTTAAGATTTTGTAATGTTACTTGTGTGCATGGAAATAATTAAGGTACAGCATTACTGTAGGTTAAAGTTCTATATGGTGAGACATTTTGTTTTTACTGTGTTTTTACTGAATGATTCCTGTCCCGCTCCCAGCCCCCCTCAAAAGCAAGCATGACTAAAATTAGGTTAAATATAGCATGTAGCATCTCGGTCTTCTGAAAATTTGTTTTACCTTCTGATTTTTTGAAATACTGGATGTATCATTGGCTCCCCTGTTTAAAACAAAGAACAAATAAAAACATGGCCAGCAAAAACGACTGGTGTTGCTTTGTGCAATGTAAGGTAAAGAGCTGCTGCGGTAACGTGTTGTGGGAGGCAGCACTCCCTCTACAAGGTGCTCAGGGAAACATGAGGAATTGCCTTGCAGTCTACCGTAAGTGTGCCGCTGCTGCTGGGGGTGCAGCACTCTAGTGGAAGGAGCCTCCAGAAATGTAACTTCTGTCCCAGTGCACATGGCCTGTATTGGAGAGAATCTTGTGTAATGGAGTGACTATGAAAGTGTGAGTGTGCATAGCGTCAGTAACCAGTTTTGTTGAAAATACAGCTGACTTGCAGGTGTAAGTGAGCTTTACTGTTCTATCAACTTTTTAAACGTAACAGCATTAAAGCAGAAAAGCTGCTGTAAGCATCTTCATGTTGCGGGCAACATGGAATGAAGGCGTTGATGCAGGTCCTTCAGCCGAGAGCCTGTCAAGCACTTTCACAAGGAGTGGGACCCGGTAATTCCTATGGGGTTTTCAAAATGTGCGGATCAGGTCTCTGTTGCAGCAAGCCCTAAGATCAGTAAGTATTTCCCTTCCAGTTCCTCCTGTCAGAGCCATTCCTGGGGGAGCTAATTAGCTGTGCAACAAAGCTACATCTTTTGGCAACTTCTGCAGCTTTTTCCATGATGGTATCTTAGTTCCTCCAGTTTTTCCATCCCTCTTCCCCTCCTGCTCTGGTAAGTAGTACAGATGCAATTTGCTTAAAGCAAGGAGCTGCCGCTCAACGTGGCAGACAGTGGTCACTTGGGGAGATGGGACCCAACGTGTGTTCTTGGGCATGGAATGTGAATGCTTAGGTACGTCAGTTTGTAGTATGGGGCTGTAGGGAGGAGGAAATGGCTGGTTGCCTTTTGTCCTGGGCAGGGGACTGTGGTAGGTTTTATTGAGATGGAAAGCAGTGGGTGGGAAGTGCTTAGAAACTGGAAACAAATTTCAGCTTGAAAACATCTTTGGCAAATGAATCTTTTTTTGTTTAGTTTTTCAGCGCACCAATGACACTCAGTGAAACTTAAGCCTGTAGTGGTAGAAAGGGAACATTTTTAAACTCAGAAAGGGAGATGCAAGCACTGAGCTTAAATCTAGCCTAGTGCTTCTCACTGCCTTGGACTTCTACTTGCTCTGGGGAAGCAGTGCTGTACAGGCACTGCTGGCTGCTTTGGTGAAAACCCTGCTCTCCTAAAGGGGCTCTGTTGTTGGAGGTTTCAGCTGGGCAGTCAGGCTTATTACTTGGAAGTAATTCTCTGTGGGGAGATGATTAAAGAGATAAAAGTGCTTTGGAAGGCAAAGTGAAATCTACTGCTAGAAAGTGAAGATAGTGAGTGTGATGTTGGTTTCTCCCTTGGCAAAGCACAGGAGTCCTGTGTTAGGGGAGCAGTCTGCCGGAAGAGCAGGCTTTCATGGAATGCTCCCGGCGGGTAGAAGATGGTTTTTGTCCTACACTCATCAGCTATGCCCATCCTAGGCCAGTTACATGTGCTACCCCTTTGGCTGTGACCTAGCAACTGATATGTCTTTAAAAACAAATTACGGAAGAGGCTTTAATTATAAACTAGATAAAGGGACTGCTGTTCCATGCCAAGGTGCTTGCCAAGTTAAGATGGAACACCCTTATTTGACAAAAAAGCAATAAGGATACTAACCATCTTTTCAAAATACCTTTTCTTCTCTCTGTGGTCTTTGGTTAAAAGCATTTTAAAGTATATCTAACAAGAATTTCAGCTGAAAGAGGTGATGTTTACCCTTATGGAGCAGACCAGGACAGAGCGTTTTACATGCACTCTGCCATCACATGGGATCTAATAATTGCAGAGTGGCACAATGCTGAACAGTTTGTTCTGATCAGGAGTTCTCAGTCATGGTCAGTTAACTTCCTCACAATTGTATTTAATTATAATTAAATGAGAGTTGCTATATATAACCTTAGCTATTTATATGAGACTTTGCCCACGCGACTGTTAGTGGTATGAGTACAGCATGAGTTTCTTCCATGGCCCTGGTCAACAGGACAGCCTCGACCTGCAGCAGTAGCTCTGCTGCCTGAAGCTGATGTTGTATGCCTTGATTTACTTTGTTTTCCTGTCACCTTGCTATTGCTTTTTCTGTGCTGTAGCAGTTCTTAGAAGCATGGCTGGTACCATTTAAAGCCTTGCGAAGTTCTCACTTCAGTCTGGCTTATTGCCTGGAGGTGTTAGTTTACAAACAGGTTTTTAATACCTTTTTTATAGAGGGGAGGCTTCTTCCTGGAGAGTTTTTCTTCCATATGGAACTGATGTTATTCTGGAGCTACTTTTGCTGTCTTTTTCTGTCCCCTTCTAAACTCTGCAATAGTCAGAGGTAACAAGTTTTTCCGTGTGTGGACTTTTAATTCCCTATTCTGCGGGCACATATACTACAAACCACAGAGAACTGTACTTGGCGTCATAAGGAATTCAGTGGCATGCTGTGATACATGTTATTTCTGGGTATCAATAGAGGGGAAAAACATCCTTGAACTAAATCTGCTCTTGCAAGTCATCTTTATTTATACTCATGTTGCTTTTCTGTTGATGAGGTTTAGAAGCTCTTGTCAAGCCTTCACTTAGGGTTTATATGTAATTAAACTGTCCTCATTCCTCCAAAGATGCAATCCTGAGCAAAGCAACCCTGAACCAATTTGCTCCTTATTCTTTGAGTTACCTCAATTCTTACAAAATCCTGCAAATTCCTGCTTCTTGTTGTGCCAGTGTTTGCGTCAGTGAGCTGAACAACCTGGGAAGTAATGCTGCAGGGTATTTAGCAACAAGCAAATAATCCAGATCACCACAGCACTCTTGGGCTTCCATTCCCGTGTCTCTATATTTGAAGTGGTTATCTGCTTACTCCAAGTGCTATTTGAGAGCTCCTTAAAATATTGACTGTTGAAAAGTTCAGTGACTTCTTTTTACTGAGAATGAACACCACTGGTAAGGTGATTTGCATGCACCATGTGCAGAGGGAGCTCTGCCCTTGGTAGCCCATGTGGACGTGGTGATAGCCACGTATGGCCGTGCTCTGCAAATAGCTGTCTCAATAGCCGGCAGCCGGCACATAACATCATTGGCTTGCCTCTGGAATCCGTCTATTGCATCCTGACTGCAAAGCAGCCCTTCTATAGAGAACTCTGATAATAAAATTCCTCTTGTAATCTATGTGCTGGTCTGCTGCAGCCAAAATTACTTTTAACCTTTATGCCACCTGGCCTGGCTGTTATGTGTGGTATGAAATACAAAAGTCTGCTTTTTTGCAGTTGGTTGTGGGACAGGGAATTTACGACTTGTCTGGCTTCAGAGCCAGTGATACTATTGCCTTTGACAGCCAACTCACCTCCTCGGCTTTGGTTCCCTTGCTGATAGAATAAAGGTGCTGGGCTGTGATTACCTGCAGGACTGCAGCGGTGCAGCAAGGCTCCCACTCTGGCTCTTACATGATTTATTGTAACTTCTGGTTTAGACTTCTCGTAGACTTACAGTAACCATTCATGGCTGAGTACAGTCCAAGGCATGTGGTGATCCCCTGCCTGCTTGGCCACTTCCAGAATAGGTGTGATACAGGCTTTCCTTCACACCTGATTTGTTCCTCAAGCCATACCCCAAGGCTGTGGCGCTGTGCAGCATGGAAGCTTTTTTGCCATCCTATCCCCACCATGGCTGGTGCAAGGTCAGTATGGACCCAGTCATTTTCCCATGCCACCATCCCCACAGCATCTTTCCCAATAAGGTGCATCTGCTGCAGGTGTAGCCAGGGCAGAGTTCCTGCCTTACCAAATGGTTGATCCTTAGACACACTTTTACTTTGCAGCTCAGGCTGCAGGAACTGATGCTCCAAACCCAGACTCTGTCAATAAAAGGACATTGTCTTGTTTTTCCAGGTGCTGTTCAGACTGGATTAGAACTTAAATCTTCAGTGCTAGAGGCTGTAGAGGAACGGTGTTTCCATTTAACATCAGTCATGAATTTTATTGTTTTTAATCCTTTAAAGCCATAGACCTGAATAACTGAATGACAGATTTATTGTGACTTCTGTGTTTGGATATAGATTTGAACGGTACAGCACTTTAAATAGCTGGATAGCTAGCACAGACGTTTTTAAAGCCTGTGATTAAGAAAGTAGATAGGTTTGTGTTTTCTTTTGTTATGTCTGCCTCAGATTTTTTTCTGCTAATGCTACAGTCTCTCAGTGAATTTGATGTTGACACATACTGAAAGGTTAGGTTACTTCTACGTAATACATTATCTTTTGCACCCTTACACATGATATTTCGCTGATTTTCCATCATTTTGTTTTTCTTGCTTTATGCAGAGAGACTCAAATGTTTGAGTCTCTCAGTTTTGTACACCTAGCCCTGTGAAGCAGCAAGGTGCAGGTCCATACAGCTATTGGAGGGCAGAGTGGGCAGGAATGTTCTTTGGGTATTTCTGGCACTTCTGTCCATATTTCTATTGACCTTGCTAACCACATCACCCAGCATGCAGCATCGATTTCCAGTGAGACAAGATACAAAGCCTCACCGTGACTGGCTTAGGGACCTGTACAGGGCAAGGAGATTCATCATCCAGGACAGAGGAAATCCAGGAGTGAAGCGAACCCTGAAGTCCAAAGTGGAGCTGTGGCAACTGGGCAGCCACTGGGCAGCTCACACTTTGCTAACTCATTGCTAACATTCCTGTATGGCTCTTGGATAGCTCATCATTGGGACAAGAGAAGTAATGCAAGGTACTGAAAGCTAACTACACCAGCAGCAAAGCAGGTTTTTTGGTTCTTCAGCTGCCATAGAGCAAAATATGGAAGCACAAAGTTGCTTGAGCCATTTAATGGCTGAGTGAACACAAAATGGCTTGACGTGAAGCAGGCATTTGGCCATGGTGGGGTTTGGGGCCAGCAATAGGTACCAGTGCCTCCATGGAGAGGAGCCAGGAGTGACCAGGGTAGAGTCCAGCTCATGCCCAAGAATGCTGGTGTGGCCTGGGGAGGAGATTTCCACCCTGCCTGCCAGGAATCTGTCTGTGTTGGCATGGGCAGGAGGAAAAACACGATGGGAAACAGGGAGATTAAAATAACCCCAGTGAAAACAGGATGTTGGAAAACTGGTCATGGAGTGGGGCTGCAGGGCTGGCTGTGCAGAGGGTGCTGGGAGGCTCTCACATGGGGGCTGTCTGGGGGAGAACACCCTTTTCCCATGTGCCTACAGGACCCACCAACCCCCTGAGTCAGAGGCAGCGTGACTGCTGGCAGCAGGCTGGTGTTGTGTTCCAAAATATGACTGATTACAGCTATTTGCACAAATGTGTTCGCTCACCTCTCAACACCTGCCTTCTCCCTCCTCACCGGATGAAGGTCATAAACCATTCCCTGCAGCACATCAGCCTGGCATCGCATTTATTTAATTGATATGACCTCGCAGGCGCTGCCAAGCAGCAAGAAGCAGCTCTATTTCACAGCTCGGCTGTCACCAGGGAGCTGTATTTCTCTCCTGCTCTCTGAGCTGTGATCCATGGCTTCCTTCCAGCCGAAGACAAAGTAAAAACTAAGCAGTGTTTTTCTCTTGCTAACTGTCTCATCCTTTCAGGGGCTGACAGCAGCAGTTACCGGTGCAGATTTACGGCAGGGCTGGCAGGTCCCTGCAGACAGGGAGCTGGATCCCAATGCCAGTAGCTCGTTTGTGACCGTCAGAGGATTTGATGGCGGCTTGGCAGCTCATCGAAACCCTCACGCACCCATCACTGAGGCATTTCTGCTCCTCTGCAAGCAGGGAAAGGTTGGGTGTCAGAGGCTGGTTTCAGCCTCAGAGAATGTGATGGGCTCATGAGAGGTATTTACATTACAAAGTCCCATTCTCCAGCACATGTAGGCCATGCTCAGAAGCAAGCACGAATTCCATAATGTATGAGTTTATTGAGCCATTAGAAAATGCATAATGAAATCTCTGAGGCTAAACCAAACTGGTTTACTCCTTAAGATACAATAAAAATGGGTCTTTTCTATGAGTCCATACTGCTATCCACTTTTTAACCTTCCACTGTTAAATTGAATCTGCCATGTACATTGCAAGTCTTCGGTGTTTGTCAATGCAGAATCGAATGCAAAATGGTCCCAGGGTGAGGACCATCAGCTGGGCTGGTTAATACAGAGCAATTCTTCTTGATCTTTGGGGGGTCTCCCAGTTAGGATCACAGCTTGACAGGCATCACTGTAGTGCTCTGTAGCCTTTCAGCAGAGGAAGGAAAGCTCAGTAAGTGGCAGGCTCCCCTACTCTGCCCAGTACCATGCAGGTCCTGTGGCTGTGCAGCTGGGCTCCACTGGCTTTCCCTGGTGTACCTGCAAGTTACTTTCCTCATCAGTGTTCCAGATGATTTGGGTTCTGAGGATGCCAGCCTGACTCGTGTTTCTTATTGCCTTGGTTTCAATTCTTCCATGCCCAGTGAGACAGATTTGCTCTCCAGGTCCATAAAACTGTCAAAGTGCTCATCCACAAACATCACAGACGTTCACTGCATCACTTGACTTTTATTGCAGGTGAGAAATAATAGAAGATGATGGAGTTAGTGGCCTGCCAGGCCCAGGAGCTCAGGGGGATGCCCAGCTCCTTTAATGGTCAGCCCCAGTACAATTTTTGTCCAAGCAGAAATTGAAAAGGCATTTTGTTAAGCTGAAATTCTGCACTATTGCAGGTTTTGACATGAATTTTGTCATCTGCTGGTGATGTCAGACGAGAGCTGGCTTCAGACCTGGGGAGCCCTCTGCATACCAGAGGGGAGTCAGTTTCATGTTCATGTTAGTTTCAAATGTTTGGCGGTAGAAATCTCTCCAGGCACCACTTTAATCCAATTTACAGTGTCTGGCTCAAGTGAAGTATGAGAAGAATTTGCTTAAGCTATTGGAGCAGGGATGTGACACTGTGGGGAGCTGGGCATGCAGGCAGGACACTGCCCCTGTCCCCTGGGAGCACGGTGCTGAGCAGCCAGGAGGGCTTGGGAAAGCTCCTGCTCACCAGCACAGGCACCCTGTGAGGACAGTGGTGGCAGGTCAGCAGCCCAACACATGGGTCTTTCCCTGCCTTCTGCTTAAAATGCTCATGAAGCTGCCGCCAAAAACAAGTCAGAGACTCCACTGCTCGTGCCTTTGGGTAGTTCTCCATCAGGGCATTTGCCTTCAGGTGTCAAGGACACCACCTCACTGCCGCACACCACCCTGCTGCCACTGCAGAGCTCACAGAAATATGGGACTGAGATTGTTTTCAATCAGTTTAAGCCACCCTCGCTTCCTGGTGAGGGAAGGAAAGCCTCAGAAGGCTTTGCAGCACGCTCAGATGTTAACTGCTTTCCTCCTAGGAAATTTGTATCTTGTCTATTCCACTTTACAGCAGGGAAAATGGAAGGTGCCAGAGGAGGGTGCTGGCTGGGGTGGAAACGTCTGGGCTGGAGTTTGAGTCACCATGCAAGAAGCCTTAATGTAAGGAGAAAAAGTCATTTAGAGCTTCAGCTCTTACTTTGTCCCTGAAATCTATGCAATGTCATGGCCATTTATAGAAACTAATGAACCACGTCAACTGAATATGGAGCAGTTGCAGGGAGAATTGCAGCAGTGATAGTGATCAAAGGTAGCGTTCAGATGAGAGCTCAGCGCTGCTCCTTTGGGAGAGCAAAGTGTGCTGCTGAGCAGTGTGCTGCTGAGCAGTGTCCTGCGGCAGAGGTAGCTTTCATGACCTGGGCCAACAAAAAGGTCTCAGGGATGGCATCACCACTGTGGGATGGGATCTTCCACTCCTCACTTTTTGGAATTTGTAGCACTGGGAAGATGAGGTGAGATCAGCATCCAGCCAGTGCTTGAGAACTTGTTTGCCATGGCAGTGCTGGAGCCCACCACACATTGCTGGCAGTGGCCACCACAGCACCTCTGTGCAGGCAGAGACTGCCTTCCTCCGAGAGCCCTGCTGTAAAGCCATGATGAAGCTGTAACATACAGAGCCCATGTGTGTCCATGGCCCAACAACACAGCGCAGTGCAGTCTTATCACAGCCCAGAGCAGTTTGTTCCGGCATGTGACAGGAAACAAACTTTTTCACAGCCCAAAGCAGAGCAGGGTGAGCTGGCCCAAGGTGACCATGCATCCAGAGTGATTCAGCTGCCCCCAGTGCAGTTGTACATGTATTTTATGGCCATCGTCACCATCCTTTCTGCTTTTCCCTCGGAGCTGGGCTTGGGGAATCATTAATTCATTAGAAAACACTGTTGCACAAAGGCCAACATAAGTCATTTTATATTGCTAAATAGTCAGTTCCAGTTAATGGGGTTTTCAGTTTCTGAGAACAAGCAGCAGTCACTCGGGTGATGTCAGCGGTGTTCCTGCCTGCTATTGCAGCCCGGATGTCACGATGCTGGCCTGGCAGTGCGAGCTGCTGCCCCTGCTATGTTGGCAACACATCCAGAGCATTACCAATGAACATTTCTAAATACGAAGGCAGCACTGAGGAAGAAGGAAACTTCCCCCAGGTGCAGTATTCTGCTATTGTCAGGGCAGTGTGGAGTGAAAGCAAAAAGGATTTCAAGACTCCTTTTGGCTGCCTGTCGAGGCTCTGATTATAAAACACAGCCTGAATGCACCATGCCTGAACCAACCCCTCCCCCTGCCCAAATCTTAAGCCAAAGGACTTAAACAAGCTCTTATGTAACACGGTTTTAGTGTTTCCAGTAGAAATAGGTGTTCTAAATATAAGTGATGTGCAGATAAAATAGGCTTATATAAAATGCTTTTACATTTATATAACCCTTTGCTGGCATTGCACCCGACAGCTCCGCCAGCCACCAGCCCAGCAGTGCTGCCACAATGCCCTGTTCAGGTGCCTGCCTGGCCATGGCTGTGGGACTGTGCTGGCCTCTGCAGCCACAGACCAATCCCCATCCCATCCCCAACCTGCCAGCCAGTGCCTCTTCAGGGACGATGCCTGCTGAAGGGACATCATTTGGTTGGTTCTTCTTATGTTTGACTCCCTTCCTTCTCCTCGCTCACAGCAGCAATCACAGGATACTCTCATGGTATTCCCATTGATGTCAGCCCCTGTGAGGACACCTCCATTTTCCAGCAGCAGTGCTGTGATAGCAGTGATTATCCAGACTCAGCAGCTGGATGCAACAGATACAGTCCCTTGGGGTCAACCTCTTTGGTCCTTTAAAAAAAGAAAGTTGTTTTGAACAGTGAGAGCTGGAATTCTTCATCCCCATGTGCACACAGGGATTGTGTGTCTATATATATAAGTTTGCATGTGTATATTTATATATACACATGGCATAGTACAAGAGATGACTGCCTGCAGCTCAGGGTTTGCAGCATGGCCTCAGGCCATGCACTCTTCCATAGATTGCAGCAAGGCCGTCTGAAATGTCATCAGAGGGTAAGACCTTGTTTGCAATGCCTCTTCTCTATGGCCATCTTCATCAAAACTGTGGTTGATCAAAGCCTCTGTGCTCCTCATCCAGCTCAGGAGCAGTAACTGCAGCAACTAATAAAGGTAGTGGCAATTAGCTTAGAAATAGTGTCTTCTGAACAGAAAACAATGGTTGCTATGTTACAACCTTTATGTATGGAAAGATAGCCAAATCCTGCGCAACAGCCTTCGGTGCATCGCACCAACCACTCGCTCTTAGAGGAAGGACTGATTACCAAGTATTTTTAGCTACCAACATGTACAACACATGCGTAGAGTTATACATAAATATATAGAGATATGAATAGATATGCAAATCTTGTTTATACAAACACATATTTTCATACATATGAGAAACAAGAACGCATTTTTCAGCTGTAGAGTATTTTTACAACAGGCCAGTATGACTTATATCTCTTTGCCATTAACATTTCCATTCAAATAATGCCTTATTTTATGCCCGTATCAGAGAAGCAATTTTGACAATGTGGGAAGATGCTTTTTATCGAGAAGCCAGAACTGTCAGCAGCTTCTATTATTTCTGGTGGGACTGTCAGTTCTCCAAGTAACATGACTTCATTTTTAATCCAGGTCTGTTGGAAGACACTTGATCGGTCCTGCTTTTGTCAGTCATAGAAGGCAAACTCGCCATAAAGAAACAGTATGTGTGACCTTTGGAAATGACTGTTGCCTTTTCTGTCTTGGTCTGCACTCTGTTTTTGACAAAAGCCTGTTTCTGTTGTGCATTACAGGCGAGATGAGACATTCATCTTTGTCTCTGCTGCCCTTGCGTTGTTGAGGGAGTCACTGCCTGCAGCATATGGAGAACACTGGGTCAAGCAGCACTTGGGTGTCTTCTAGAGCTGAACCTGCAGCGATTCATCAGTCACTTCCCTTTTGGAAATCAATAGGCACATGTAGTACAAGTGCTTCTGATCCCTGAAAGTTTATCCAACAAAGTCATGCACAGATAGAAAGAAAAAGCAAGAACCGAAACAAAAAATAAACCTACAAAGTGGTCACAGAGTGTTTGGTGCCTCCCAGCACTGACAGCAGCCTTGCCACAGAGGCTGTGCTCGAGCCTCGGGTGCACCTTCAAGTGCTTCAATGTTGCTGGGGTGCAGTAGCTTTTTATATTTAAATTAATGGCTGTCATAAGTACATGGAAGGCTTTTGGGAGCTTGAATGGGAGGTGTCTATATAGGGTATGGCTGTGTGAAGACAGGAATAGAAGCAACCACAACCCTTCTGCCAAAAGCGATGGGGCTGAAGAACAGGATAAAAACCCCCACAGATGCAGAGAGGACTGCAAACCACTTACATTCCCTGAGGCTTCTTAGGGATGGTATGATCTCAACAGCAAAGATAACTATATAACATTATATATACATATGTAAACAATATATAACATTATATGCAATATAACCATATATAACCTTGCTATATATGTATGTATAAGTATTATAGATATATAACATACACATATATGTATATAGACATGTTATATAGCTCTATATACACATATATATGTGCATATATACACATGTATAATGTCTATATATCCATATATGTGTATGTATATGAACATATGTACACATAGAACGTGTCTATGTATCTATGTACACATATATATGTTTATATAGAATCATGTATAGAATATGCATATATGTACACCTGCACGTGTTTACATACATATATGCACCTATATACATATGTACATATATATAAAGTCTATATATACATATATGTGCATACATGCGTACACATATATGTAAGATGTCTATATACATATATGTGAGTATATACACATATGCAAACATGCAGACACACACACGCAAACATGCAGACACACACACTCAAAGGGAAGCTCCCCCTGAGCAGAGCAGGCAATCCAGGCAGTGGCCCAAGGCTCTTATGTTGCCAGTGCTTGTTCTTTTAGAGTTCAATAGCGATGGCTAACCCAGGGCCCTTGCAATGGAGTGTGATTCCCAGTACCTCGATTTGACATAAAGCTGCATTTGCACTGATGCTTATGTGAAGGCAGTCAGAAGCCACTGCGCTTTCAACACCATGCTTGGGTGATATGCTGCAGAGCCCCACAATGCTGTAGTGACCGTGTTTGCCCTGCCAAATCAAGGGAATATGGTGCATTTCCCACTTTATAGCCTTGACTGTTCAGTGCCCCAGTATACAGCAGTACATACCTGATTGCTCTCCCAGAGGTAGCTGACACTTTTTTCTGGGTCTATTAAAATAAGGTAAAAAGGCAGCCCAGTACCTCATGTATCCAAAGAGGTAGCAAGCTCTTTTCCTACTGGGATTTGTACTTACAATTCATTAAGTAATTTCAGTTCCAGTGAGTGGCCCACAAAAACTAAGCTGTCACAAAACCCCCACCCTTCTCTTTGCACTGTTTTTCTCTATTTCTGAGAAGACTGTTATTAATGTGACACTTGATTCTTCCAGTAAGTATAAAAATAAAAAATGCTAAGAAAACTGCTAGAAGAATTTTGCTCATTTTTCCTGATTTGAAGCTGGGTGATGGGGCACTCAGCTATGAGCCACGCTCAGTAAAACTGAAGCCACCCTAAATAGCAGCTCTGGCAGCAGCCCTTGGCAAGCCTCTGTCTGTGTGGGTCATGACCGGCTGTTTGGACATCTTGGAGACCCTGCTAGAGGCCTTCATTTGGCCACTGTGTAAGCACCGTGGTGTGACAGCACAGGTTATTTAGCACACGTTTCCTATAGTGCTCTATTAGCTGATTTTTAATGCTGTGCACATTTTTTAATGCCCTGCACATTTCCCACATTTCTGTTACTTTCCCATGGAGGTAACCTGTCAGTGCTGGTCTCTCCACCACATCCATACATGTACATGTATATACACATTACATATGTATAGGTATATGTCTGTATATACAGAAATATATAATGTTTATATACACCTATATAGGTACATACATAAATAATGTCCATGTGACTATAATGTGTATACTTCATATATATATACTCATATACGTGTATTTTTATATATACGTATATCTATATCTATCTATCTATCTACCTATCTATCTGTCTATCTCTATTGCGGTACTTGAGTTGGGTAGGAGGCACAGAGCTGGTGATGAAACTCTGGGCTTAATGTCTAAAACTGCAGATGGAAAAAAGAAGTCATATTACTGGCAAAAATACCCAGGCAAGTACTTCCGCAGGCGCAAAGTGAGCAGGTAGCAAGTGGCTGGAAGACAACTGCTATGGAAGGTGCTGCTGAATTCATGCTTATAGAAAGCTGACAGCAACATTTCTGAGCTAGATAGATAGACACCTCTGCGGAGGGGAAGGCAGCTGAAAACAGAGCTGACCCCTGTTAAAGCTGTAAATCCTATCTGTTTTTGCAAAAGGCATGGCGCACATACTTCTGTTGAAGCAACAACAAAAAGCACCAAGAACAACCACTGGAAATTTGGCAACATCTGGTTTTCAGTGCTGAAATCTTGCCAGCTTGCTCAGGCAACATGGGGCAATTTTAGGAGATGAAAGACAGAAGATGAAAGCAGCTGCACTCTTGTGCTTTGTGTCTGGTGTGGTGGGAGCCTGGCCACAACGCTCTTGTGCTCTCGAGGCTGGCTGGCAGCCTGCTGCTGTTGGGGGCTGACGTCCAGCATCCCCAGCACAGGGCAGAGCATGAGAGAGATGATGCCTTGGTTTGCAGATAGGATAATCTCTGGCTCACCAAATGGTGCTGCTTGCCCATGACCAGCTCAACTTGTGTGTCCATCAGTAGGTAGTGGTCTCAGCCTGCTCCAAACAGAGCATCTCACTGCAGACTCCAGCCTTACCTGATGATCTGTGTCCATAAGGTAGCAGCAATATAAACAGGTAAAACCCACAACCAGCAACAACCTCAGCTCGTGTGTGACACTGGTGCATTGGTAGTTTCTCCTGAATGATGAAATGTGGGCTCCATGCTGCCTCCCAGGAGCATCAGCACCAGCAGGGCTCAAAGGGTTCACCCCTTTACCAGCTTTGCCCTGGGGGCACACGGGGCTGGACCTCTACAGAGGGGGTGTATTCACAGGTCTCCTTCACTTCCATGACCTTCACTTCCATCTCTTTGAGGCTATACCTAAAGAATTTAGATTTAAATTAATCCTTTGGCACCATTGGGTTCAGGACTTCTACCCTGAAGGCTAATGAGCTGCATTAAGATTAAATCCCATCAAGGAGAATACCAATGTCTTTGCCCTTCAGTGCTTCTTCAGATCCTTCCAAAATCACTATCAAAGTGCCAGGGTTCACACTGTTCAGGCTTAAGGGGCTCTTTGCCACTGAGAAGCTTAACAAGAGGGAGGGCCAAATGGCCTCCAGAGGCATCTTCCAACCTAAGTTTCCCCATGGATAGCTTTCTAATATCAAAAGCCATATCATGGAAATAAAACTGAAAAGAAAACTTCTCAGAGCCTCTGTCTTCTGGTTTTGTACATAGCATGGTCACAAACAGCATTTTATTTTGTACACATCAGGCATAAAAGTGACAGAGAAAATGCACAACAAAAGAGTAATTTTCTAGTAGCCTTTGTCTTATAAGAATTGTAACTTGCAGGGCTTTTCCTTGGACTCTCTCATCCCTCTGGCTCAAGTCCACAGGAGCTATAAGCCCAGCCATGCTCACCACAGACCACACATCCAGAAGCACCCGAAATTCATGTCCACTTTTGAAACAGCTGCCTGAGAGAAGCTTTAAAAAGAAATGAAGACACAAACTTATACAAAGCTCAGGCATTGCACAGCTGAGCTGAAACCCTCCCTCTGCCTCTTGAACTTTGGGAAGATTGTCCCAGCATTTGGACACAGATTTGTGCCTGAACTTTGTGCCTCTCAGCCATCCCAAACACGCAGTTAAAAAACCCCAGTAATCTCTGGTCTTTCAGGGTTAATGATCAGATGCAACTTTGAAGCTGCTGAACTTGTGAACCAGGATGTGTTGGGAATGGCCGTGGCATGTAAAGATTAGCCCTTTCTCAGGAGCAAAGTGTTAGCTGAAGTGACTGAGAAGGTTTGCATTTGGTGGGGATTTGCTAACAGGAGCGATGCCGTGGCCTTGCACATCAGAGCAGTCCCTGTGATTCAAAGAACTGAAGCAGCTTTTCGCCTTTGGTCTCCCCACACTCATACAGTGCTATGAAATCAGCACGAGGCATAAATCCATGGCTGCTATGTTGTGCTTTATGGGGCTGGGGCTCTTTCAGTTTGTTTCAGTTTGAATGACATCAAATCCAAGCATTTATTTCTATTTTCCTGCAAAGCATCACCATGTCACCCTGCAGCTACTCACCCAAACCAACCTAAACCACCACCTTGAGACCCATTCAGACACAGATAGAGGCGTTCTGCCACAGTGGGCCCAGAACTCCAACCTGGGAAGAGGCAAGCAAGGGGCTGCTCTGCACTGCGGGCTGTGTGGCCATGCCCAAGCCCACCACCCCAGGCTGCTCCAGCCTAATGCTACTCTGCGCCAGCCTGTGCATAGGTTCCAAACCAAGCCAGGACAGCCCCTGCTTTGCCAGTGATTCTTTAGCCACTCACTCCTACCAGGCACAGCAAAAATTTCCAAAATGACTTCAATTTGACAAGCTATGAGGATATTATCTGGTATGAAAACATAAGCAGAGCAACTCTAATAGGGTGCAAAATGTGTTTGTGTGAAAACTTGTTTCTAAAAGAGACAAATTAATTTGAGAACTGTGTACTTCTGCAGAAGGCATTATTTTCCCATTTCCCCAGAACATATTTTAAAGCTGAATCATGCAAGATTTTTAAGAATCAATCTTTTCAAAGCCATATTTGACCTGGCATCATGCCCATCCCATTACCTCTTCAGCAAATGTCACCACGGAGTGACCTAAGCAAAAAGGGCAGCGTCTTTAGGGCTGCGAATAGACTGTTATAAATTGAGATTGCCGTATTAAACATCCGTATCTTCGGCCTGTTCTCAGGCCTGTTCTACAGAGCGAGGCGTCCTACTGCCACAACGCAAGTGCGACTCTTCCAAGGGCCCCGGCTCAAAGCAGAAGCTCCCCCTCCAGCCCCAGCCCAAGTCGCTCTTCCCAGGAGCAGCGCACAGCGGCACCTGCCGGGTGTATATGGACAATTGCACACATATCCCAGGGCGTGTAACTGCGTAAGTGCATTTACATCGCCTATAGAGACACGTATGCATGCGCATAGATACACTTGTATGTATAGACATATATGCATATATTCATGAATATTCATGCATATGTATATAATTTAGGTACACATATACCTGTATGTATATATGCATACATGTATAATTTATATACATAAATGCATGTGTATATATATACACATATATGCATGTAAATGTGCATATGCATGACCAAATTTACATACATACATGCATATGCATATGTATATAATTTATTTTAATATATACATATGTATATGTACATGTGTATATATACAGGTGTATATATGCATAATTTATATACATAAACGCATGTGTGTAAAGATACATGTATATGTATATATAATCTATATAAACAAACATCTATGTGTGTATATATACACGTGTATGTGTATATGTATTCATATGTATATAATTCATATACACATATGTACGCATATATACACCTATTTACGTGTATATATGTATGTATAGATGTTACATACGTATACACACAATATATACATGCATTTGTACACATACATGTGCCTACATATGTGCGCCTATATAAGCGATGTGCGCATGTGTACACAGGTTGCCCCACACGCCTTCCCGGGCAGGGCCGGCTGCGGGCGCTGGCTCCTGCCCTCACACAGATGCAACCCCGCAGCCACCGCGAGGAGCCGCTGCCCGGGCCACGCCGAGCCCCGCCGGTGGGATGGAGACAGGGATGGCGGCCGCATCCCGCAGGAAGCCGCGCTGCCGGGAAGCCCGAGGCTCCGCTCCCACCCGCGTCCGGCAGCTCCGCCGCGCTGTCTATAGCCTGGCACTGCCACTACCGAGCGGCCCCGGCTGGCGGCGCGACACTCAACACATTTCAGTTCTCGGGTGAGGCTGAGAAGTGAGCTGACCTGGGTGGGAAGCGGGTGGAAACGGGAGCCTCGTTGGTTAGGTCAGTGTTCAATTAGACCTAATTGCATCAGGGTGTTGCTTGCTCCTGCCCTGTGCGGGTGGGTATCCACACACCTCATCAAGAGGATCAGACACCTCAGCCACTGCAAACCCCGCTCAGGACGGAGGGTGAAGTCTGGCTTTGCTGTGACCAGCACCCCAGAAAGCTTCCTGCTGCGGCTTGCAATGCAGACCTGGGTGGGCTCCATCCTGCAGGACAAAGCAGAAACACCAACCTGCCATGTCTGCATGGGTAGAGCCAAAGGCACCCAAGCACAGCCCTGGAAAATTAACTCCCTGCAGCTGGGTAAGATGATCTTTGAGCCCGCAAAAAGGATGAGGTTTGAGAAAAGCTGGGACCACCCCAGCCTCTGCCCATGTACACAACCTGGGCTGGAGCCAAGCTGGACATCCACCTGCATGCCTCCCACTACAGCAACACAAGCCTTTAAAGCTCAGCTTCCCATCATCCCTCATGATAAAACACATACTTCTAAGTTCAAAACGCAGCAGAACATCAAGACCAGCCATTAGCAATTGCATTTCCTACAGCCAGCCTCCAGTAGTATCAAGTTTCTGCTGTTATCTCCCGATTGGAAAGTCTAAAGACTCCCCTGTGAAGTGTTTCATCTATTTTAGAAGCAGAAGATCCCTGTGCCCACTGTAGAACACTTGTATCATACAGCCAGCCTTTGGCACTTCAAAAAACCTCAGATGAGCTGCTCAATACTGAACTTTTATGGAGTAAGAAGAAGGGAAATCTTTTTCATTACGTTTTGCTTTTGACAATGCCAAAACACTTTCATGTCCGATTCTCAGTCACTTGATTACTGGTGTAAGACGCACCATATGATCCCAATGTATGACACGGCATTTGAAGGCAGGGAGCTGTGTCTCTGCATGCTCACAGTGCTGACAGCCCCACGTCAGCCCTCACCAGATGCATTTCCATCATTTCTTGTGCATGTAACCTGGGCTTTCCTCTCCTCAGCCCCAACCTATCCACCCGCAGCAAATCCAGGCAGCTGCAGGTGCTGGAAGAAGTGAGATCTGGCTTGGTTCACTTATAGCCCAGTCTGAGTGGTAAGCTCTAGTGAAAGCAACCTGCAGTGCTCCCCAGTACTTTGCATGTGCCATCCTCCATCCCAGCTGCACACCAGAGTGGTCTGTCATAGGGGCTGGTGCTGGTAAGTTCCATGGTGCCTCCAGCTTCTGTCCTCCACACAGGTTAAATGGCCCCCAGGACATGCAATAAATTGTTAAATATATTAGTTTAACCAGCTCCTTTGCTCTTGAGGAATACCCAGAGCCTCCCAGACTCCCTCCCTGCCAGACCCACTCATTCATTGGTGTCATTGTCCCATCCAGAGGCAAGGGCTGGGTCAGAAGGAGCTATTGGGACACAAAACGTTATTGGGGTGGGAGGAGCTATCAGGGTGAAACAGGGGCACTGCAGTGGGGAGATACTGGGTGCCCCACTTGCCTCATCCCAGAGGGACGGGGTGACTTTAAAGAGCTGCTGCTGACCCTGTGGGACAGGGAGAGGAGAGACTGGGATGGGCTCCACAGTCAGCTCCAGCTATGCCTCTGCTCAGCAGGGCTTTGGCTGAAGCCCAGACCCTGTGATCAGGGGCAGCCCAGCACAGGCTTCCCAGCACCCTCAGCCTTACTGCAGTCCATCTGCATACAGACAGGTCACATCAGCCCCCAGCAAAGGGTTGTGTCATGGCCGGTAGCTAAAGCAGCAAGGACCCTGGCTGCAGTGGTTACCAGCTGCTTCCAGAGGCCAAGGAGCCTGCAGTGGGGAAAAAGCAATCCCAAAGCAGCAGATTGAAGTCTCTCTGAGCAATAACCATGTGCCCCACAGGAGCACGCAGCAGACCGGACACACTGGAGACATGCAGAGCTGTGCTGGTTTCACTCTGATCAGATGAGGATGAGGCTGGTTGTTGCAATGTGCGATAACAGCATTTCGCAAGCATGATGAAAATGTGTGGTAAACCCCAGGGAACTGGAGCAGCCTGCACACACAAACCATGCAATGTGGGGTTTTAGCAGAGTCAGGCTAAGGGCCTTAACTCCCCCATGCCTGTCCCCTGCGCTCCCCAGCACAAGCCAAGCCCTGCCGCCTGCACCCAGCATCCACCCCATCCTGTAGCTGCCTTGTTCTTATGGGATCTAAGCCTGGGTCCGAGCAGCGCTGCCCCAGAGGTGATCTCACATCCAGGCCAGGCAGTGAGCCCCAGGGAGCACAGGGCTGAGCACAGCAAAGCAAAGGGCACCCGAAGAGCCTTTTGAATGCTGCGCTAAGGCTTGCTGCAGGCAGGCAAAACAGTCAAAAAGAAATCCATTTGCTTTGACAGAGTGTCCTGACTGCCCGTGAACTGGCCTGTATTAATGAAATCATTACAGCAGCTTAGCAAACTGCTCATTTGTCACATTAGTTTGCTTTGCTCAGAACACAACATTGAAGTATCCTTTACACCTACTTCCTTTGCTCCTAAAATACACGTTTGAGGACTGATTGAGGACTGACTGAGAGCATCAGCACTGGCACAGACAGCAGCCATGCGTCCTACCCTCGCTCCAGCTGCCCAGGGACTCATCCGAAAGAAAACTAAGATGCCAGCGTTTTGCAAGAGTAAATAGAACAATGCTGGAGGCAAGTCACCATGACCTAAAGCCCAGGTGGGTGCTGATTAATTCAGTTCCCCTCCCTTAAACAGTTTATTTCTGCTAATCAAGAAGGGTTACCAGAAAACAGATCTGGTTTCTGTTCACAGTAACTTGCTGATACAGGCTGATGTATTATTCTGAGAACCAGAAAAATGCAAAAGGTGATATAGCACATAATAACCACGGCAAAACCTGGCCAGCTCATAGGTGTGAATCCCCATGTTAAGTCATGAACCAGCATCAAGTAGACAGTTTGTCAGAGAGGAATTTTTTTCCTGCCTCTGAAATTTCACATTTTTAAACAATGAACTGGACAAACCCACCATAATTGACACAGAATCCAGCTTCCATCTCCAGAACTGGGTACATGGACATGCAGTAAATGTTTGATACTGACAAATACAAAAATCACAGCTAAAGCCAAGACAGACTCAGCAACAGGACATGAGGGACATGATGGGCCCTCATGGTATTAACAGGGCTCATTCAATTCATGAGCAAAGACCCTTGAGTGAGGACACCCCAGCTGGACGCAGTCTGAGTGCTGCTGGGATGGTGTGTCCCTCTTTGGTGTCCCAGCCCCTCCCCAGCAGAAAACTTCAGCAAGAGGAATGGATGTGCAGCACAGGAGCTTTTCTGCTGCTGGGGATGAGACATGCAGCATGGACAAAGCCACCTATGACCCACTACATCTACTCCAGCAAGCTCACATGACCGTGCGCACATAGAAGCAACATCACAAATAACACCCAGCTGCTTCAAAGGGACAACTACAGGTGGCACCAGCAGAAGTAGACCCCCAAAAAAAACCTACATCATCTGTGAAGTCTTTTATGGCAAGACCGGCTCAGATCAGTCAGGCACAGAGACACTGATCTGATTTTAATGGAAATACTATGTCTGGGAGATCTTTTACAATTGCACGTACTTTTCAAAGTTCACAGTGAGACTATTAAAGGCTCCTCTAGCAAGTGAGCAGCCATAAACCAGCAGACCAAAAGGTACCTTGAAACCACCCCCAGATCCATAAGAAAGCCTCTCACCGGGAGGGTACCCACAGGCCCACAACAAACACACCAACAGTACTCTTTGGTGGGACACAGTTAAACCAAGACTTTGAGTCTTCACTCCTTAAAAGAACTGCAGTTATCCCAGAGGAGCAAGGAGGCAAGAAAGCTCAGTTGCTACCTAAGCAAGACACTGGCAGCTCTGGGTGTCCTTTCCTTCTCTGTGACAAATAAGGGTGGCCAAAGCTGTCCAAGAAACTTGTTCTATTCCCCAGAAAGAGATGCTCTTGGACTTCTTGTTTGTTTGGATGTTATCTCCTTGAGGAGTCTCTAGGAGACTTTGGAGGCTTCAGATAAGAACACTGCCAATTATGAAGGGAAGAACGAGTTCATCTCTCAGTATCATTTTGGACAAACAATGTGAGGCAAACAAGGTTTAGCAACCTCTCTGGGTTTGCAGGGTTTAGGATCCCAATAGCTCATGCTGGTGCTGTAAACCTGACATGCAGCCCAGCCATTTTTCCACCATGGCAATATCTTATCTGCTCCAACCCCTTGCTCCTGCTGACCAAACCCACCAGCTGACCTTTTTATTGCCATCTGCCCATGAAATGCTGTAGGGATGACATGGTTTCTTTACCTTCTGCCCCACTCTCTGTAGCTGTGAGCAGCCATCAGCCTTGCACCCTGGCAAGTGCCAGGTATACTGGTGCGGGCTTTGTGTCCCAGCACAACCCACACAAACCTTGCATGTCTCCTCTGTGACCCTCGTGCTTCGTGAAACCCTGACACAACTGCTCACCAGCAGACTGAGCCCAGTTCTTTGCCCAAATGGAACCATCTCCTCCAGAGGAGCTGCTATTCCCAGCATCCCACTGTATTTGCATTGCTGCCACTGCAGCCCACGCCACACACCTGGCGCCACCAAGGCAGAAAATGGAAAGAAGGTAAAATTCCTGTGCCCACACAGTGAGGTCTTTTTATAGCCGAGGGGATGAGGTTTTTCCACTCTCTTCCTATTTTCCACTTAGGGAGTAAACAGGAAAACCGACCTGGCCTGGCAGCTAATTTGGGAGCACACAGCCTCTCTTGGTATGCCTCTCTGTGATGCTTCCCGCCCTCTCCTGCCATGTTAGTGGTAGCAGGGCAGCACCAGGATCAACTCCCCATGTCTCCATAGTGTCCCCTGGGGGGAGAAAACAGACCTCGACTGCTCCTGAACAGGGATGAAGACCCCACTGGGACCCTTCCCAGTCACACCCAGAGCTGGCATTGGGCATGTGGGACCAGTCAGTTTCTGTGTTAAAAGCAGACCGCATGAGCACTGCACTGCAGCCACTCACAGAGGGGACACTGTCACTAAGTTGGGACACTGTCACCAAGTTGTGCCACTGGGAAGATTTTCCTGCCCCTTCCCTTAGGGCAGTGCATCCTGACATGCTGGGACATTATTGTGCTGCAGTGAGAGCAGGGGATGAGGGAGGACTGGTGCAGCGTGAGGACATGGGCTTAGTTCAGTGAGGCAGCTCCCTCATATTGGCACGTTCAAAGCACCTCTACAGCTCCAGCTACAAATGGGCTGGGAGCCAGCACCACTGAGCGAGGCACAGATGGCCTAACACCTCCCTGCATGTGGCTGAATGGGTTTGTGTGCACTGGCATCCACGTAGCCTGAACCCATCCGGTACCCGTGGACCTTCACCTGTATCCATGTTTGTGTTGCCACATAATGACTTCCTGGGAAGCAGAACACAGGTTCCTGCAGGAACCACCATATGGCACCATCGTATGTCATCCTTTGTTGACTTGCTTGGTCACAGGGATGGGTGATGAGTTAACCAGCATCAGCAACACATACACGTACCACTACCAACTCTGAAATTCCTACCCCTGAATCCATCCACACTAAGCAAAGCTGAAGGAACCCCTCATCCATACCAGCGTTCCCACCTCCTGCCTCAACCCCCCTTCCTGGCCACGTTTACCCTGCCTGTGCCTCAGCACTTAGCACGCCAAGGAGGGGTGTGAAGGATGCATGGCTCCAGGAGGGTCACCACCATAAATGAGCAATTGCTTTTACAGCAAAGCATTGCCTCCTCAATGATGCTGCCCAAGAGAGAATGTCTTTGCCTTCAGCAAGGGAAAGACATAAACAACTGTGAGAGAGAAAAATAAGCACTAGTGCTGGCAACAAGTGGTACTCAAAGTGTGGTGAGTCTTCAGGCCCTAAGAGATGTAGGAGTTCTGGCCCACTCAGCAAGACAGCTAATATAAAAGCAATGAGCCCAGCAGGAGCCTTGGTAGCAACATGATGACTTTAGTCATAGTCACAAGGCTAAAACAGCCAAGAGGGGGAAGTTTTCTCAAATACCAAATAGGAAAGTTGCATAACTGCTGCCCAGATCCTTCAAACAGGGCCTGATTTCCCCCTCCAAAATGAGGGGGACTTCCCCTTGCACCAGTTTCCAGCTGTGTCTGTGGCACAGAGTGACCAGGGGAGTTGCTATCCTCATCTGTGGATGGCTCTAGAAGAGCATGCACCCTACTACAGCTTGGCAGCCTGGGGGGTCCCATGTGCTTGAGAGGTGAGAAAGCATCTTCAAAAACATCACCTGCAAGGCTGATCACAGCAGAGAGCTTTGAAACTCCTTCATTGAGAGATCACTGACTGGTAACCAAAGGGCTGACCCCAGTGATCCCTCCTGCAGGCACTCAGCCACGATGCCTCTCAGTGTGAGCCTGGACAAGGCACTGTGCCATACCCTCTCCCAAGCCTCTCCTGGCCACCCGGGACAGCAGCAGGAAAGGTTCAATAACCTTTGTCGGTAAGAGTACAGTAAGGCTTTAGGTATGGCCTTTTTGATCCCCTTGCAAAACAGAGAACAAAAGCAAGTCAAACAGAGCTCAGACACGGGTGCAAGAGCTCACAGTGTACCAATGAGTGTTTGCCCAGTGCAAGGACATCCAGGAGAGCAGTGCTGTTACCCCCAAGGAGTGGGAAACAGGCTCGATGCTGGAATTTAAAGGCCACCTCAGTCAGTGTTGCTCATTCCCAGGCACTGTTCCTGTGCATGAATCACCGTCCTTCCCTTTGGATCATTAATCACTGCAAAATCAATAACCACCACATACGTTTTTCATGTATTAGCCACTAGTCTGACCTTGTGTCTATCTCTGTGGAGGGTATGAAATAAAAGCATTTCAGATCAAAGCAATCGGCACTGAATTTACCCAGCACTAGCACCCGGTGGAGCCTGCTGATTTACAGCCACTGAGCTCACACAGAGGTTGTTTTGGTTCCCAAGAGCCCTGGGCAATTACAAAGCCCTCGTTGTCCTCTAGGAACAGACAGGCAGGAGGGGCCACTCCAAGAGGATGTTCTTTGGGATTTGTTTATCTCCTTAAGAACAGGGACTGCTTTCTTGTCCAGGCGCAAGTGCCTACACCACACTCAGAGATGAGCAGTGCCTCTCCTTCCCCAGGCACTCACATGAGGAATGATCACACCCAGAGCTGCTGTGTGTGTCCTGCCCCACAGCACTGTCCTGGCTGCCTCACTCTGCCTGAGCCTTCCATGCTGTACTACTGCAGAACAAACACCTTGCACAGCAAAACCTGCTAGAGACATACAAGCCATCACCAGCAAGGAAGACCAGAAGGACCGAAGTCATTCATCAGAGATGAGGCATCTGCCCTCTGTGGCCCATGGACCACAGCCTGAAACCCCCTCCAGCCACCAGAGCCAGACTGCATACATTAGACTGCCTACATTTTTTCTGCATACATGTGTTTCTTTTGGGACTAAGATGCTGCGAGCCAGGCAGCGCTGCTGACCAACTACCACTACTATTGATCACTCCTGCACCCAGCTTTCTGGGTCAGGCCTGCCCTATTTTTGTTAGGAGCAGGCAAAGGGCCAGCAAACCAGGAAACCACAGTGCTCAGAGGTGCCCCTGGGGCACAGCAACAAACCAGCCACATCCAGAACCCCCAAACTCCTTTCAAATACCTGCGAGTCAGAGGCAGGTTTGCTGCTGTCCTGCAAGGACCACTGTCGAGTGCACACCAACCCCCTCATTAGCCTGTCACAGTGCTCCTAAAGAGCTAATGCAGCTGCAGAGGCCACAGAAATACTTGCCTAAGGCAAGAGGATAGTTTGATGTTCAGAATAAAAACCTGGTCTTTGCACTAAGTGTGGAGATGGGAGGGTGGCTTAGGACACTGCAGAGTGAAGCTCTTGTAACAGCAGGAGACATGCAATTTGACCGAAACAGTTTCAAGACTTCTCAAAACCTGAAATTAGAAATAACCCTGCTTACTAGGGACAGCTCTTTATTAGAGATTGCTTTGGTTTTAGTTAAAAATCATCTCCTGTTCATGCTCCCCCAGCTTTGAGCCTAGGGACTGTATCAGGTCCCAGCTATCCAAAGACTCTCACAGATGCTGTGGTCCTGGTGAAGGTGCAGGGACCAGCTGAGCCTTGCAGACTGGATTTCATCTACTTCTACTGCAAGTTCATCACACAACCATCCTCCCCAAAACATCAAAGTCTACCTTCCTACAGCAGTCAAAACGCCATTCACCACATCAAAGGCACCCAACAGACACCCTGCCTTCGCGCCCTTGCTATTAGGGAGGGTGTCTCTGCTGTGCCCTCCATCCCACTTCCCTCCCTCCCACCATGACACCAATGCATGTGTTTACTGGAAACACCTCTGTGCTCAGCCCTATCTCAGCACTGAAATAGCTGTGGCCAGGCTCATGGCCCTTGCAGGCAGCACTTTTGTAACCGGGCTTGTCCTTGCTGCCTCCCTCCAGTGAGACATACCCCCCTTTATGTTCCTCCTTGCAGTGACTTCTTCCTAGGGCAGCTACAGTGAGTATTTCACCCTGTGTCAGGCTGACACCCAGCGTGTCACACACAGGCTCTGCAGCATCGGAGGTGAAGTACTGAGTAACTGGGATGATGCCAGGCAGGTCATCCCGCACACAGCTGCAGAGGCCACCCAGCCTCAGCTCTTCCAACAAGTGTGAGTGCCTGGCAGATGTGCAGCAGGGTCATTCCATGGTGATGGGGTTTTGGAAAGTATGGCCGTGACTTGTTGCATTTTCCTGCGCTGTGTAGTTGCTCCCAGCACTGAACAGGCAGATAGACACATGCGCACACTGCTAATCTCAGCCTGCCGTTCCCAGAGTACATGCTGTACTCTGCAAGTCAGGATTGCTGCATGTATGCAAACCACGGGCAGCAGCCTCCTTACTCAAATTTGGCAGTCAATGGCGCACACATCTCCAGCTTGGAAAATAAACACCCCTGTCCCATTGCTTTGCCTTAGACACTCTTCAGCAAGAACTCCTCTCACACCAAAGCCTTTAGCAGCCTGAACATCCCCTGTGTCAGCACCGTGATGGGTTTCTGGGGGTTTTTGGTGCTCAATAAGCATCATCTCACAGAAGTAAACACACCCAAGCTGCACTAGCAAAATTCCCCAAAGATTGTATGGGGGATTTTATTCAAGGGCGATTCTGGTTTAATCTTGCAGCTGGGCTTACTATAAACCTTTGGACTAGAGCACGTATCAAATAACTCCACCTGTCCAGCTGATTACATTGGGATATTGTTATTAAAAAGAGTTACTTTGACATTTATAATCAAACATGCAAGCTTAACGTTGAGGGATGGGATGGCACGGAGCCAGAACAAGGTCCCCCTGCCTGTGACAGCACAGGCCACCCTAGGACAGGCAGCCCCTGCCCACCTCTGTGGGCACACAGGTGAAGAGGAGGACACCCGTGGAGTGAACACACATAGCTCTCCCCACACCGATGCTCTCCATCACCCATGCAGCCCGTCACACTGGAGTCAGTCTCCTGCCCTCTCCCAGCAGCAATCGCAGCAATACTAACCAAAAGAGGCAGGGAGGCTTTCCCCCCCTCGCTTACATTGCTTTTTTGCTCTTTTCCTCTGCCTTTTAAAAATCCAGATGAGAAAAGTACATATTGGAAGGTTATCCTTTGTATCTCATGATCAGATCACAAGCTAGCATGTGACTTGGGAGGGAAAAACAAGTCTTTCCAGCAGATGTCAATGCAGTGAGCGAGCTTCGCTGACTGCTGTACCTTGATGTCTGCTGCCAAAGTCAATTCTTTGTGCAACCTTGAGGTAAAGAACCTCATGATTCATGAGGATCTTATCCTAATTAAGGAAAACTCAGATGACTTTCATTTTGGCTTTGCCTGTTTAGCAACTCTGAATGTAATGTGTATGTAAGGATAAATAGCAGCCCTCAGCCTCTGTTTTGTAAACAGGCTCCAGCTCAGGAGGGACAAGGGCAGGTTTGGAGCCACGTGGAGTCATGTGCTCAGGAGACTGTGCAAAAACCTCTCAATGAGCAAAGGGAGAGATCAAACAGGAGCCCAGGCAGCCATCCCGCTGCCCATAGCCTGCAAAATGGCCTATAATGTTCTCTGGAGGCCTGGCTGGGCATTGGTGAGTGGTGCCACACAGCCCCAGGGCAGCAAAGAAGCATCTCTCCATAGGGGAGGGGGTCTGGTGCTACATAAACTTGCTGCCTTCCCTCTTGAAGCAAATCGGGGGTTGCCCATTCCCAGAGGGCGGGTACCCAATGCTGCCTGTGCCCTGGCACACATGGGTACCACAAAGTCCTTCCCCACCAGAGCACGGGGCTTGCTGCGGCCCCAGCGCAGCTCGGTTATCCAGTGATACAGCATCTCGGTGCAGGGCCCCGCAGCAGCCCCTGTCACATGGTGGGTCAGCAGCTCGTGGGAAGTCACAGCCTGAAAGTTAAAACCCAGTTACTTCAGCCAGCTCCTTCCCCACAGGAAACAAAACTTGGAGCTCAGCTTCAGCAGTCTGGGTTTGACACAACTTATCTTGCCTGCGGCCCCGGATGGGTTTGTCTTGCCAAGCTCCTGACCCAGCTCCCAGACATGAAACCCTGCAGGGAAAGGACTCAGGGAAGGGCAGGAGGGGCAGATATGCATAGGTAGTTGGGAGGCAAAAGGAGCTGCCGTAGCTCTTCTGAAGCCCCACATTGGAATGGCTCTGCATGGAGAAGAAAATCTCTCTCAGACCCTCCCGTCTGCAGGAGGCTGATGGGAAAAGCCAGCACAGCAAATACTCTCACGGTTGCCATCTTTGAGCCCCGGGGAAGCCAACCCTTGTGCACAGTGCAACGTGGAGAAGCTTTTTCCCTTCCTTTTGCCCAGGCTCCATGGACAACTGGGCAGCTATTTTTAAACTGGCTTTTTCTTTTCCTCTGCAGAGGCGCTTGAATGGCTTTCCCCCCGCACACGGAGGCGCAGGAAGCACGGACGTCGTCTCTCATTGTGATGGGAAAGGTTATCGGGTACAAAACAAAAGTGAAATCATCCGCTGGCATTCCCGGGACCAAAATAGCCACCTGCTCTCCAGCGCTGACGTTATCACAGAGGAAGGAAGGCTCTGGATACAGGCAGTCCCGCTCCAGAGCTCACGTACGGGCCCTGCAGCAAGCCAACAGCCGGGCTGGCTGTGGGCGGCAGCGGAACGAGGCATTCTTGCTGTGACGGATTGAAGTGAAGTCCCAAAGTTGCCATCACCACTGAGCACCCACAGAGCCTTGCATGAGCATCACTCCAACAGCAGCCTAGCAATAAAGCTTGTTTGTCTCACCTTAAGGGCCTAGAGACCTCTCAGGAGCAGCAGGGGAGTGAGGATTGCTGCGGCAGATGGACACTCCTAACAGGGGATGTGTGAGCTGCCAGGCCCCATTCCCAGCACCTTGGGGGCTGCGGTGTCCTGCCCTCCCCAGCAGCAGAGCCGGGGCTGCACAGGGACACAGTGAACTGCAAAGACAAGGCTTGGCTATCAGCTCGCTAAAAGCATCTTTGCTATTGGACTTACCTGGGGTTTATTTTGTTATTGTTTTATCCTCTTGCACAAATAGGTTAATTACTAGAAACGGCATCACCGCAGGGCCAGGCCTGTCAATCAGGCCTGTCATGACAGAGCCACTTAGGTGTTCCCCAGCTGAAATGTGTCACAAACACTGGTTTGCCGGAAGCAGAGCTTGCCACCAGCCCCCATGCTTAGGAGGACTTTGGTGCAGAGTTGCCCAGCACCACCCTGAGCAACAGCATGTCCCTGCACAACTGAAGTGCTGCCACTGCCCCGGTCCCCTTGTTGTCTCATACATTTTTGCAGCCTCTGCCATTGAGCCATCTGCAAGAAAGGCCTGGGAAGCACCTAATTCTGGGGGATCCCTGCTGCCAGGTGCTTCCCATGGATCTCATGCCTCCAGCTACAGGAAACACCACTACTGGAATGTCCCTGTTTCGATTCCTCTTGTCAAGGCAGGATCATGCAGGCACTCCATGCTGCCATCCCTGGGGTGGTCCTGGTGGAAATCATTCCTAGTGGCACACCAAGGAGAGGAGCTGGAGGGGTGCTTGCAGGGAGACTCCAGCACCCCACACTGGTTGCTGCTCACAGTCCTACTCACTCTCTGCAAGTAAACAAAAAACATGGGTAAGGGCTGCAGGGTGCTTTGCAGATGGAGAAGGCAGGGACACACAAGAGATCCCACAGAGCCCAGTGGAGATGGAGTGGCTGGCAGCTGGCATGCTGTCCTGGGCTCAGCAGTAGCAGTCATTTTTCTCCTTCTCAGTAGCTGGTGCAGTGCTGTGTTTCTGACTTTTGGCCTGGGAACAGCGCTGAGAACACCGATGTTTTTAGCTACGGCTTAGAATGTTTACACTGACCAAGGACTTTCTGAGCCTCATGCTCTGCCAGGGAGGAGGGGAAGCCGGGAGGAAGCAGAGACAGGACACCTGACCCAAACTGACCAAAGAGGTATTCCATACCACAGCACGTCATGCCCAGGATGGAACTGGGGGCAGTTACCCAGAAGGGGAGATCTCTGCTGGGGTGGGGCTGCGTATCAGTCTGTGGTGAGCGGTTGTATTCTCTTCTCCTGTTATTTCCCTTATCATTATTATTATTGGTGGTAGCAGCAGTGGTTTGTGTTACACCTCAGTTAATAGACTGTTCTTATCTCAACCTGTGAGAGTTGTATTCTCTTGATTTTCCTCCCCATCCCTCTGGGAGCTGAGGGAGGAAGGGGGGTAGTGAGCGAGCGGGCTGCGTGGCAGGCCTTAAACCACGACATATGCCAGAGCTATGACACTGACCAGGACATGCAGAGAGTAGGATTTGGGGAACCCTTCAGTGATGCCCCCAGCACTTCCCAGCCTGGAAAAGGAGATCATCTGGGCTTTAGATGTACACTTCCTGCAAAGCACAGACATTTCATTGCTTAAATATCTCCCTGTGAGACAACTGCCAGGGGTGAGGGGTGAGTCACGGCAGTGCTGAAGCTGAGAATCAAGGAACATGGAAACTAGGGGTGAATTTTACTCCCCCCAAACATACAGTAATTTGTCCAAGGCATTTTCAGTATCAGCCAAGTGCTCCACTGCCTGCCAAACCCAGATTCCTTTCAGAGATTTAAGACTCTTCTTCATTTGAATTGCAGTAATGAACTAATACTGTGAGTGCCTCCAGCTGCCAGCAGCTGGCTTAGACTTAATTGCACCCCAGAAGCCTTTCCCTGGAGCTGTGGAGGCACTCAGCCCAGCCCACTGGCACTGGTTCATGCAAAACCAAGCAGGCTGGGAAGCACCAGCCAGTGCTGTCCATACGGACTCTGTTAGGGGCAGCAGACCTGCCGGCACAGGCTCCGGTGCCACTTTCCTGGCTTTGTCAATGGGTATGGCTTTATCACTGTTAAAACACCGTTTGTTGCTATGACTTTTCCCCCCCTTCTTAAATGTCAACTTGAAAAGAAAAATTCGGGAAAGGTCACTTACCAGAGGGACTGGCACAACTCCAGTCACTTGGATAAACACACGTAGGGTCAGCTGCTGCAAGAGGGGATTTAGAACCAGTTATTTACCTGGTTGAACAAGTGCTGTGTTTCTGCAGGAAGGTGGGACTTCATGTACCTTGCAGGAGGCAATCAATCTCTTTACCACCCATCCATCTGCTGCTGGGATCATTAACTGCTTTGGACACGCAGACAGAGAAGATGCTTCGCTCAGGATGCCCGATTCCCTATTCTAAGAGGGCAGGAGCACCCATCAAAGCCCCAGGCCTACCCTGAGGGAACTGGGATACTACTGATCTAATGCTATGGAGAGGTGCTCACCAGCAGACCACTGGACCCCTTCCCCAGGCACCTGCTGTGGCTGCTCTGCACCCCTGCATGGCATGGAGCTGGTCACACTTGGTTCTTCAAGCCAGTAAAGGCACTAATACTTGGCTGGAAGCAACGTGCCAGAGACCCCATTAGTGAGGAGCAGCATTATACATGCATAGAAGCAGATCCAGGGTCAGGTGCTGGAGTCCTCACAGGGCAAGGGGCTGCTTGCACAAAGAGGTCAGGCAGCGCATCAATAGGGAGCAGCCCCTACAGACACAGCCTCATGATGCCCTTTAGCTCTATATGCTGCCGCTGCACTAGATCTTGGTGGTATTGTTGTCTCTCACCTGGTAGGTTTCTACCCTGTCACTGAGCATGCTGGCTGCAGCCAAATCAAGGATTTGACTAAAATAATAAGCCTTTTTCCACTTGTCTTCCCTGCCCAGGCCTTCATCCCCATGGCTTTTTAGCCAGGGAAACTTCAGATTTTGTTTTGCACAAAATTCATTGGATTTTGCCCTTATGTATAACCAGTACGCTATTTATGATTTGCACAGAGCTCTCCATAGCTCAGTAGCACTCCAGCTAGCACCACTCCACCAACTAGACAAGCCTGCTGCAAGATGGTTGACCATGTTTGGTTGATCAAAGGTCCCTAGACACACCACGTCCATTCCTTCAGCATCCTCACTGCCCAGTGCACAACCAATACTGCTTGAACCTAATGACTCACAATATTGTGTACAATGAACAGCTCCATGGCCTCCAGCAGCACGCAAAGGGTACTGCAGCGGTGCAAGGTCAAAGGCATCATGTCTCTGCACAGTGGGAAACCACCACCATGAGGGTTTCAGACGCTAAGCTGGACAGAAGAACCGTCAGCAGCGGGGAAAAGGGCAGCTGCTGGTCCTGCCAGTAAAAACAAAACAGGAGAAATGAGCCCACACCACTTCCGATCGGATGTGACAGCTCTGTCTGAAGTGCGCAGCAAACCCAGCCTGTGTCGCAAGCGCAGCAGGAGGCCCAGGGGCTCCCAAGTGGTGGGAAGTGGAGAGCCGTGGTTCTAGGGGTGCAGGAAGGGGAGCCATGGAAAGCTGTCCCTGCTTCTGCTCCTCCCTTCCCCACAACCAGCACTATGCACCCACTCACACAAGCAGGGAAGGAGCCCAGTCCCAGATATATGTGTGCCACATCCCTGTTAATTCTGGTGTCCTGTCCTGGCAGCCTTCCCCTAGCGTGGGGTGGGTTTCTCTAAAAAAACCAGAGAAAGATTGTTTCCTATGGGTAGGGAAACTAAGAGCCTCTTGCACCTCTGTGCTGGCCAAGAGGGAGCCTCTGGGCAGCCTGCTTCCAAACACAGCAAAGTATTCCCACCAGACCCCACACACCCCTTGAAATAATTCATTTTTCGTGGAATTCAGTCACTTGAAAAGAAAACAACAGAAAAACAACAGAAAACCCTTCCACTGGCTTGCAGCAATATTTTGTCTGTAAATAATCTAGAGAGCAAGGTCACATTCCCGAGTGAAAGTGGAGCAGGGGTGGGCAGGAGGGGGGTGTGGAGCAGAGAGGTGTGCGGCCACAGCCCCAGGCACTGCAAGCAGAGCTCTCCCTATAGGCACAGCACAAGGGGTGCCCACACCAGGGACGCCCTGGTGCTCACTTGCCCAGCACCAAAGGCACCGAAGTCCATGCTGTTCTGGAGCTGGCTCTCAGCAGCAGCTCCAGCGTGGGCACCAGCACAGCCTGCGGCTGCCAGGCAGGACACGGTGCCCAGCTTCGCCCAGCCAAAGGGCAGCTCCTGCGGGACATGGGAGACACAGACCTCACCCGGCCCTGCAGTACCAGCACCGGAGTTCAAAGCCAGCCGCTGGCCGTGTGGCAGCGAGGGGAGCGCTGTGGGAAACCACCCACAGCCCTGGACCAGCTACAGAGCAGATGGCAGAACACAGCACCGGGATTTCTGGTTCACATAATCTCTCGCCCCACTCACTCCCACGTTTAACCTTTTCCTCCCATGGGGCAGACCTTCGCTTGGCAAAAGCAACCAGGAACGCTGGAAGGGTTTCAAAGCGGCAGGTGGTGTTCTACTCTGAACATCACCAAGGACAATACACCAGATCCCAAGGGATTGTATTTTTTCTTTGTAAAGCTTCAGGCTCCTTTTGTGCTATTTTGTGCCATTTTCAGAAGAGGTTATGAGAAATTATTTTCTTTTCTTCCATTTTCTAGCCCAGGGCAGGGCAGTGCTGCTATGGCACAGAGCTGCCTACTTGCCCGGCAGCAGGAACACTTAAGGATGCCGGTTTTTTCATGCTATGGCTTTGAGTCTGACTTGTGCTGGCCAGCAGCCCCACACAGGAGAGGGGCTCACGCTGGGATTGCCAGCAGAGCTACTGCAGGTACATGTTCTGAGGGGCACGTAAGGGTTAGGGGAAGACAAAAGGAAACTATGATTAAAAACTCAACCCCTGCACACATTTGACACTTCTCACAGCAGAAAGCTCAGGGGTTTCTGCAGAGTTTTGGGATGGAACCCACATACTGACTGGCTGCGCTATAGCCCCATGCCCCATCACAGCAGAGCAAAAGGCACCATCCCAGCCCAGCAGTGCTGCTCTATCTGGGGCTGTGTGAGGATATAGGACCCGGCACAGCCCAAGCAGGAATTCAGCCTCCTGGGCAGAGCTGGGTGCTGGACCACATCCCATGTTCTGCTTGAGAATGGCACCATCCAGCTTGGGTATGAATCGCTCAAGGAACCACATACCTTGCAGGCTCCCAGGGTGATTTGGTTCAACATTTAAAGCCCTTGTCTGTATCAAAGCACGCACCCAATGTGCTGATTATCAGGAAGCAAGCGCTCACTCTGTGTGTCAAGCACCATCAGCTCTCAGCTGCCACTGGTTTTGTCAATACTGTTTTACAAGGTTATTTTACACCTGGCTGGTGGAATTCATTCTTGCTCATGCATTAGAATCATCCAAAAGTTATCTAACCACCACCCATCCACTGTAGCACCAACATGGCCACTCCTTCAGAGTGTCATGCTTGGCACCAAGAAGCAGCATGGCCATGCTGCCAGGGAGGAGGATGACACCAGGTACCTCCAGCTCAGCCACGCTTCCAGCAGAGCTCTAGGAGCACATCCTCTGCCTCAGGAAAGGTGGGAAAGCCCCAGGTCCAACCCATATACCAGGAGATCAGGCACTGAGTGAACTTCTGCTGTCAGCTTCTAGAGAGACAAGTCAAGCACTGCCTGCCCCAACTCCTTACCAAGCCACATGGCTCTGCCTGGGTTCTAGGAGTCTCCAACGGGCATATCATAGAGCTTCACAATTAATGCTCAGAAATTAGTTACAACACTCTGGGATTCTTCTAAAGATGCTAATCACTACAAGGAAGAAGCCAACCAGCCTGTTAGCTCTGCACACAGTGCTTTCTCTCTAGCACTTTGATGAAGCCACCTTTGCACTTTTACACGTTACAAATGAAAAGCACCAGGAAGAGCTCTTGGCTTTGGTGTCGGGCTGCCCATAGCAGAGATCCAGTGCCATGCCTGGTCCTCCCCGAGGAGCAATGCAGAATAGACACCTTCCCTATGGTTAGATGAGCCTGGCCATCGCTCCCCACAGACCCTGCTGGGTATAAGCCACATGTGATAGTTACATAAATAATTAAAAGGCAGTCTCCAGAAGCTGTAAGCCGGGTGTGGGGTTCCTGCTGTTACTCACCATGTGCTGAGCTGTTCAAACAAAAGAGCAGGCTGGGTCAAACACAGAAACTCCCTCAAGTGAACTGCTGTCACAAGTCACAATCATTAAAGGGATTAGACCTAGAGAGCACAAAGTTTCTGCAGTGCCTCCCATAGCTCTCTGTGGACACGCTTTTCCAATGCCCGGCACTGCGATGTCTCTTACTACAGGACATGATGGATTTCCACTGCCCCGATAGCTGGTGTGATCCCTTACTGAACTAAAGCAGCCAATTTAATAGGATTAATTCCTAACTAACAGAAACGTGTAATGCACGTCAGCTCTGACACAAAATGGGTGAACATCCAGAACGTGACACTGCCAATTGGCAAGCCCAGTTACAGGCTGCAGTGCTAGAAACCGATCACAGGCTGGGCAGAAACAAACGGCCTCTTCAAAAGGAAACCTCTGTGACAAGGAAAGCCAGGTCCTCTCTTTCTCATTTGAATAAAACAAATAGACCAAGCCCAGGCAGAGAAAAAGTCCAACAAAACGATCTTGTTAGTTCAGCAGAGTTGATTTTTAAACTTCCCACATCTGACTTCAAGTAAGTCAGGATTTTATTTAATTCTGTTCTTATTGAAGAACTTCACTTTGTGACAAGATAATTGTTAGAAGTGTGAAGGTAACACTTTAAAGTGCACCCAGTAACAGCAGTATTTATGAAGCAATTACACTGACTCTTTAAACCCTAAAGCAAGTAATTCCCAACTGTGCCTGCTCTCCCCACACAGCATCTCGTCATGGCGGGGACAACCCAGCTTGAGGCAGATACAGAAAGCAGGGAAACAGAAGTGAAACCCAGAAGTGTGTTTTCATTATCCAAACTGAATGAGCACAAGAAGTGAAATTACGTGAATAAATGTCACACACTTGGATCTTTCTTTCTTCCCAGTGATTCTCGGGGGGGAGGTTTGGCTGCTCAGTTACTAAGTAATTTGCAACAGGGCTCTTCCATCCTGCCAGGGCTTGGGTACCACCATCTACACCCCACCACCGCGTGTGGAGAGAGCAGGATGCAGCACCAGCACTAGTTCCTCCAGCGAGACATGCCAGACCAGATTTTTTGCATATCACAGCTCACAAAGTGCCATGTTAACACCATTCTGCAACTCACAGGTTTTGAGCTCTAACAGCTTCTCATTTTTTCCAAATCAAAAAGAAACCCACTTGCTAATTCAACACCCTTGAGAACCATGATGAATTTTTCCTTTAGAGAGAAGGCAACTGGGCTCCTGCAACACCACTGCAGCCTTTGCCCGTGGTTACAATGGCTGTGCCTTCAGAAGGGAACTGGGTTGGGAGCAGGTGCTGTGCCAGCAGATAACACTAACAGCTCCAGTAAGATCAGAGGCAACACCACTAAAAACTAGGTGCTGCAAAGGTGTCCATACACAGCAGAGCAGGGAAGACTCCAAACTGGTGTGAGCATCCAAACAAGGGATGCAGCTCAGTCAGCACCTCCCTTCGAACACAAGACCCTGCCCAGCACGCAGGTGTCTTGAAGTGACCCACGATTGATGGCTTCTGCAGGTGTAGGCACATAGGGCCCCAGCAGAACCTGCGGCAATTACTGTGTGCTAATCATTAGATAGGATGAGGCTTGTTGCACTCACCACCTGCCCGGGAAGTTCACCAACACTGAAGGTCAGCAAGCTGTCATGAGGATTAGCTGCAGCCTTGTACTTAAAACATCCCCTACTCCCCCCTTCTGCATTTAAAGAAAGGAACAGCATCCTGCTTCCCGTTTCTGAGGCAGAAAAGAGGATGAGCAGCAGTTTCCAACTGAAACAGAGGACTTAATTGAGACGAACTGTCAGGCTGAAACTGAAAAAAATAAATTAATACAGAAGAGTCACACAAACGTAAGTTAAGCCTAAACCGCCCTGAAATAAGTGAGGCTTCAGTGATATAGCTCTGGTCTTCAACCCTACATCACCACAGTCCCCATGCATCAGAGTATGGCTCCGGCTGTGACAGGCCAAGTCACACACATGCCAGGCTCCAGGAGCCTGGGCTGTGCCCACTGCCCTCAGGGTGGCTGAGCAGAGCACCCTCCGGCATGGGTTCCCAGCAGAGATCAGAGCAGCCCCATCCAGGAAGCTACAGGCAGCATTGCC
The DNA here is from genome assembly GCA_009867235.2 of Psittacus erithacus. NCBI lineage: Eukaryota > Metazoa > Chordata > Aves > Psittaciformes > Psittacidae > Psittacus > Psittacus erithacus. The sequence goes on from WYDI02052629.1 coordinate 167,687, forward strand.
ACCATGCTGCTGAGCTGCACTGCGGGCTCCTGACAGGTTTCCCAAACTACCCCTGATTCTTCTAGCCTTAGGAAACCCACCCCCAGCATCTCCCAAGCCAGGGAAGAGTGGCAGACGCACTCCAAGCTGCACCTTGTGAACGGTCAGGTTTACACCAAAGGCTGATTGTGACGTTATTCACACACATTTCCAGACCATTTTCCTCTCTTTTCCAGAGCACACAGTGAAATCCAGGATAATATCCTCTCTGCTATTGCTTTTGTTGGGCCTGCCAGATCAGGTTATACTGGAAATCAAAATACTCATATTTTATCTTTGTTCTGCTTGGTATTGGAGAGGCACTGAGATCCACAGTAGATTTCCATACAGCATTTGCCCTCTGTTTAGAGCATTTCCTGCCCTGTCATTCGGCACACATGCCCCTAAGCATCCCGTAGATTGGAAACTACCTTTATTTCCCAGCACCAGCCAGCTCATTCCCACTGTAGCCAAAGTTGCCAGCACCACAGGCTCCCATTTGGCCAGGAGGACTAGAGGCAAACGCTCGAGAGCATCCAGCTGCTGCCGAGGCAGGCGCCATCCCTGTGGGAACTTGGGAGAGGAACTGAGCACAATGGTCCCACACCACGGGCTCTTAATCCCCTTGCCGGGAGCAGCCAAGCTGGAGTTAGAGAACTGGAAGTCGGAGAACAAGCAGGCATTTGTTCGGAGCGGGCAGCGCCGGGGGGGCACCACCAGCTCCTTCCCGCCTCCGCGGGACTTACCGTCCCTGAATGTCCCTTTTTGTCCTTCTCCCGCATCTGTGGCCAGGCACACAACGCTGCTCTGTCCGGCGCTGGGCCGCAGTCCCCACCACACGCCTCCCCCTGGGCCCAGTGGCCAGCAGAAGGAGAAGCAGTGTAGCCACTGCCGGCCACAGCGGTGCTTGCCAAGGCTCATCTTTCCCAAGAGGAAGTCTAACACTCCCCGGGGCTGCTCTCCCCATGAAGGGACATGCCCTCTTTACAGGCAGAACAGTGGGCTGATGGGTGATCAGGGAGAGAGGCTGAACAACGGGTTTGCACCATTTAGCAGGCATCAGAGCCACCAGTGCCACAGGAACATCTCACCTGGAGACAGGAACATAAGACTGCTTTTAAGAATTAAGCCCAGCACCCTCAAAAAGTACAGCTGCTCAATATTACTAATCAAGTAAGGTTAAGCTCCATCACCTATTGCTCAGTCATCATTGTAACACATTAGAAACTACAGTTTCAGCAAAAAAGCATGCATGTGTGAAAGAGAGAGGCAGCAGCAAGAGCTGGCAGAGAGCAAGAGTTCTTTTGCTCTGTACAAGCAGGAGCAGCTCTCAGAGGAGCCTGTCTGCACTCACCTATGCTAATGAACTCTGGAAAGTTTTGCCCTAGAAAACCACATGGTTATTTCCAGTTGCAGTGGTGAAGATGGACCTTTTGGACTGGATTTTCCACTTAGGCCGACTTAGCCCTTGTTCTTACTGCAGGACTCCTCCGCAGGAAGGTACCACTCTGGTGCTGCACAGCTACTGGTCAAAGCACCAGGTGCTCTGGTGCTGCACAGCTACTGGTCAAAGCACCAGGAAGGTGAACACAAACTGATGCACCAAAACACTCACCATCCAAGGAGTGCATCATCCATTCGAGCAAATAAGCAGAAAGCTAAGGTTTTTAAAATAAAAATACTCAATATTTATTCACCTTTGAAGTCACCATAGTAAAATTGTACACGCTATGAGTAACCCAGGAACGTTATTAAAAGCTAACAGAAACATAAGGCAATTTGTACAACCACTGAAAGAAATACACAGCATGTTGAAAATAGAGTGAAATATTACTCAAACAAGACAACGCTTGATACACACTAGAGTGACAAGAACCAGCATTAAGTTTTAAACAAAAATAAAGATGTTATGGCTACAAGTATTATACAGTGATAAATACTTCAAAAATATATTAAGATATATGGAAATTCTTGTTTTGTCAAGGAAATCCAGAGAAATTCCAGACTTCACTGGATTTCAATATACCAATTAAGGTCCAATATTTAAATTCCTTTCAGTAAGAACCAGTACTGCAGCCATTAGCGTCCTGTATCAATACTTATCTTCTTGTAGTGTAATGAAATCAGCTGTATGTTATATCAAGCCCTAATGCCTCTTGCATCACAGGCATTTAATTGCTCTAAATCAACCAACTAGTTGCCTTTCGGTAACAAGTGCTGTGCACCGCATTTGAAGCCATTAGCTATGTTAAATCACAGTTAACGTTCGCCCACTTTACAGTATTAATGGAAGGCGGGTTCAGAGACTTGCCTCCATGTAAAAAAAGACGTCTCAAACAGAAGGTTTAGTAGTAGCAAGTCCACCATAACGTCTTCCTAGCATAACATCAAGCACTCAGAAGTTACAGTACATGAACCATGCTAAAGCTTAGGTTACATCTTCAATAAGAAAGTCCAGAGGATGTTTGTAGATGAGAGGTTTTGAACATGCACAAATGGTGGTTTAGGACACATTTGTCTGTGCTGTTACTGAGTATTGAGTGAAGCAGTTTACAGCCAAGGATTTGGCAAGACAGTTTCCCGAGCCAGTTTAAAAATATAAACTTCTTCTTAGAGGGTCTGTTCTATAGAAAATAGAGTGAAATCTGGTAAATTGTCAGTTTTGAAAATACTTCCCCATGGCGAGATCTGTTCATCAGCCTACCGCACCACCAAGAGAAAAGCCAATCCTGCTATTCCAAACCCCGCTGCAGCCATGATCGCATTGCTTATGGTACTGCTCTGCTCAGCCGTCTCGGATCCCTGTCTGCCAAAGAAGCGGCAGAAGCCATCCTAGAAGAGCAAGAAAGAGAAATGACACTGAGTTGGTTGGCTTACAATTGACTGGATTTCTTTTAACAAGTCTTTGAGCATAGTTTGGTTCACACTCCCAGCATGGTTTTTGTCAGCTGCAGAGTACCAATTTAATAACGAAAGTCTAAACCTTTTGCCTTGGGCACACAAATATGTTTTGTGTGAGCCTTTGCACAAGGCAACTAGAGTAGTAGCTGCAAGTGCTTGTATGCCTTGCTCAACAATTACAACCTTCCTATCAAGATGCTCAGCATGCCATTATGTTATTTTAGCCCTTTTAGGCAAGTTTCTGATGGGAGCTGCCAGCATTGTTCCCCCTCATTCAAGCTCCAGAAAGTATCTGAAACACAGGATATGGAAATTTCCACTTGAAAGGCAGGAGACGGAAGCTGGTCCCATCTCGGTGGATACAGGACTGATGACAACACGCTCTTGGAAGGGCCAAGTGGACACTGCTCAGAGCAAAGCTGGCAGCTGCGCTCCCAGATCGTTAGTTGTGATAATCAGAAGTGGCAGCAATACAACTCCAGATGGTCGTGTTTGAACTCTGCTCTGCAGATGTCTATGTAAACAAGTTATACTCTTAATTTCTTCCGGAACTTTGTTCTTTATGCTTTAATTTGTGCGAACAAGCAATGTGATTTTGCCAAGTGACAGCGTACACTGCAGCCAACGACCATGCTGTTCTGAGCAGTCAGATGGACCACTAGAAAACCAAGCTCATTTTGGTGCCTGGAACAGTCAATGAAACCAGTGGCTGCTTCCCCCCCTTTCTATTTTTAGTGCTTATTTGTACTGACATCAAATATTCCACTAGGACTGGAAACAGGGAATGTGCAATTCTGTGGGACAGCTGACATTTTGTTCAGAAACACAGGCAGAGCCGCATGGACGCTTTAAGAGCGTCCTTTACCGTGCATCTCAAGCGGCAGAAAGCAACAGCAGCCATCGCTTTACACTGCAATGTATATTAACGCTGCTGCCCACATCTTCCCAAGGCTCCGACCTGACCAGTTCCAGGACAAGCAGGAACCAGAGCAGCAGGTCTAGCAGATGGGTGGCTTCGTACCGAGGCGTGTTTGAGAACAGGCACATCAGTGTTTTGTGTTTACACTAGGGAGAAGACCCGTGTCAGCCTGCTCTCCAAAACCTGCGGACCTGAGAAGGTAACCCTTGTTCCCACAAGCCAGTACATGGCTCCTGTATTTCCAGGAGGCTGCAGTTCATCGAAGATGGCCACTGGCACCTTTAGGGAACCGGATCAAGGCGCAACACAGGACTCCCGCAGACACCTTGAGCACCCCGCATATCCCCACCGACCATCGCTGTGAGCTCCCCAGGCCCCGTAGATGGTCAGCGCCGCTTCCCCCGGAGCCTCCCGCCGGGGCCGCATGCGCCCATCTCCCGCATCACGGCGGTCCCTTCCCCGGCGATACCCGCGGCGCGGGGGGCTGCCCTGCCGTGCTCTGCGAGCGGGGTAAGGGGCCCGGCCTCCGTTATCCACCCCGGGCCGAGCTCCCTCTCCCCATCCTCGCTGTTCCCGGGGCCCGCCCCGCGCCCCGTCCCCGCTCACCCATCCGCCGTGCGCCTCCAGCCACTCGCCGCGCTCCTCGGCCAGGTACGCGGCCAGCGCAGCGGCCAGGCAGCGCGGGCCGTCACTGCAGCCCCGCTCGTCCAGCGCGGCCGCCAGCGTGCCGGCGAACACCACGAGCGCCAGGATCCGGCCCCAGTTGAGGCCGCCGTCAGCCTCCAGCTGCACCGCCACCCGCTCCAGCAGCGCCGTCGCCTCCTGCGGCTCGGCCCGCGCCAGCGGCGCGCAGGAGCGGAAGAAGACCCGCTCCTGCCGCTCCAGCTCGGCGGCCGCCCGCCGCAGCGTGGCCGCCGTGGGGCCGGGGGGCAGCGCGCTGCCGCCGCTGCGGTGCTGGAAGTAATCCTCCAGCAGCAGCGCCGTCTCCTCCTTCAGCGAGCCCGGCATGGCGGCGGCCCAGGGGCGGCTGCGGCCCCGCAGCAGCAGCTGCCGCCGACTAAGAGGCGGGGCGGCCCCTCCGCCCGGCCCAGCCCCGGGGCGATGGGCAGCGTTGCCCTCCTCCGGGGCGGGGCCCGGCCCTGCGGAAAGCCGACTCCAGAGCTGGGGGAGGGCGCCCCCCGAGCGGCGCGTCCGGCACAGCGGTACGGGGGCGAGCGGGGCTGCCCCGCGGTGTGGGTCTGCGGAGGGCACGCACTGCACGGAGCCGCGGCTGTCCCCGGGCAGCAGCAAAGCGGGGTTACCCGATGCGGGCGGAGAGATACCTTTTAATGCATAGTTTCCCACACGCACATCAGTGCATGGTGTGCATCAGAGCGCGTCAGGTTTTCTAGGGCCATAGGATAAGCGCGTCGTGCATTTACCAGACAAATGCTCTGTGATGGACATGTAGACAAAAGTTAGGATTAGGACCTTTGTGGTACAAAGGTTGGCCCTTCACTGCTGGTGTAAAATAAAATGGCAGAGAACAACACTGGCCAAGCTGTGTGGTTTGCACAGCACCATGGGGACATCTCAACCACATGCCTCCCCTGCATCCCAGCTGTGCACTTTGAGCTGGGAGTACCATCAGCTCCTTAACAGATCATCAAGACTCTCATAAACACCACACCGAGATTGACGGCAAGACAGCACAAGTACACCCAACCTGTGCTTCCTGATCAGAGCTGGTTTGCTGGTGAGGTTCAAGTGGTGGCCTGTGACCATGCTGACAGCCCCGTGCCAGCGCTAGGAGAGGTGCTGCCACAGCAGCCTGGGATGGGGGGCAAGCTGTCACCTCTCCTCACACAACATGATCCGGGTGCCCAGCGTGTTGGCATGGGACTGCTCAGCTTCACTGCATCTATCTTGAGTCACAGCTCTCTGTCTCCATTTCACATCCCTACTAGAAAAACTAAAAATAGATGGTTGGAATAAACCCTATTGCAGTTTCTCAGATCACTATCAAGAACTGGCCTGATCTCTGAGTCATTCCCAAGGCAAAGTTTTAGTTTTACATCCCCATATTTGGCTTTTGTTTTGAAGCGGGGAAATCAAGCCTGTGTTTATGTGCTAGAGCAGTAGCTGGAATGAGATCTTTACTTTTCACCAGTGCTTTACACACATGCTTTTTAAACTAGCATTTTCCTTACGATTGTTAATCTTGCAGCAGGAATTTCCTATTGCATTCCTCACAGCAGGAGAGCAAGAGGGAGAGGCTGCTCTTTCTCTTGCAATATCCTTTTCCACCCTTCCTGTTTATATAGCATTTCTGTTTAACAGGATGGAGCCGTCCGATAGTGACTTTGCCCTGGCTATAGCTTGCTTCCATACATTTACCCTGGTTACAGCCTGCTTGTGTAGCCTTTCTGGACTGCTTTTACTTCACCTCAGCTCGGGTCAGGAAGGTAGGGCCAGTGCTGGGGCTCTGGGATGCGACACTGCTGCTCCATTGCTGCAGCTAGAGCTGCTGTAGCTGTTCTCCAAGGCTGGGATGTGCTGAGGAAAGGACAAGATGCAGGTTAAAACCACTCCCTCTGGAAAGGAATAGAGGCATTTGTGAGACACAAATAGCTTCCCAGACCAAAGGGGGAGTCTCAAACCACTGGGTTTTCCAAAGCCTCCCTGGCCAACCTTTAGTGAGTAAGAGCTACGATGAATACGTAAGTGCCCCGTTCCTCTGTCCTCGTTTATCTGATGGGAAGTTGAAGCTCATTCTGGCTCATGGCTTTCACTATTCCCTCAGGAGCAAAAAGATGGTTTCCACAGGGGGCAAGTCCATGAAGCCTGACTTACTGGCCCTGAAGTGCAAGAACCACAGGAATTCTCCCTTCTTAAGAACAGAGGTGCAAGATGTGATGCCAGCCTCATTTTCACTGGAACTGGTGATGATTTGGACACTGCTGTCACTCAGAACAAGCTGGCTCAGCACTTTTCCCCCAGAGGGAAGGAAATGAAACGATGTGCCTAAATTAAGGATGTGGGTTTTTTCAGCATCTAAACTGAGCATTTCCACCAGCCAACTTCATGCTGACCACAAAACCTACATGGAAGTGGACAGCTGACCCCAGCACAATTCTCCTCTACTGACAAGGCTGCACTGCTGCATCTCAGGATGCAAATCTCAAGATCTGCACATTTGGTTTACCCAAACAGGGACAGCCTGAGCCCTCAACAGTGTGTCAGTGCCCAGCTATCACTGTTGTCCCACTGCAAAGTGAGGAGAATCCTGTGCTCTCACAAAACACATACTGGATCTGGACAGAAAACAACACATTAGCTGTGATCCTTCTCAGCAGGAAAGCACAACTTGAATGCTGGCCTCCTGAATGCAGAAGGAGCTCATATGGAGTTTCAGGTACTCAGTTGCTGTGGCTCACCTTGGGTATTTCCAGACAATATTCCAGAAGCAATTTTATAGTGGATCTGGATTTCACCCTAGATTTTTGCAGGACAAATGATCTAAGAAACTGTATGATGCAAAAAGTAAATCCCCCAAAACAGAAAAAATAGCTACCATTACAAATACCTGACTGATGTGAAAAACTAGTATATACATGTTCTCAATATGTAAAATACAATTTATTGTATTTAGGCCATTCATAAGTATCAACACAATGTAGTATGTTTGAAACAAACATCTTACCAATAAATACTATCTAAACATTAATATTAATCTTTTGATCAGATGTGTACAGTGTATTGACTCAGTATTGCACAGTGAGCTCTATATGACATTTCCATAGTGCAGTTTGTTACAGGGATAGTTTGCCACAAACATTGCAAAGCATCAGAGTTGGCTTTTCCAAATGAGAACAGCTGGACTATTTCATTAGAGTCTGAAGGCTCACACAAACGTCAGTGTCCTAGGGTAACTGAATTCATGGAACCTAATGTTTTCATGGATGAGGAGACTTTGTTCCTAACACAACTTTTATAGAACTGTAAAGAAATCCCATTTTCAAATAGAATGAGGATATTATCAAACTTGGGTGAACAGTCAATTCCAGTGATCAGTGAGCTTGCGATCAAGCCCACTCCAGTGAGCTTATTTTCTCTTGTTTCAGTCTAAATATAAACCATGTCTTTAATCTTTTCAGAGACGTATCTCACCGCTTGCATTTCAAAGGCCAGACCATGCAAGCTCCCAGCATTACTCCAGCACTTTGCTCCCTATGTGCCTTTGCTCAGGTGACACACTTGATAGTTTTCAATGTATAAATGCAGATATAATTTCCCAATAGTTCTATAAATAACTGTATCTCAGCTTTATCTGATTAAATCTTCATTCTACAGCATCAGCTCCTCACAGGCATAGTCCAGCCAGTCTGTATTGCATTACCATGCTCACACAGAGGGCTAGGTGCTGCCAGCAATGCGGCTGTACTGCTTTCCTGAAACTCAGCAGCTCCTGGATCAGATGCTCTGGTGAGCACGGTATCAAATGCTGGCAGAACTGTGCTCACAGCAGGTTTTCAGCAACTCACTGTTGCTTATTCTCAACTCTAAATATGATAAAACTATGTCCATGCTAGTATTAGGAGATTACTGTTGGAGTAAGGACTGTAAAATTGGACTCGTAAGGCTTGACAGGCATTTGCATGAACTTACACTGCTCTGACACTGCAGAAGGGCCTTAAAATGGGAATATACTGCCTTAATGCACATTTAAGCTACAGTACCCTGCCAAAGTGGTACAAACTGCTCAAAATGCAAGTAAGAATCATGATTGTAAAATGACTATGACTGACTTGGAAAAGATCTGACCATCAGTATAACAGTGTTTAGTGCTTAGCATGTAGTATCCCTTAGTGCTTAGCATGTAGTATCCCTTAGTGCTTAGCATGTAGTATTCCTTTAAGTAAAAGAAAATTCACTCACCAAGTGATACAATTAAAAATTTCTAAGAAACTACTGGTTAAGTATTACCTCATGATTAAGTAAATCATGTTTATATCCCTCCTTTTTGCAGCTTATCAGTTTGTATATATTTAGATTCTTTATATTCAGGTAACAGAGATGAAATACTTATTTCTATCTAAAAAGACAGTAGGAAAAAACAGGGATTGAAAGGATTCCTTTTCTGTACAAAAAATACATTTTTATGACAACAGCCAGTACCTTCACAGTAGGTCCTTTGCTCCTCTAGTTACTACCAAGGTTCAGTCATACATAACGCCACCATAAAGTACCAGAATTGTTTTTCTTTCCACTTTTCACCACCAAAATTCAATGCACTACTACGGAATGTTTCCAAAGTCTTATGCTACATCCTGATAAAAATCAGAAATCAGGGTTTTTTTAAACTTTTTTCTCTTTTTTTTTTACTTTAAAAAGGAACTGAATTCATGCAAATAAATACATAATGTGCACTGAAATACTTAATTCTATGATACAGGTGACTTCAGAGAAAAGTCCCTTTTCAATTATCTAAACTAGTCCTAATAAAAGAAGATCGTTTCAAAACAGAATTAAAAATATTGCATTTTACTACAAGTTGGTGTTTGCTATATGATCAAGCAGATTACATTTTCTACCTAGCTGTGTTAACCTGTGGGTTTGATGTCACTCTTTTGCAGTATAGCAAGTATTTGATATTGAGGAGTGGTGTTTTTATGCAGTTTTTGTAATTCAGGATTTCAGTCTTCATTCAATTCTGCATACAGGATCTCAGGTTAAGCCCAGATCTGCAGAGAGAGAGTTGAACAATCATTTATGACATTGACTACTCTATCAAATGTTTAATCAGAATCTGGCAAAGCAGCCAGGTTAGTCATACAGAGCATCAGCAGCAATTATGTTATTTAACCCTCAAGTTCAAAACTCAACAGTTCTGTTAGCACTTTGTGGGGATATTTAAATTGGAATTTTCTGCTCATGTTTTACACTATGTTTTTATAGCCTCGTTAGTCACTCTAGAGTCAATTTTCTTGTAATAATCTTCCCACTCACCCCCTCTTTTTAAACAATCAAAGAAAGAAAGAAAGAAGCACCCAAAGTAGCTGCCCCCAACACTTACGCGGAGCGTGTGGTCCCAGGAGCCCGAGCAGAACGCTGTTCCATCCGGAGAGACCCGCAAGGTGCTGACACGATTTTCATGTCCAAACAGAATGGATACCCGGGACCCTTTCAGCACATCCCAGACATTGATGGTGTAATCATTATAGCCTGCAAACAATAGGCGACCTACAAAGAGAATGGGATTTTACACAGTGAGGTCCTAACGAACGTCTTGTCTGCAGCAAGGGCCTTCTGCAGGACATCCATCACCCAGTGAGCCACAAGCCAGCTTTCCCATGCCACTCTCTGCACACAGCAAGCCTTGATCACTGTTCCTCCAGGCTAGCTGTGCTCCTGTTAGGCAGCCCTGCTCCACTGCTGAGCTAACCATACTGAATGCTGAACCTATTAAAATGCATTAGTTAAAAATAGTTAAATTTAATTAAATTATATAGAATTTGTTCTGTCATTAGAGATGGGGGATGACTCCAAATCACAACAGACTGAAGAGCACTTCAACAGCCAATGCAGGGTAATGATATTTTGGGCAGACTTTCTGCAAGAAGTTGAATACAAATGGTTGAACGATTAGTAGACAATTTGGTATGTGATTCATTGTTCCCAAGGGGATGAGCTGTGGGCTTGTGACCATGACAGAGACATTTGCCTCTGTCCCAGGGGGGAGGGCAGTTCACCACCCACTCATCCCCATGCAAATCTGCATTTGTGCTGGAGCAGGAAGGAGAAGACTGGAGCTCATGTCTCCAGATCTGCAGTGAAAAATGGTAATATATCTGTCTTCATGCTACTCCAACGTACGTTAACTGTAGTCATTTATTATCCTTTTAAATACTATTTGTGTAAGTGTGCCTCATAGTCTAGTTACAATTCTTGTTTCCTTTGAAATGTTTTTAGTCATTATTGTGAAATTCTAGCCCAGCTGTAGTTAATAACAGAATATTTCCTGCCTTCAATAGGGCCAGGAAAATACTTTTCATTGCTACAACAAAGCAATAGCCAGTGAGGTTATTTAAAGAGTAATTCTTTTTACAGAGACAAAAAGAGTCTTCCATGTATCAAATATTTCTTTTGGTACTGAGTATTACTTTTAATAACAAATACTTTACCAAGTTAAACTGGTAAAACTTTATAGTTCCCCTCAAATTCCAACACTAAGATAACCTCCAAAGTTCAGGACTCACCACTGAGAGAGAAGTCCACGCTGGATGCTCCAAAAATGATGCTCTCTTTGGAATAAATTGCTACTTCTCTGTCTGCACGAAGGTCATACAAACGACACTAGGATTAGAACAAAACCAACACACATACCTCAGTAAAGGCTGGAGTCAATGACAACCACATTCCATTAAAAAACCAGGTGTGTGAAGGACCGCAGCCTAACATATCACGGGAAGTGGCTGCTTGGCTTCTTCCCTTCTGCTATTCCTGCCTGCTGTAACTGGGACTGCTCTGGAGTCTAACAGCAACCTAAGCAAAACAAAGCTGTTTTGTACAAATTGAGTGAAGGACTTGCTTTTCCAAACCTTTGGAAGAGGCTTCTGTAAGCCTTTCCTGTAAGCTTACTTCTGTAAGCCTCCTGCCTGTCCTGCTACAAATTGATGAGTGGTGGGCTTTGGACTATGGCTACCCACTGAAAGTCCCTCTTGCTTCCCCACCATGGTTTCCTACATATTAGGGCATCCTGCTGCTAAGGAGGTGCATGGGAGACAGTGTCTAAAGAAATAGTTTAGCCACAGCTGGAGTCTGGAAGACAAAGGATTAAATCACTAGTAACCTTTGAGAACACAGACCACATGGCACAGTGCTCAGACACTCCTTTGGTATGGGGTAGCCTAGATGGTAGTCCTTCTTCTGAGTAAGACAGGACAGCAAACAGCCCCTGCTTTTTCATGAGGCCTCTCTGTCTGAAAACCCTACGTGAAAATAATTCAAGTGGGATAAAACATTCTTATACAGACCTTTGGGTGTTCATTTCTCATGGAAAATTCCCAATCACCTCTACTACCTGCACTTCCTGTTTTTATCATTTGCCAGCATACTTGGGTTTGTTTAACATGGAAATAATGTACAGGCAGGCCAGACTTCATTGCCATGCATAAAGGCAGTCTGTTAGCCTGAAATCAAAATGCATTTTTGAATCTATGTGAACTGAAAACCTTCCTCAGTAAGTTAAGTTTAAGCAAACACTGGCCAGATGGGTTTGCTAATAATAAGACTTTACAAATAAAAAATGGCTGCTATTCAAGCCTGCACATAAAGAAGAGGCTGTTTCATTCACAGGGCGGTGGGGAGCTGCCAGGTATGTGAAGTCCAGGTCTCCAGTGCTCCAGGTTGATGAATAATTCCATCAGGCTGTCCTGATAGGAAGCTGGGGTCACTGCAGGTGACAGCACTGCCATGTGAGCATGCTTTTATGGTCTCCCTCCCTCCAGTCAGGATTATCTGTTCCTTGAAAACCCTAAGCATGCAAATCAGGTCAAGGATACCTGTCAGTGCATCAGTATATACACTGAAAACACCAACCTCTTAATTTAAAGAAACGGAAACTGTCAAAAGCACGGAGGCGGAATTTCCCATTCTCCTGCTCAAGTCAGGGGTGTCAGGAACAGTTAAGAGAGAGAGAAAAAAAATCAAATAAATTAATAAGAGCCTGTGGTACTGAACATAAAAAGAGAGTGCCCTTACTGGAATTTAATAATGGACAATTTCTCCATCTCACTACCTTAGCATCTCGGTACCACATCTGAAAGTGCAGAGAGCCGCTGTGCTTACCACAGAGCTAGAGGTATTAATTTATAATCACTGCTTTTAAGATCCCAAAGCAGTGTATACTCTCTCCAGAAGAGCCTTAGATCACCTCTACATCCAGTGAAGACACAAGGAATGATTCTATTGAGCTTAGCTAGTACTGCAGTAGACTCAAAACATGCAATGAGGGCAGAGTACTTTCATAAAGTGTTCATCCTCATGCAACTCTGTGATGTTTGAATAAACAGAAGAAACAAGGTCCCAGCTGCCTCCCAAACATCTGCTCTGGAGATACACTTTACTGCCAGCTCAGTCCCGGAAGGGCTGTGGTACAGGAAGAGCCTGGTCGTCCATGGGGACCCACCAGCTGCAGGGAGAGCCATCAGCCCTGTGCATGACTCAGGGGCCTGGAGGCACCAAGAGGTAAGTGGCATTCTGCATACAATGTGCTGACCACAATTACCTGTCAATACATACTGTGCCCCTCCTAACAGCTTGCTTATAGATAAGGAAGATCATCTCTGATAACCTGGATGTGGTGATTCACCGCAGTGAAGACCTGGCAGTGACTCAGGCTGAGAGGGAGGAGATGTACATGGCCAAGGCCACCCTTGGACCCTACTCTCACAGTGAACAGTGCTGAGAGGGTCTGCCCAGCTCTGCACTAAGCCCGCTGCCTCTCCGCTTGCTGGGACATGCGCACTCATGTTCAGGCTCCTTTCATACCCTTGTACTGTGCTGCTGCTTCTGACATAAGCTGCAGCATTTCATCTGGTTCCTTCCATTTGTGACCAACAGCTATAGAAAGCCACATCTCTTCCAGTAAAACAAGTAATTTTGATCATGAAACTTCAAAACACACAAAATCTGGAATGAGTATTTGGACAGTACCTCATGTAGAAAAGTTTGCAGAGGTGACCTACAAAGTGCTACTAGATTTCCCCTACAGCATTATATATACTATTTATCTTAATATTAATATAATAAATATTATGCATTAATAGTAATATGTATTTCATAATTTTATTACTTATTATTAGTATATTTACTGTATTATCTATAGCATTTCTGCAACTTTGGTGTCACAGGCAAGTCCTCTGTGGATGTGACCCAGTCTTTTAGGAAAATCAGACACAGGAAGTAGCAGAACTCTCCTAAAACAGGTTACTTTTATTTATTTATATATAGGAATTGACATACCGTGGCATCATCCGAACCAGAGGCAAAAGCATCCCCACTTGGGTAGTATCTGTGCACAAGTGAAAAAAAGACCAGAACACATTACATTACATTACATTACTTGGATGAGGTCAGACTTCAAAAATAGAACCAGCACATTGCTCAACATCGCAAATGTGTCCTCTCCCAAAAACATACTGACCTGACACTGTTGATATCTGAATCGTGGGTTTCAAATGACTGGATGCACTGACCAGACCGCATATCCCAAACCATGGCTTTCTTATCACATCCCTAATAAGACAAAAAAATTCACTACGGTTGTGCAAATGGTGACATTCATCACTCATGTGTCTGATGCATGTCATGAAGCCCAGCTACATTAAAGGCTCAGAACAGCACTGCTCTGAGGGGATTTAACCAGCAAAGCAGCCCCAGAACTCGCTGTACTGGTACCCCAAGCCTGATGCAGCTGCAGTTAGGAGCAGAGTATGCTACAAAGGCTGGAGCCTCAGTGGTTCTGCAGACCAGCAAGGGCATAGCACTGCCATGCAGCACACTGCGGTGCAGACAGGCCAGGGGGGCGTGCAGGCAGCTCCATACTAACCAGCACTCACAGCCTTGTTGTGCTTGTGCTGCTGCTGTACCTGTGCCTGCAGTCCCACCATCCCACAGAGCTGCATTACTGACTCATTCCCTTACCACTTAACATACCCAGTATAAAAAATGAATATGCAGCATTTAAAGTTTTATAACTAATTCTCTTCATACACTGAAATAGAAAATGAAATGAGTGTATCTGGAGGGTCTCTTGCACAGCCTTCTACCAGTTAACCCCTGCTGTGGCCCTGCAACCACTGCTCAATGGCACACTTGGGATGAGAAAAGAAGCATAACAGCACTTTAACATCTCATTTTAACATCTCATTTAACATCTCACTTTAACATCTCATTGTCAGGTTCTAACCTGCCTTCCAAGCAATGCTTTGAAAAGACCATTTAACACTCAGTGCTTGTTGTGAGTGCTCAACATCTTGAATGCTTTGGGCAAGGGGCTCAGTCCATGTACTCTGCAACATCCTCGGGCAGGAATCATCTCGTACCTGTAGAGTCATGATCTGAACTAGGATGTCTCAGCTGTGGTGTCTGAACTGCTGTAACAACTGTGGTGGTCTTTTAAGAGAATCAGGAGATTTCAATAGATATGCCCCTGCTGAGGGGCAGGCTGTAGGTAGGCTCAGCTATGGGGGGCTCAGCCTCTGCAAGGGGTGTGGAAGCATGAGGCAGGTCAGGACATTGCTGCTTCTGCCAAGAGAGTGTGTCCTGCCCAACAGACTGTAGCACACATCATTTATTTTTAAGCAAATATGATTGCTAATTAAATTAAACAGTCTCTTCACAATTCACATCTTTTTCTCTCTTTTTTTAATTCTCTCGTTAAATGAAATCCCGGGTTTCTACTAATGATGTCATTATTTAAAAGAGGTAATGTTCCTTTGTACCAGCTTGTGGTTTCTGCACAGAGGAAATGAAACATGACAGAGAACATTCTGGACTCAGCATTTTTGCCTCTCAAGCCCTGCCACAGCCCAAGCCCTTTGTATTGCTTCCATGTGCAACATTCATAGTGGTCTCCAGGAGTTTGAGGGCAAGACCAACCTGACAAGCTGGTGATTTGTCTCCTAAGGTCTTGAAGGAGAAACCAGCAACCGTCTGTGGAGAGATGGGACCCCTGAGTGCCATCCAACTCACTTTGAGGGCACTGAGCCTAGGACACAGCCCTGAGCTCACCCAGGAGGGCTGGGATTTTCACTTAAGTCACTAAGTACAACAGCACCCAGTGTACACACTGATGTATTGGCATTGTTTATTCCAGCTCAAGGTTACTGCATTACATAGGCACAACACATAGGGAGCCTCTCTATGCCACCATACCTTCAGGTTGCACTGTTTAGGCTCTACCTGCATTGACACAGTGTAAGATAGACCTTAACTGAAGTAGTATTTTGCATGTGATGAATTAAGCAAGTCCCTGTAAGCACAGACATGCCCAAGCTGCTACATCTACAAAGTATGACATATTCTCTCAGCAGTACCATAGCTGCTTGTGATTCTTTGCCCTATAATAAGCTGAGCTGTTCCTGGGGAGAATGAATCTATCCTTTCTGGGAAGCAAGCTCGGTGACAGGAAAGCCCGCGAGGAGTAATGCACTTGGATGGAATTAGCTTTCAGTCACGCTTCAGAGCAGCTGTGCTAGCAGCAGGCAAACCGGGCCAGTGTGCTGGGCTCTACTCCTGATGGGCCAGCCAAATGTGATAGAAGAGCCAGAACAGAAGAGGCCTAGGTTTATTGTGCAGGGATGGGACCATGACTCCGAGCACAAGTGGAATCCCCTAATCTATGGCTGGCACCCTCTGGCACAAGGGCCGCTTTCATCAGCAAGCACAGGACCAATCCTGGGCCAGTGCTGGTGGGGCTCAGAAACCAGATACCTTCAGCAAAATTACTGGTAGTAACCTGCCTTCAGTAAGAGAGGTCATCTCAGCTCCTGCCAGCTCTCACCTGCACACTCTGATGTGGGAAAGACCAGAGCCACCTCAGAAAGGAGGTGACCCCATCCCACCTATGCCTTGCCCGCCTCACTGCCAGGCTGCATGCCAGTGGCTCAGCTGCCTGGATCAGTGATCCCTCGGCAGGAGGACAAGATGTGGAAGACACCCTGGGTACTTTCCCGGAACAGTGCTGCAGCCCCAATAAGGGCTGTGTGTTCCTCTGGGCCAGGACAGGGAGCAGGCAGGGTTCCACTGATGAAGGGGCTTTAAATACCTCTGGTACCGCTGGAAGGCATAGGGGACTCAACAACAGCTGAAGATGTGGCCACACCTCATCTCCTTGCTCAAACTTGTACAAGGTTTACCAGCATCCAAGCTACCTCTTAGCTTCTGGGGAGCGGTTGAGGGACACAGTCGCACGCATGTTATTTGCAGCCCCGTTTCAATGCCCTGAGCAGCCGCCTGGCACACCCCGTCTGGCTCCAGAGAGCTGGACATGAGAGAGAAGCCAAATGTGGGAAGTCATCTGCTGCGCCAGGCTCCTATCCACAGGGGCTCACACCTCTGCTGCGGTTCAAGCCCGCTGCTCTGACTCTGAGCCTTTCCCTGCCCCGCAGAGGCGTTGTTTTGATGTCAGGCTGGATTGCTTTGGTGTGGGGTGGAATTTGCTAAGTAAGCAGAACTGCAGTCAGACTGGCTGGGTGGGTTTGACCCCACACTCAGGGGTTTAATTTGCTCCAGCTTGGAAAATGTGCTTGCAATGAGTGGATTGCACTAGGGCTTCCAACACATACTCCAGCACTCTCTCAGTAAGATCACGAGCCTCCTCCTTTGCTGCCTTTTACACATTCCTTAATTTTATATTATGATAGGAAGCTCCTGCTTACCCCAGAGACAAAAGTGTTTCCTGTTTCAGAAGGGGCCAGATCCAGGCACAGGACATCAGCTCCATGACCATGGAAACTCTGTAGAAGCTGCCCACTCTCCACATCCCACAGAGCACAAGTTCCATCTCCACTTGCTGTCAGGATCTATAGGATATGGCAAGAAGAGTCACAACGCAAAAATCAGATGATCTCTAAGTTCACAAACAAGTGATATCCTATAAACAAACCAAGAACAGCTTTAATTTAATGAAACATGCAATAAATCAAAGCCATAAACTCAATGTGAACCTAAGCACAGTTTATGTTTTTTATTTTTAAGGAAAGAAGCTAGAGTGGAAAGGAGAGCTGTATCTTCATAGCTTCAATAATGGTCAGTTTTATGCAGTGGGTTTGGAGAACTGATAGCAATAAGGATCTGCTGGCATTTCCATATCCTTCAAAAAGGAGGTAGAACCAGAATGGTATTCCTGTCTGCCCCTGTCTTTAACCCTATCCATATTTAAGCTGCTGTAATTCAACCTGGGTAAAGAGCAGAACTGTTGGAGTCAAGTATACCTGTTTAGCTCCCTAAGTTTTTCTTTCTGCTTGAAATAGCCAGGTTAACCTCAATTAATTGGACTTAAGGCATGGATTTCCTGAAAGGGAAGTAAGCCTGTCTAGACAGTTGTTTGTAAGGCCATCACCTCTCACTTGTCCAAAACCATTTGTGTGTGAAAGGGCTTGAACATACACTGACCAAACCCAGCTCCCAGCTTCCCTCATCTGCTACAGCGCTTGTAGAAAGCACATGTGATCAGTGCTTGTTATTCTGCCTAAATCCTGATGATGGTCAATTGTTCAAAACTCTCCGTTGGCACCCAAAGCTGTTATACAATTGCAGGATCTGTAGGGTGAAAGAGTCCCTGTGCACTGGCGTGGAAGAGGCAAGTGTGAACTTAGGCGAGCTCTCAGCCTTGCACACAGGTTTTTCTCACGGTCTCTGAGAAAACTCAACGGATTGCAGTGGGCAGCTAGAAATTAGCAAGAAAATACTCATCAAGAAGAAAATGATCAATCATGAAACCATTCACAGAGCTGCACAAAGGTTAAACGCTGAACATGTTTTACAGGCGCTCCAAAAAATCCTCCCATAAACAGAGGTCTGCAAAGCTGCAGAACAAACTGTTCTGAATCCTGCAGCAGAGAGACACTAATACACTAAGATGATCACAGCAGAAGAAAGTCATGACTCGTCTTTCTGACCAGCTTTTGAGCCTAGATCAACGAACTTCCCTGTTCTGAGGAATATTTGTACTTGGCTGAGGAATGAAGACTTTCAGCTCTGAGGATTTGCTCTTGTAAGAAAGATATGAAGGGAATAGGAATAGCTACAGGGGTAAGGGAGGGGTCTGCTGGCAACGCAGCCAAGGCATGAAGAGAAAGGTAATGGACTTAACGTCAGGGCATTGCTGTTGAAAACCAAACCAAAAGAACCCAAAAAGATCCAAATCCAGCAGGAAATTACCAGTCTTCGCTACCAGACTCCCGCTTGCGGCATGGGACGCTCCAGCGGCACCGGATGAGGATCCTTGCCTGGCGCCTGGCGGCAAGAGGCAGCACTTGCACAGGGCAGGGGCCAGCAGGGACACAGCCCCTATCAGGGCTGGAAGCAGCGGTGAGGGCAGAGGGGCCACCCTCACCTCTGCCGCCTCTGCCATCGCCAAGGGCTTCATCCTGCTCCTCAGCCCAGCCGCACTGGCAGAATGTCCGCCTGCCCTGTGCAAAACACTTGAGATCCCAGTTAACTGCTGCTATTAATACACATGGAGCACTGTCACGTGGAGAGCATTATCACACCACAGAGCTGCACATACCTAATTTAGGAAGCGAGGCTCTCTGTGTACTGAGGAAGTGGAGACTCGCTCCGGCAAGGCTGATCTGGGGCACTGAGAACAAGGTGCAGGTCACCCAGCCCTGCAGCTCAGCACTTGTCTTGGCCCAGGTGGGAACATGATGAGGAGCAAGGATGCGACCCCGTCTTTCAGCACTCACATAGCCTGAGAGTGGCTTTAATCAATGATGAACCACCTCACATCTCTCTCTCCACTGCACTGCCCATGGGCACACCAACTCCTAAACTCCTGTCTTCCATTCGTCTGAGGGAAAACCGAGCTGTAGTTTAAGAGAGTAGCCACGGCAGAGCAGCAGCATTCACAGCACCTAGCAGAGGGTGCTGGACTTCTGCCATGTGCTAGGGCTGCTACAAGACAGGTACCACATCCCTCAGTGACGCAAGCAGGGAGAGCAGAGCTGCTCCACACACAGCTGGGAAAGCTCCTGCACAGTGTGCTCATTGCACTGTGCACCCTCAGAGTTACTGAGTAACCTTAATTCTGGGGCCGTTATGTAGAAAGGAAAAGATAAGAAATATGTGATTCTCTAGGATCCCCTACATAACAGTGTTCTAACAGAAGCCTGGCCAACCCACTTGTGTTTGTATTTGTTTCAATAGCAACAAGCAGTGATATAAATGATCACTTATAAGCCTATCAATCACAAGAAAATTTCTTTTTAAAGTCTTTAGAAAAATCTCTGAATCACTGACTATAAAGCATCTAAGTCCTCTGTGGTATTATTTAACAGTAACAATACATTACCTTCAATATCAATGCAGATTTCTGTATTTAATATGGAGAAAAAAGACCCAACTTTTCTTTCTGTTTCTTCTATGAAAAATAATTATTTCTCCTTTCATAGGATTTAATCATGATGCATATAAATATGGAAAAGGAAAGAGAATACTGGTTTTCTATCTCATCAAAAACATTCCACTTAATTTAGACTGCTCTAATTACGCCAGGCTCCTGCACAGTAAGGTCAGGGCTTAAGCAAGCCTGAGCACTGGGTACCTCCACCACTTGTTTCCATGGCAATGCACTTAAATTAGCACCTCGGAGCCATTGCAGACACCATAGAACGACAAACAACAGCATACTCTTGGGCATCTCATGTCCTGAAATAGAAGCAATAAAAGCTGATATTTCCTTCAGTAAAGCTCCAAGTATCTGGAAGAAGGGGACAAGGTATTCCCTTTCCAGCAGCTCTGCTGACACAGAGAGCAATGAAAATGCTCTTTACTGCCACTTATTTTGCTGCAGAGCTGCACTGAGCGGAGCTTCAATGAAATTCAGAAACCAGAGAGGACAGGGAATTATCTTGGCTCCTTTCATCATCTTTCATGCTCCTGGAGAAAGAGATCTTTGATATTCACTACAGAGGAAGGCTGGCCTGGTCTCAGAAGATCTGCATTTAGTTCCTAGCTTTGCCATTGTCTCCCACTGTGGGCCTCTCTGCTCCACCACCCCTGCTGACAGATGAGGATAGCATCACTCCTTTTCCTCAAGGGAGCACATCACTGCATGTGTGGACCACGGGGCTGGCCTTTCAGAGCCATCCTCGACCTCAAACATCTCACTCAACACAAATACTAAGAATTAAAGCAAAAGTGGGCTGGATGCCCAGAACAAAGCAGGCAAACAACACAGTTTCCATCGGCTGGCACAGCACATACCCAACCTAGTCCTGGTGAAACTGGGGTTTTAACTACTTGTGTTAGTTTTTGATCCTAAAAGCAGCAGCCAGCACAGACCCAGTGAGCAGAGAACATACAGGTACCAGTGAGCTCCCTCTGTGGAAGCGCAGGGATCACAGCCTGGCTGTGGGCTGTGACAAGCATCTTCTTACAGCAGCTTTTGCAGCATCTTCATTGCCCTCAGGGAGGGTGTTCCAGCAGCCCTTGCATGGAGGAGGACATGGCCCTGGGTGCAAGGAAGGTGACTTGCATCACGTACGAGTGCAGCTCGTGTTAAGTGTTGCAGGACAGACAGCAGTGGATAGGGAATGCATTTACCTGCATGTCTGAGTTAGTGAAGCTGCAGGCAGACAAGTAGTTTGTGTGCATTGCAACCGATTTCTTCTTTGCAGCCATATTCTCATTTTTGTCAAATGTCAGAGGGTACACAGAACACTTGTTGTCCAGGCCACTAAAGAGAGCAATAATAGCAATAACAGAGAGAGGGTAGAACTGGTTAAAACTGCAACGACAAAAGGCAAGTGGTGATAAGAAGGAAACCACCTGTCAGTGCTGTGCTGCCAAACCCTTACAAGTACCGACTTCCCTGTATTGTGCTGCCTGGGATCTCCCTGCGCAGGGAAGCCCCAGCTGCCTCACCAGGCTGGCTGCTTTACAGAACTCCAACAGCTGCGCCCGGTATTTCTGCCCCTCGTGGAGTTTATAAATGGCACTGAATGAAACCTCACCAAAGTATAACCGGGAGGTGACATAGCAGTCACCTCAGGGGTAGTTTCACATAGAGCAAACCTGCCAGCTTTCTGTTGACATCTGTCACTGAGCATCACTAGTAAAGCATCATTATTTATCTCCCTTAACAAATTTAACCTAATTCCTATGGAAGAGATAGTATAGCAAGTAGTGTGGGTGAAGACAGGGCTTTAGCAGAAGCACTGATTTCTATAGCTGACATGTCCTTCCTGGACAGTTGCACCAGTTAAAATGCATCTCCCATGTCAAATGCAGGAGTCTTTTCTAAAGGCTCTGTCTTGTGTCTGACCCCTTTCTAGAGCAATGGTAGATCAGCCCTGCCATGGTCCCGGGGATCCCAGCACACCACCAGTGCTGGTTCTGTGCCTTGTATTATGTGAACAGCACTTAACTGACAGGACAACAGAAACAGAGAATTAGGCAGTGCAATGCATGCGTGCCCTCACTGTCTCTCTTGCAAGTATGAAGACAGAGCTTTCTTGCCATTCTTCAAGATTCAATCAAAGCCATCCTGTTTCCGGACTCCCTCTCCACACACATTTGTGGAGTCAGCCTGTCTGCCTCAGCCTGCTGCTTTCTGGATTTCCAAGCTGTGCAGTGAAGTCTC
The DNA here is from genome assembly GCA_009867235.2 of Psittacus erithacus. Lineage (NCBI taxonomy): Eukaryota > Metazoa > Chordata > Aves > Psittaciformes > Psittacidae > Psittacus > Psittacus erithacus. The sequence continues at coordinate 189,877 of WYDI02052629.1, forward strand.
CCTTTGTTCCTTTCTCTTGCCCCAAGCTTGCTTTGTCTGTCTGATCCACCCAGTCTCTTGTGAAAAGATGCTTTGCCAACATTTCATCTTTATTTCCTCCCCTACATAAACTCAGTATTTTCAAACCTGAGTCCTCAGAAAACTTAAAGATTATAAAGGATGAAGTTACTTCTCCCCACCAGATCTTCGCAAGATCTATTCACGTGCTTGTTATCATTCATGACTAATGTCTATGTCGTAGAAGAAAAAGTGCAAAGTAAGACCAAAGTTAAAACCTCTCTCCTTTAGAAGGTATATCGGACACATAACCAAACTGGAACAGGGAAGTTGCATGCATGCAGAATTCCTAACCCATGATATATAAATGCTGAAAGAGGATTATTTTCCATGCTTACACAACAAATGTTATTGCACTGAAGTCAGTGGAGATAATATGTATGAGCCATTATGGGAATAGAATCAGAGGCACTGAATGTAGTCCTTCTACCCACAATCAAGGCACACAAACTTCTAGCTGTCAGCATCTCAAGGCACGAGGACATCGCTACCAATCAAACTAACTCCTTTGCATAAGCAGCTGTGGGAACAGGGAACTTACCCACAAGCAATGGCACATCCAGAGGGGGCATATGCACACGCCATCACCCAGGTACACGGCATCGTCACTGCATGTTCCTGAAACACAGCATCTCTTTAAACTGGGATGTCACTGTTTCTCCAGTCAGTGCAAGGAAAACTGTGTAGAGTACCAAGTTCAGTATTTCTGTGGGACGTCCTGAGAGTCAGTGAAAGGTGTTTCCCCCAGCCATAACTCACATGTAAGGCTGGGACACCCTTATGCAGAAGCCAGCAGGATGGGCAGTCCTGACACCTGCCACCTTATTCATGCACTCCAACCTGATCAAAGAGCATGTTTTATTTGGGTTACTCAGTGCTGTAAAAGTCTCAATGCTGCACTGTAAAAGTGAGTTACAAACAAGCTGTTTTTCTCAGCTCTGTGGAGCAGGAGCCATGAGGCAGCCTTGGCAGGGGCTGGAGGAGCAGCAGCACCATTGCACAGTGAACACCACAGCTGAAGGATCCCTGGTGACCACATATGGCACCTGGTATGGGGTTACCCAGGGAGGGCCTCTGCTTTGCTGGGTGGGCTATGCCCCCAGCTGGGAGCCCTCCCTGTCAGCAAAGAGGCTGGATCAGAGCCTCCCACTGACACCACAGCAAACTCCCATCCCCTGACAGAGGCTTTGATCAGGGACAGGTCAAAAGAGGTGGTTTGCCCTTGGCCCCCTGGTTTGACATGCTGGTGGAGGTTTGCATGTTATCCTATCATCCTGCAGCCACCTGTGACACCTGCGAGCCCTCAGCCCTCCATCTTATCCCACTGTCATCTGCCCTGTGCACAGGAATCAGACTTCTGCTGAAGTTTCACTTACCTTGTTGGTGGTGAAGGAATCCCATACGATCACCTTTCCATCCTAAATGAAAGCACACAGAGAGAGAAACTGAGCCCTTCCAGAGACACAGTTGTCAGCCTTCTTCCTAGATATGAGAATACTCTGCTGCTCAATTCCATCCTCCAGTCTGTTATGTCATTAAATTTTTATCCCCATTTTAACAATGGCGCAATGGTCACAGTGAAGCATCAAGGAGACACTCCTCAGTAGTGCCAGTTATGCCTTTGACCAGAAGAAAGGTGTATTTCCTCCTCACTGAGATGACTAATGCTGGCTTAAAAGATGGGGTTTTTTTAATTTCCCTTCCTGTCATCCCTTTCCCTTTTAGTGGGTTTATGAGAAATCTTCTCACTTGCAGGATGGGCAGGACCAGTACAGAGCATTACAAATACAAGAGCTGACCTGTGTTACAAATCACTTGTTGAACTGGCAGCACTCATGGGGACTATTTATGGGCATTGCAGTTTATTCATCTTCCTTTTCCTGTATTTTCCGGGTTTTCCCTTCTCTCTACACTTACTTAACCTTCAATTAACCACTGATACAATCTGCTAAATAGCCGTTGTGAGACCCCTCCACAGAGAGCAACACAAGCGCTTTGTGTATGCCAGCTACACTCATGGCAGCTATATGCATAATGCCTTATGCACAAAATATTGTTATCCTCCCTGCATCACAAAAGCAAAATGTTTGTTACTGAGCAACAATTATTGGTGTACCTGGACTCACTATGGTTCTTAACTAGAGTAAAAAACGCTAAGCTGCATTACAACTTGCCTTGTTCAGCTTTCTAAGCTGCACACTGACATTTTAACCACTTCAGAAAATGTGACATCGATTATTTAAAATTACTCTGTGTTGAGATCACCATGAATGGTAAAAACGCGCAGTAACTGAAGGTGGCTTGCAATGCAGATTGCCTATTTTTATCCCTCAAGTGAGACCCCTGACAGATTTCATATAGGTCAACGAACAGCTGTGAGATGCAACAAGCTCACTCACTGCCATACTGGGCTCAGGACGAACCAGGGGATCTAGAAGTAATTATCTCATTACCTTCTCCGGCTCATGAGACTGGTCTGGAGCAGGTGTTAAGACTGTTTCTCAACATGTCCAAGTAAAAGCAGTAAGTTTGGGAGGATGTTTGATGCTCTCAAGGCTGCAGCAATTATACAAACTGCAGAAGAAATCTCTGGGCACAGAAATCTTTTTTACCCTTCCCTTTTCCTGGTTATTTTCTCTGAACACATAAACTGATATAGTTACTAAATATTTAATCTGAAAAGAACAAGGAAATAAAAGTGGCCTCAGATGAGCTCTACTTTCTATTGTAGTACAGAATACAGGGAAAACCTAGATATGATTGGACAAGAAATACTTAGGGTATTAGCTACAACAGGTGTAGTGCTGATCTTGGATTTATGCTCTCTAAACAAATACACTGCCAATGAACTGCTTTAATGGCACCTTGAAAACATTTACACTGTACACAGGTATCATCTGCAAATAGTGGCACATAGCACAGCCAAAAGATTTGTATAGTGCCCAACACTAGCTTTGGAAACAGCTGCCCAACAGCATACCTGGGAAGAGCTCACAATTCTTCTCTTATCTTTGCACCAGTCCATACAGAGAACTTTATTTCCATGGCCCTTCAGGGTCCTCCTGGTCTTCATCACAAACTGGCCTAGCGCCTCCACACGCTCTGCCACCTGATGAACTGCAAACAGCTGATGGTTAGCGAGCCCTGCATCAAAGCTCTTCCCTGGTAAATCTCTATGTTATGAGTAATGCTACTTGGAGGAAGTAATCTGTGAAGTTTGAGTCAAGCCAATGAAGTGCAAGCCAATGAACTCTGCTTCAGAGCTGGCAGGTAGTAAAACCAAGGTGAGCAGTGTATGAACATATTTACCAGACAAAGATAAGGGTTAATTCACTCAGAGCTTAAATTTCAGGGCTGTAGCAGCTGGAGCTCTTGCAGACCATCACACCCAAGTAAAAGGAAAACAGATTACCCTCTTGCCCCCTCTTGAGAAATCCTTAAACTGGCTGAAGCTTGAAAGTGCACAGCCAGCCTCCAGCCTAACACATGCCTCAAGGTACGCAGAAGTGAAGCCCACTAATGGATCCTGGACAAAAAAGAAATCATACAAAGTAAGGGGGTAACATCAATTCTCCAAAGTTTCTATGATAAAACACTTCTTCCAGAAGTGAGAATCCCAGCTGCCATCGCCTTTCAGTACCACAGTGCTGGTGCAGTGTGATACAGGTACTAGCCACTGGTGCTGGAGACTTCTCTGCTATGCCATCACTTCTGGTGGACAGGAAAGCACTGAGGGCCAGGACACAGCTCTGAGTGAGCAGGGAAGCTTGGCATTTACTATAAAAGTGCACTATCCAACCTCTCAACAGTGTCTATGGACATTAAAGACTTCATGGATTGGTCAGCTTTTTCTTTTATGGGAAAGAGAAACAGTGGGCAGGCAAGGAACTTTGCTGAATAGCATCGTCTGGTGGTGGTGAAGTCTCACAGCAGAGCAGAGGTCCTGAGACACCAGAATTAAAAATTACTCTGTCTAGAGCAGAGGTGATAGGCTCCAGTGCTTACCTGTGTTGTTTGTCCACACACAAACCTAAGAAGATCCAGCTGCTGTTAGCTAAGGGGGCAAGGTCTGACTCAGTAATTGAAACGAATGCACAAGCTCACATGCTTTAATGGGATGGTGAAGGAAATACAAAGTTTTTCAGTGCCATGCTGGAGGCTGAGCTCCACACCCCACATGGCAGGTGATCGATCTGGAGCTGCACTGCTGCTTCATGCTTTGTCACTTTTCTAGCACTGCAATAAAGCTCATGGGCCAGGAAGGGCTGGCACATCAAGAGCAGGCATCCTTAACTTTGAGCTCCCTTCATGGCCCAGGGTCAGGGGAACAACTTCTGCCTAAGGCAGAGACTGATTTCCAGTAGATTAGCTTTTCTTGAGTTGCCTTTCAAAACCACCAGCCCCACAGGCTGTGCCGGAATAATGTATTCACCTGCTGAACCAGTCTCACCCAGCCTCACCCAGCCAGGGGACAAATACTGTCCACCATCCCTGACAATTTGTCCCCACTATCTCTAACATGAGGTCAGAAGCAAGTTTCTGAGAAAGCAGCATACCAATCCACTGAGGAAAGATACATTCCCCCTACTTTCACCCGTGGAAACCTGCCAAATGATCCAATCAAAAGACATGAAAACACAGGACAGGAGGTTATCGTCGCAGCTGGAAAGATGCCTGTGTCCAGAACGTATCTGGGAAAACAAACATTTCACAGACAATGGACAAAGTGTTCCCATTATGTCAACGCAGCTGAGCCTGGAATTGTCTGGTTTAGACTTTCTGATTCTCTGAGGACACTTATCTCCAACCACAGCCATAATAATCCTGCACCCGCCTAGCACAGGTTTTAGAGGCAGATAATTATTTTTAAGCATTCTCCAATATTGTTTCAAGATAGTTGAAAATTATGCACTCAGGCAAGCAGATCAGCTAAAGCCAATAAGGAGCTTGAATTGTTCTACAAAGGTCCAGGTAAAACAGGCTGTTTTGTCTAAAACATATCATTCAGCCTCAACAGGAGGTGGGAACTTGATGCAGATACTATTGGGTCTTTGACTTCTTCTGTGCTGGAAGTCCATTTGGTCCTAATAGTCTCTTCTGGGCTTAAAAATTGGCAGTTCGTGTGAACAGAACAAACTTTTCTTTACACCTCAACTTTAAGCGACAGAATTGAATCCTTAAAATTGTAAGACTGCAAACCAAATGCATGTTTGGTATTTCCTTTTTCTATCCACATTTTTGAGAGCTGCTGTTCAAAACCAGTTGAATAAATAAGGGCAATTGTAGTTCAGCCAGCTGTTTGTTTTGGGAACCATAGAGGGAAAATCATGATCAGAGCAAAGAAATGTCCAAGATACAATTTTAGATTAGAAAAAAACACCCAAAACAAAACAAACCAACAAAACCAAACCCAAGCAGAAAAGATGCTTTGTTCTGAAACTTAATAATCTCTGCAGAAGTAGTTCTTGTAGATTAAGTACCAAAAAAAGCTCTGATACAGAATCAATAATATGAAATATCATGAAGGAGCCTCATTCTACGACAACATAAGATTTCTGTCTTCAAAATCATGTCATAGCTATGCAAATACAGCCTTCCAACAGATTTTACATATGACAAAGACATAAATGTCCTATGACTATCAATGACATGTAAAGTTACAGTGTCTCTGCAATCACAGGGAAAACTCCTTGTGAGCAAAAACGGACTTACGCATATGCTTCAGAGGTCTGCTAAAGAGGCCTCACTATTTCTGATACAGAAATTATACTGTAGGAATATGATGATTTATGATGTTTCTGTAATGAGGACATCTCCATTTGTTTAATGATTCCTATTAATAGGATACTCACATAACGTGTGATTGTCTAATTTAGAGAAGAAAATGCTCTATTTACTCCAGAAAAAAAATCTCTTAAATCTTCCCCACCTGAAATTCAAGGATGTTTGCCAGTCTCTCAGTCCTACAGAACACTGAAAGCTTAAACGCTGGATCGGGCTCACGTTCCTTTCCAATATTAGAGGCATCCAAACAGATGAAAGCAAAGTTTTAATGACCCATTAATATTTCTATCAGAGTGAGCTATATGATTTCAGAGGAATAAAAACCCTAAACTGCAATATATGATATCATTGTGATTATAAAAATTAAATAACAAAAAGGATTTTTATATCTCAGGACAGACAAATTAATACGTATTTTAGAAGCTCCATAAAAATAAGGTTAGCTTATTTTTCCTGAGCAGGGGTAGGGAGCACGGGAGGAGGGCAGGGTTGAAATCTGCCCATGTCATCTCTGTTACGTTAACCATGGGTCATGAAACTGCAGCTGATAACGGTGTTACGCATTGACAGCTCCAGCACTGACTCACCCCGCACCTCTGAATCAGCACTGGATCACTGCAAGTTGTTTCCTTGGGGAAGGAGTGGGGAGAAGGAGCTAGTTTTGGAAACAAGGTTCCTTTTTAAGCCCTTTCACCTTGGGTGAAATCCTGGCCTCATTAAAGCAAATTCCCACCAAATTCCCCAAGGCTGGGTTTGATCTTTGTTTCTGCCGCTAAGATGAACACTAAAACGATGCAAACACATCCCAGAACCCATGCTCCACGGTCCATTCCCTACTGCCTCCCACACCAAAGGCGGCGCAGGAAGCGGCCGGGGCGCTGCGGGGTGACTGTCTCCGCACCCGGCGGGCATTGCACGGCACTGAGCACCCAGGGAGGCTGCGCCGCCTCTGCTCCCCATCCGCTTCCTATTTATCCCATCACGGAGCAGTGCATTGTTTGAGCAGCGCGGCCAAGCGCACCCGTCGTGCTCTCATCTGGGCTTCAGCAAACATGGAAAACCGACTCTCATGACAGCAGAGCTGGGGCAGCTCTCTCCGCACCCCCTCCAGAGCGGCATTCCTGCCTTTCCCAGGCAGCGGCCCCGGCTTCCAGCTGCACTCATTTCGGGGCACAGTGTTTGCCTGCGAGCCCGGGCCGTGGTGCCGGCTTGCAGCGGTCCCTGCCCGGCAGCGCCCAGCGGCGCCCGCGGCCCTCGCACCCCGGCCCCACTCACGCTCCACGTCATGCAGCTTGGCCCGCTCCTCCTCCAGCTTGCCCTTCAGGGTCTCAGCCTCATTTTTTAGCGATGCCAGGGTCTCGTTCTCGCGCAGCCCCTCGGTTGCCATCTTTGCGAAGGAAGCAGGGAGAAAGAAGAGATGAGATGGGGAGGGAGGAGGAGTTTGCTTGCCTGGCTCTCAGGGATGCTGCTGAGGCTCCTGCTGCCTCAGCAACGGCGCCGGAGCCGGCCCGGGCTCCCTCCCCCTCCCCATGCTGACGTCCAGAGCCGGACTGGATGCTGCTCCAGCTTGTGCGCAGCCAGCACCTGACCAGACACCGCATGGAAAAACACCCCCGAGAGCCAGCAGCCCCTGCCCGGCTCCGCGCAGAGGCAGCGCAGCAGGACCATCATCCATCCCTGCTGGCCTCCAGGCAGGGAGCAGGACGACCCTCACCTCCTGCCTCCTCCCACCCACAGGCTTCCACCTGCTGTACGTCCCAAGCCATTTTCACAGCCCGGAGGCTTCATTTCCCCAGAAATTCATGCAAAACGGTGTTGCTGCTTTGTGCCCAAACTTGTTTGTACCAGAAGTTGCACACTCTGCATGGGAAAAAGGGGAACAAAAAGAAAGTCATATGGAATTTTAAAATACCAGTCTGGAAAGACTGATTTGCTAAGCCTGAAAGTACAGGCTTAGCAAATCCCAGCTCAGCTCCATCATTCCCTTACATCCTACAGGTAAGAGGCACTATGAAACTTCATTACTCAGAAGGCAGATGGCCCAGCACCTGTGCCAGCAGGACAGACCCAGTGGTGTGAACCCTTCTCTCTACTATGCTTTGAATTCCTCACTTTTGGATTTGGTGTTATCAAGATCTCTTTTATTTTCCTCCCTTACCCTTCCACCTCCAAATGCCATTTCCTTCCCCTACACACAGATAAGTGGTCTGAGGCCTTTCCAGTCCTTGAAAAGGACCAGTTTCCAAAACCCCAAAGTGAACAAGGAACACTCAAGCTTGGTGTTGGTGTGAGCCTAAGGCACAGCTCCATGGCTCTGGAGTTCCGCACATGCGCAGGTCAGAGCACATTCTGGGCACAGGGAGAAGCTGATGCTTCCAGGGAAAGAGCCATGGCACGTGGCCTTGCAGGTTTTTGTTCCCTGCAAGGGGAGTTCCTTGAAAACGTCCTCTTCTTATTACAGTAATTGTCCTTGATCTACACAGAGAAACTGTGCTCAAGCTGACTCCTATTGTCTCCCTTTAGCCAGAAAATAGACAATCCAATGGCTATTGTTCAACATGGAGATGTGCCAAAATTGGAAAGGGAGATAAGAAAATACATGTTTGCAGCTGTTGTTTAGACTCTGGGCACATCCTGGATACGGTGTGAGTCTTGGAGGAAATAAAACTCCTTTCCCACACTAGGCTTACTTAGCAGCAGTGTCACCATCCGATCAGGATGCACAGGCAGAGCTGTTGAGCTCTTCACTGTCAGTGTGGAAGCTGAATTCAGGCCTTGGTCTGGCTGTGTGCTCAAGGTTTCTCTTAGTCAATGGATTTGCAAGCAGGAGCAGGGTTACTTTGCTGGAAAGTCAAATACAGTGGATGCACTTCCAGATCTTCTCACTATCTACACAAACTGGTGCGACCTAACCCCACCACATAGGCTGTCACATAGGAAACCTTGAACTTGAAATCCTGAATCCTGAACTCAATTGATCCAACTACGTTCAGTATCACAAAAGCAAAAGTAGGCAGTATAGAGTTTACATACTGCTGGATATGGGAATGTCCTTCAAAGCCCCTGAGAGTAAACAGCACATTGGAAATGCCTTCCCGCATGATGACAGTGCCAAGGGAATAGAAATTCACTATTTTTAAAGTGATACCAAAAGAACAAAAAAAGCACCCTTTAGCAGGAAAGTAACAGGAAACTTCTAATGTGTTATCTCCATGTCTCAAAAATTAAACCTACCTATATAAAACTCAGTAATGCATCTGTGTGCTGGGGGAATAGCAGGGGAAGAGTTTCAGTGAGAAGTTTCATTTTTGCAGGACTTCAGTCTGTGACAAATGCCCTGTTTCTGACACCTGACAAGTGTGAAGGGGCCCAACAACAACAAAAAAACCCCACAGGAAATGTCTTTGCCTTGATAGGAACACATCAGCTCTAAGGAATTTGGCTTAGATAACACCTGTCAGGTAGTTGGCACAGTTCTAAGTGAAAAATGCAGATTTTCTAGCCTTACTGATATGAACAGTCTCACTGCCTTGGGGAGTGGGATTAAAAAGTCTACAAAGAACAGCATGGAAGGTGAAAGTCTTTGGGAACCATACATGTTCAGTCTGATACATGATATAACAGGGATAAGCTGAGCCATAAAGTGAAAGAGAAGCCTCTACTGAACAGAGCGAGCTATAGAAGTGTGTGATATGTAATGTGTATTTCATTGGTTTGAATTTAAAGAAAAGTATTTAACTTATCTGACTAAGCTGCTCATCTACCCATGTAGTTGTTACCTAACCATGCAAAAACCACAGGTTAGAGCCATTTGGGATCTTTAAATAAAATGAACCAAGGCTGGATTAATTTAGAGAATAACATAGTAGTAGGTCAATTAAAAAAGAGAAAATGTTGCCATTTAATAAACAATCAAGGTTTTTGTTTCTCCTGTTTCATAAGATCTAATCCTACTGAAGGCAACAGTTCTTCAATATACCAGCAATTGCTTAAACAGATGGTAAGGAGTAAACAATTTGTTACAACAATATTAGAATTCACTGTGCTGAAGGCAAGTTGAATCTGAAATGGCAGTGCAGTCAGCAGTAGTGGATAAAGTCTAGGCTCTCCTAGTCTGATCTCTGCTTTCAGATGAGTTTCAAAATGCATCAGCACAGGGCTAAAGGCTGTGAAAACATCCTGCACTGAAGGTGTGGTATGTGGAATATATGAAATAGCAGTGACAAGTAACTGAAATCCCCTTTGTAATGTTATGATCCAGTAACTGTGCACTAACAACTGGCATATAAAAGTGTTTGCTGTTGTGGCTTCCTACTGCCCACCAGCATTCCTTAGAAAGCTGGCTACTTCCAAACCAGCTGCTATGTCCTCAGCAGCAGTGAGCTTCCAAGTTGCCCAAAACAAGGACAGCTTTTTTTTCTGACTCTTCCCAATGGAGCAAAGGCAGACTGACTCTTGGCTTCATGTATTTTGAAGTAACCACTCTGAAAGTAGTCAGCTTTCTACAGGGCATTACTCTATGGAGCTGCTACAGAAACATTAATCACCAAGAACTGTGGCAAACCCACTCAATATTGCAGTCATGAACCTACCTTCCGCACATGGCAAATACCCCAGATTGAAGTGATGGGGGTACATGGAAGAAAGTTGGTACTGTTCCATTAATTAGTGGGGGAAATGGAGGATGTAACAGTGTATTACAAATTGCCACCTGTCTCAAAAGTTAGGTCTTTAAAATAAGTTTTCACTCTTACTAATTCACAGCTGATCTCTTTTTAGCTGATTTACTAACACTTTTGAGGGGAGATTAAACTAGCAAACACTGATTAAGTTTCTATTGATTAGCACCAATCTCCAAAGCAAGCAAAAGCTAAAGGAAAATGATCATTTAGTCTAAAAGGCAAAGAACGTAAGTAGGATGATCTCAACACTGGGAATCAGCAGTTTCTAATTCTGTTACCCTCAACATAAGTTGGGTTTGGAGAAATCACAAAGACTGGCTGATGAAAATGCATGTGTGCATCTGCTGGACTGAAATTAGGAGCTGCATGTGCAAATCAGGATGCTGCAAAAACATCAGCCAATTATACTCCACATTATGCACATGCATCCGCAAACATGTGCACAAATGTGGCAAGGACATATTATGCATTTTGATGTAAACCAAAGTATACCCATAGCTCTGAAAAAATCCATTCAAAAAAGGATACAATTCCCATACCCATGTGTAGGTAGGGGAATATGCATATGTTTGCGCAGAGAGCCCTCTGCGTTCTGAAAACTTAGTTTTAAATCTTTTACAAAATAAATATGAAGCAGCAAGCTAAAGCCAGATCTACCAGAAAGCCTAAGATCCTACTGCAGTACTAATAGGAAGGTACTGACACAAGTCTTCCTGAAATCTCAATCTGCTTCCACCTAGCAGCTGTTTCAGTGGGATGGAGTTTAACTTCCATAATGCGAATAATAAAGAGAAAGTTGCAGGAACTGTAAATCACAAACATCCAGTTTCCTGAAATTCCAGCATATATTTATCACGTCATGCAAAAATTTATTGGATAAATAGCTATTTCTAGGCTGTTGGCCAAGAAGGACCTGAACAAAGCAGTGATTTCAAAGTCAGGAGAAGCATGTAAACCAGGAAGGGACTGTCTTTTGTTTTGTGGTCATTACATTTAAATTTCCTCCTAAACAAAGTAATGCATGAGAATGTGCTGCATCAGCCAGGGAACTGTACACACACACCACCTACAGCCATCAAATCAGTGCTCTCATCTGCCTGTAAAGCAGTGTTTGGTAAACACTGCTAGTTAAACCTTTTAGCATTCATGCAGAGATCATTTAATCTGACACTCAAATAAAGCAAACTATTGGACCCAAATAAAACAAACTACTGGACCCTACTCAATTGCGGTAGAGACCAGTTCTGGGGAGGAAACAGGAAAGGATGTCTTCTCCAACTGATAATGCACAATGGTTCAGAAAGATAAAATAAAACTATTCCAAGTTGGAGTACAATCAGGACAACAAAATTCTTAAGTTTACAAAGGTTTGGAGACCAGCTTTTCAGAAGCCATATGGGTTCATGACCTTAGCTTTGTATTTAATCTAAAAACCTCACTGTGATTTCTCTAGGACACTGCTCCCTACCAGGAGAGTGGGATATCTCCTCACCAGTAATTGCTGGTGATTAGAAAGTCTCCAACATCATCCCTTCTTCATGCAGGTATTCTGGTGGGACCTACTGGTCAGATTAGGAGGTTTGCTAGTCTCCCCATTACCACCTTCTTGTGGTGATGCACACACGTGGTGATGCACACACATGGTGACAGAAGACACCCCCCCCACTGTGCATCCTTTTTCTGCCTTATCTTCATTGTAGCTACTTCCAGCTCTCACCCAAGTACTGCACCCAGCATAGGAGACAACATGGTCTCAGTATTGAACATGGCCCATGAAGGAGTTCTGGCAGCACTGCACTTGTGTCTAGGTTTTATTGAGACAGACTAGATTAACTTCATATCCACTAATCACCAGTGAATGAGTTTATTGCAGTGGTTTAACCTTCTTTGTTAAGTTCTGCTAAAGGTAATGGGAAACACTCAAGATCATAGACCAAGCAGACATGCACACATATACCTCAGAGCAGAATTTAGACAGGCAGGTAACATTTGCACATCTGAGGAATATATTACCCTAGAGGAAAAAACTCATGGGCATTTTCCAGTCAAGGATCATAAAAGGTGTCCATGAACCCTGGGACCACCTCTATTGCAGGCTTGTAGAAACACATGTCTGCAGAGCTGGTTTTTTGGCAGTCTATAGGCTTAGCAATGCTTATTTGCTGTCCAGAAAAATCCAACATAACAGATCATAAATACATCAACCCCCATTTTTGTGGACTTTCCACATTCTGGCTGATAAAATCAGTAACGTACCATTTCCACACATAGCGAGCAGTAGCTGAGTTGTTCTGATTTGATGTAAACAGGCCTAAGGGGCTTCTCTTTGAAGCACTTGTCACATGGGCCAAATACAATTGCTAAAAAGGTCTGGTCCATCTTTGTGGCTTGAGAGAGCTGAAAGAGATGGAGAAGAAAGAAAGAGTGCATTCCAGTCCAGCACAAAGCTTCCCATGACTGCTCTGCTAGCTAATGCAGCCTAGACTGAATATAGACATCTGTAGGCTGGATTATCTCTCTGTGACTAATCTCTGAAGCTTGAACTGTCACTATATGCAAGACACTAACATGCTCTGCAGATTATATTTCTGTGAAGAAAAATACAAAGCAAAATACATATATTGTGTTGTAACGTGCACGGATTATACATGGTTATAATGTGCACATGGATTCACTACATGCAGGAAATTACTCTTAATTTCTAACTAGTCAGCAGGCAGTAACCAGAAACTTCTAACAGCAGCTGGATCTGTGAGAAACCTGCACTGATCGATACTGGTTTTCCACTACGTTATTAAACAGTCAATATTATGCATTATTTTTTAAAGCTGAAAAGACAACCCAGGAATCAGCCAGCAGCAACGAAAATATGAACAATGAGCTGCTTGAACAGAAATTGATGCTTCAAGCACACTGAAAACTGGGTCATTATGAACCAACTTTTGTCCTCAAGCCAGCCATCTCTAGGATTAAAGCACTACCACCAAGAGATTCAAAACCAACTTCAGAGTCAAAACCAAACAAGAATAATACTGTATTGTCATTTTAATCTGTACATTTTTCATAGAGAAAATGGGACCTTTCACCACTTCTAAAATGAAAACTTTTAACATTATTTAGACGTGTACGTAAATAATGAGTTTATGTGTAACAATTAGAAGAAGCTATTGCAAGAGATTTAAATGGAGCAAAAGAAATTCAATGAGCTATGGAGATTTTAGAATTTGTTCGGCTAGACATTATACAACCCAAAATTTATTCTATGCACCTGCCTGCATTCTGCTGCTTACTCTTACATATTTCAGTGGACTACTTGAACAGTGAGACGATAAACTCAGAACTTCTGCCCACACTCAAGTCAGTAAGTTTTGCTGTTGTCTCCAGGCAATGCATAACTTCATCCCAAGACATGTGGGAAGCAATCTGTCCTGAAAGGAACTACAGCACATTAACCTGAAATATGGATGGAGCTTTCAGTCAGCTACATGCAGTCGAGGAGGTTTATATCCCATTCAATGAAAACCAGAAAATATGTCCTGAAGTTTTCAATGCATTTTTTTGCAAACAATGGGCCTGAGACCACGAGCTGCCATCCTTTCAGGGAGTTTCTCTGTGCTGGTATTGCTCATATCTTTAAAATGACTACAGCACCAGGGCTGAGTTCTGTTAGATTATTTAAACTGGACAGTTACAACTGAATAACCTGTTATTCTGAGGTTCTTAGAAATAGGCATTCCCACCAAGGCCAACTCAGGTGGTAAAATCACAGATTTATATACTTGGTGTGAAGCCTCGAGACACTAGGCCAACTGTGGGAGGAAAACCTTCATTTCAGAAGAAGTGTAAAATGAAGATATTGCAGGGAATCTTACATGCCATCCTATTTCAACAAAATATCATTACTATTTCTAAGGACTTTATATAAGGACCTGTTAGGCTTGGAACTGATACTTTGGGCAGAATTAATCTTTGATTAAAGTGTGAGAATTTGCTGGAGTAACATACAGGGTGAATCATACCTGCTCAGTATTTTACCTCAGATGAGAATATGACATTACAAAATTTTGCTACAAGAGGAACCATCAAAACTTCTGAATAATTAAAAAGCAGTTTTATACCTGAGATTGACTGCGATAATGGTGGATTTTTACACTATTTTATAAAGACATAAACTATTTAAACCAAAAAAAGCCTAAAAATATTACAACTTCTTGCACTGCAGCCGGAAATTTTAAACTCACTGGGTTTTAAAGTTACAGTAGAAATTTAAAAATGATGCCATGGTGAAACATGAAGAAATATGTTACTTAGAAATTTTATACAATGAATCTTGTTGATAAATATCCAAAATTACCCACCTTTTCAAGCAGCAAGAACCTGGAGAGTCTCAAGATGACTAAATAAGCTGCATGCAACTGCTAACACAGAAAGGCAACCTTCCCGTTAAGTCTACTTAAAGGGTATTTAAAGCTCAGCCTCTCCAGTGCTAACACCTCAGGTCAGCTACGTACTGCTGATTATAGTTTAAAGACTTTACTTTAACTGCCCTCTTTCGTAATATAGAATAAAGAACATAAACTATTAGGCACACTAGATCTTACCTTCCTGTTCCATACAGCAGCAATTTTTGGATGGTTTCCAAATGTTAAAGTTTAAACATACTGGAGAGATAACGACGACTGATTTTTCAAACTATTAAATTAACATTCAGACAAATAGCACTGTCAATGTTAAGTTAATCTCATATTCTTAATGAAATTTAAAAGTCAAACTGATCAGTGTCCATGCGAGTTCTTCCTTGGATATGCTTTTACTATTCATCTGTTTCAACTCAATAGACTTAAAATCAGTAAGATAAAAAACTGTTCTTTTTTGCATGCTTTGAAAAATTTTTGGGAAATTTATGAAAATGTCTGAAAAAATTAAAAAATGCTGAAGATCACATCTACTCTTGAGCCTCTATTGAAGTCACTGACTTCATGCCATTAGATGCTTGCATTTGATAGGCAAGAGGATCCAAAACAAAATGAGGGGGGAAAAAAGGGGAAAAAAATGAGGTCTCTGCCCAGCAGGGATGTGGGTAGAGGTAACCTGTCCTATTCTTTCTTTATTAGAATGTTATGGGAACACAGGACTGAAAAGGACCCATGTATGCTGCTGAGTCCTATGCCCAGAAACTGCAGGAGTCGCATGTCTAAACACATCCAAAGATGCCAACAGCACCTTACACATCTCAGCATAAGGCATTTCACTGCTTTCCCATTCAATAGGGATCATTATTTGACGTTTTCCCAGTTGAATGAAACAGCTTTCCCCTTTGCTGTCATCCTAGGAAAGTTAACCTCAGTAATGCCTCTCTCATGTATCTACCTTCTGCAGTCTAAAACTGCTCCTTATATTTAGAAGAATTACAGATAAAGAACAGAATTTTGTACCTACACTCTGGTTGAAGGTATTGCTGTCAGCAAAAGTAAGGTTCTGAGAGCACAGTAGACACTGATCATTTTGAACTTTCTTTTAAAAATGCACCTTGTTCTTTGCTACCACACTGTTAATAGCAATCTTCACACAAACCTCCCAAAGTAACCTCACATCAAATTGCCAGGACATTTTTCCTTGATCAACAATCTTTGTCATAATGACGTACATGCCTTCTGATGCTTCTGTGTGATGTAGTCTTAAGAGTGAGCTGTGGTTTTACTCATGCAGTCCCAGGTATACTTACAGGTCCAGCAACTGTGACAGAGACATGTAAGTCCAGTAACTGTGAAAAAAAGGCTATATACAAATTACAGCAACAAAACTTGCTTGCAGCAAAATACTTAAAGAAATTCATGAGGAGGCAGGACAGCATACCATTCTGACAGGAGAATACACCACAGCAAACAAATAGATGTTTACGGTGCAATACAAGACTGACAGTATTCACTGATGTTCATATAGCTACAAGTTTCAAATGATCCCATACTGAAAACATAACTATTGCATCACTCCAAACACTACAAGCTGGTTTAAAAGCCACTTTATTTAACAGATAAAATACCTACATGTCTGTGATATTTTGTACAGCTTTCAGTATTATTGAACAAAATACAGAATTTTTCCATCATATATTTTGAATATATCTCTGTGAATATCACCATGAATATTTCACTGTACATAGTAATCACCAAGAACACTAAGTAACAAGAATCATTCCTTTATATTTACAGATAGTTCTGTGAAATTAAACAAGCAGTACTAATACTGTGTAATAAAATCAAATCAATTGTTCCTTGCTGTCATATTCAAATTAACTAAATTAATTAGAATCCTTTAAATATTCCAAAGCTTTAGTACTCAGTTTTAATAATTATGCTTGATAGAGTAGCCAGAAATCTAGCATTATTTACTGAGGAATTCCTAAGGACAGTCGCCACTGTGGTGAGAAGAATGCTGTTTCTCCAGCTGCTCTAACATGGTCCAGTACTAAAATAAAGTTACTGTTTGTTGCCTTCATGACTACAGGAAGAAGCTGGACAAAGCAAAAAGGGCCACACTTCTGCTTCGGAGGATCCCACAGTTGAAACAAAATAAAGATGAAGTGTAAGGAATTAAGCTTGGTTTATCAGTAACACCAGACCACAGTCCCTGCATTCACTCCTACTTAGTGTCTGGACTGGAGGAGGAAAACCAGCAAAAAAGCAAAGGGAGAAAGATGGTGTGCACATGCGTGCATACTGCGTATATTCTGAAATACACTGCAGTAGAGAAGGAATCAAACCAGGAGATCACTCCTGCTTTTTAGAGAACAAGTTTGCAATTCAAATCTGGATCATAAAATTAATTTTATACCTGACTTTTGTATTATAATGACTGAAAAAAATGAAAATCCAGACTTGTCGCTGCAAAGAACAAAACTGAAACCTGTCTTCAAGAAGAGCACCTGAGTCCTTCCCCTGGCTGAAGAGCTGCAGCACAAGCATTCAGTCAGCCAAGCCAGTATGCCTACAAAGAGACAATGTGGCTTTGTAATTCTCTAAGATTGGTCAGAGTTCCCCAGTTTCAATGTAGCTATTTATATTGATTTTCTTAAACAATTGTGGAAGGACCTTCCCTTCCATCCTATTACAGTCTTCTGGAAGAACTGTTAGAACAGACTTCTTTGATGAAAGGAATACAGGCAGAACTAGTATAGTATAGTATAGTATAGTATCGTATCGTATCGTATAGTATCGTATAGAAGCATGAAAGCTACTGTAAAACAGATCCAGTGTATCCATGCAATGAATAGAAATTAGTGTGGAAAAAGAAAAGAAAGAAATCTCTTGCTACAGGAAGCAAAGGCAAGGAAAATTGTAAGGTAATAACATTTATCACATCTCTTCCCCTCTGACTGGTGCTGAGAGAACACCAGTGCAAACCTGCCAGATAAATGCTTCTGTTGGCAGGTGTGGGCTAAGAAACTGTACAGTTAGCTTTGTGTCCAGCTGATGATATAAAGAAATCATTGTAGAACTGTAATGCAAGGAGATAAGTAAGATAAGAGAGAAGGAAATCACAAGCTCAAATTATTCTTGCTTTGAAGTCTGGACTCAGGAACAAGGTTTTATCAGTCTAATTCACTGCAAGCTGCAATACTATCCGCCAGGTAGAACCATGGAAATCTGCCTGACTTAATGTAGTCCTTGAGGAAATACCAATGCATTGGTTTTATTAAACCCTTGTAAGAAAGCCAAGTCTGAAGCTGCTGGGGACTTGTATCAATTCCAAGGCATGTGGAGAGGGGGTGAAAGGAAACGTCACTTGAAAGAGATATTTGGTATCGAGCATCAACTGTGGAGCATCCTCACGATTGTTTAGCATAGCCTGAAATTATAACAGAAAGGGTGACGAAATATTGTATTAAGAACCAAAGCAAAACCAGTACATTGTTTGCTTCCCATTGCAAATCTTGCTTTCACATGATGTTAAGGAGACTTGTTTCAATCAGTTCCAAATGTCTAGAAACTGAGCAGCTTAGTAATAATATGATATAAAGGTCAAGTATAATTACATAGCATCAAAAACTGTGTATGATGTATGATGTGGCTTCAATATGAGAAATAAGAGTGGTAGTTTTTACCTGGACTTTACGAACAAATGATGGCGTCACTCTTTTCTCAAAATCATCTATTGGAGTGTAGGAGTTGAGGATCTTAACAATCTGTTCAAAGTAAAAAAAAACTATTTTAGTATGTCACAAAAAATGCAGAGACAAAAAGAAAAAAGCATTAACATATTATCTTTATTGCTATTTAATTAAAGTTGCAGTAAAGAGTTTTACAGGAGAGAATTTTGACTGGTCACCTAATGAGCTGTTACATATATGATGAGTGCTATGCCTCATTTCCAGAGGTATGAGCAGGATCAAGTAGAAAAAGCTGAACTGATTATGGGAAACATCAACAAAAAAAGCCTATGACAAAGTAAAGAAAATACATTGTGGAGTAAAAACATGGGATTGAACAAAGCAGGCAAGTATTCACCATGGAAGCAGTTAAAATGCTAATAATCAGGAATGAGGAGTTAATAAGTGGTGATGTGAAATGCTGAGGAATGCTGTTTATCAAATGAAAGGCCAATAAATCTTTGCAGCAAATTACTTTAGGTAGCTAAGATTCTGCAATTGGTGCTGCCAGAGGGAAACAGATGGTTCATTACCTGCACAGTAGAAAGAGATGTGCAGTGTTCACATATTTCCTTGGCATCATCATCTGTGATCTTTTTGACCTGAAGGAGCCAGGCTGCCTGAGATAGAGGCTCCAAAGTTTCTTTGGCATTGCTGCTTTGAAGATTCTTGTCCTTCAGCCATTCTTCCAAGTAGCTGATATTACATCTGGTTTAAACCACAAAAAGACAACAGAAATGTCAGGTTCTCCATAACAAGCGAGTTACATAAAAGATTTCTAAAGAAGGAATGCTCCTCTAATGCACTGTTCAAACTCATACATTTTAAGTTAAAAGCCATGCCCGTAGATCATAAAAATAATACAATTAATAGCCTGCTGATCCAAGAGTTTAATCCCTTGTATATTTCAATTATTTTTAGATTATTACTTCTCAATAATAATAGAAAGTGAGTTACTAGTTTAGATGTTGTTTACAGAATATTACTAATATATCTTGGCATTGCCTATTACACTACAGTTCTTCAAAATATTCATTTACAACTGAGCTTGTATAGGAAATGAGAACAATCTTTGCACATTGGAAAGCAGGGCTGGGCTTATAATTGATGACCTAGAGGTTCAAGCAGCTTTATTCTAGTAATATTCCCAGATGGGTCAAGATTTTACTGATTTTCTTTCACCTTAGTCTGCAGACTGTCTAATGGGGAACAAATGGACTGTATCTCCTGAAAAACGGGAGCATGTTCTCTTGAAGTTCATAACAAGACAGATGATGCCCAGTCTACACCCTGAGAGGCTCTGTCTCAGCACCTTTCTCATCACAGGGCATAAAAAATGGCAAGTCAACTTTTGTCTGTCTGCCAGCCAGGGGATGCTGCACTTGTCTACCACAGTAAGAATTAAAATACTATTTATCACATCATAAGCGACCTGGCATGAAAAGAATCCTAAATATGTCTGACTGTAAACTCCAGACTGC
Source organism: Psittacus erithacus (assembly GCA_009867235.2). Lineage (NCBI taxonomy): Eukaryota > Metazoa > Chordata > Aves > Psittaciformes > Psittacidae > Psittacus > Psittacus erithacus. The sequence goes on from WYDI02052629.1 coordinate 210,030, forward strand.
AGTTTTCTCTGTCTTTTCCTCCAATAGTATTTTCATGCAAAGAACAATTTATAATATGCTAGGTTGAGAAAGCTCAGCACAAAATGGCAAGATCTACTTTTTCAATAACAGTAAAACCTGATTGGCTGCTTCCAGCAGAATGGCTACAGTGACTTAGAGATAAAGGATGTTACATCAAAATGTTAAGAATTCGTTCTCAAGCTTGTTGAAACTTTACTGGCTTTACCTTATCTGCATTCCTTTTCTACACGAACACATGTCCTTGCGGAGAAAGAGGCTATTGAGGGTGATAGCTCCAATCAGAAAGAAAAGCTGCTTCACTGCCTGCTTTAGAAGCTCAGAATCCAAGCCATTCTGGCACATAGTACTATAAAAATAGCTGAGCTGTTGCAGGATAGAGGTCATTGTGTAGGTATCCGTGTCGTCTATACTAGAAGAACGTTTACGGAATCCTGTAGGTTTCAAGCCAGAAATGCCCTGAAGACTTTCATATTCCAGCATGCCTGGTACTGAAATACAACAGAAAATAACTGGTAAGACCAAAATGCCTAAGGCTCCTTCCAGTTACATTAACTTAATTCTTGAACAAAAACTACCTCAGGATATTTTAAAAGTGCAAGAAAGAAAAAAAAAAAGATACTGCAAAGGTTTCTGGAGCACACAAATTTTAAACAGCCTTTCATTTTTGTAGGATGTTGATCAGTTTCGAAGCATTATCCCACATCAGGAAATGTGAGGAAAATGTCCTTCCAAACCCTGTGGGGACATAACATTCAGTGGAATTTATAGTGCAGAAACACAGATGCCAGTACCCATATCGATAAATCAACAGGAAAATGAAGTTTATCCCACTTTTTTTATCCACATATAAGCTTTATTGGTGTACTTCAGAAGCTACATTGAAGCTTGTTTGGACTGCTGCTGTCTTACCTATCATGGGCTGAATGCTGTTCTCCATTACAACAATGAACTGGTAATAGATACGAATGGCCAAATCACTAAGAATCTGTCTGTATTCCGAGAGATCAAAATGCTTCAAACAGTTCTTATTCTGACGTGGAGTGTTACACTTCATGAATTCCTACAAGTTGTAAATAAAATCATTAGGAAATCACATAACATTGTAAGTTGTCACTACAATGTAATGTATTAGAGTAACTTATTCTATCACTGGCTGAACACAGCCTCAGAATGAGCCAAAGCTACAGCTGACTTCAATGGATGCTTCCAGTTCTGGGCTTCCTGTACTTAATTTTCCAGTTTATGTTGGCATTTACTCTGTTTCTTAAGCCTGCTAAAGCCAAAGGAAAGACATGCATAGATTTCAGTGAACTTTGGCACAATTACTACATCACTTAAACAGAAAGCAAACCCCCCCTTACACTCTCCAATAAAAAAAAAAGGCAAAATTCAGGTATTTAAACGATGCTGACAAAAAAAACCCAATTATGAATTCCATTTTATTGCTACAAAGGGATCTAATTTTTGGACTTTTCATCAGGAAAGTTCTGACTTCAAGTCTAGGCTGAATCCTAATTTGTTTGAAATCTTGAATGCTCATTAGAAATACAGATTAAAAATCTACAACTAAATTATAAAAGATTGTTATTAAGTTCAAATGTTTCCAGTTCTCCAATGCTCTTTAGATGTTCTCGAGATGACCACAAGAGGGAGTGTTATGTTTAGACCGCACAGTTACTGTGATTTCAAGGGTTTATGGTACCTCTTTGCTTTAATCCTGAAGACTATATTCTAACGTGTTTATGCAATTCCAGTTCAGTCTACCTAAGTTTATAAAACCTAGCAAAAAACCCACAAACTCTATTAACCGAAAAGAATTGAAAGAATTTTGAATCTTGGGGTAAAACTTAGCTTAAAAAGCAAGTGAAACAAGGACAAAACTGGTCATTTTATTGTTTTGCTCCTTTCCTGAGGTTTTCTTCTGCAACCTTAATTTGGCAACAGCAGGTGTTTGGATGGTCACAATTATAAAACAGTAAAACTATTTTTAATATATGTAAGTAGCTGGATATCTGAAGTCCAGCTCATATTAAACTTATGTGGAAGAGTTCAAATTAAGTAGCAGTTTCCACACCATGCCTTTAACCTACTTTAACACTTTAATGTTCCTTGATTTCATTTGATCCATTAGTTTTATACTGTCCTATTACTTGTGTAAGACATACAATGCCACTGCAGAGCAATGTGAATGTGTAAATATCTGGAAGGAATGCTGGTGTGCGGGTGAATCCATTATGATTATTTTTAATTCCAAATTAAAGTCTATCAAGGGTAAAGTAATGAAATTATTTGAGGAAATCAATCCTACCTCTTCCCCACTGTACTGCTTCAAACAGTTAAGAAAATAATATGTGTTGGAAAGCCAAAAGGACAACATCTCAAAGTCTTCTGAATGTTCCTGAAAATAGTAAGTAAAGCAATCTTACAGTGGTATTAAATTAACTAAAGACCATTACAGAACTGATGTAATAGAGCCTAATTATAGAAGGAGGAGCATAAACTATCTGTAACATGCTAGCTGAACAAAACATGCTGTGTTTTCAGGCTAATATACACATAGCAAAGATCCCTCTTCTTTTTGCTAAACACTGTTTGTCTTCTTATATGACAGACTGGCTAAATAAAGCAGCCTGAACCAAAAAGTATTACATATTTCTATGCATAGTGCAGAGGTCTTCCTGGAAAAAAAGTGTGACCACCTGTATATACAAATGAAACTGAACTACATATAAACACACTTTAACTATGTGTAAATATGTTTTATTTTTGTTAGCTAAGTAAATACAAGCTCTTCTAGTGGATAAACCCTGGTATAAATTTATTTATGAACAAACTATAGGCATTCTCTATACCACAAATTCAACTGCATAAACCATAGTCCATTCCTGCCTGTGCTACAAAGCATGCCTGGTGTTTCATGGCATTATAAATCCATAATGAAGCATTCATGTTTTTTATGCAGATGAACCAGGCTAACAGTTCTTACTTATGACTTGATTTTGTAAACTGGCTGGCAACATAACTTTAATCACTTGGGTACTAATGATGCAGTACCAAACGACATGTCAAAACCCCCCACTACACTAGCAGAGTAGAACAGCAGAGTAAAAACCTCTTAAAACTGACACGTCCCTGCTGCGAGACATACCACCCTTCCTTCTGTCCATCTGACTTGTACCACTGCTGAAAGCACAGGCACATTTCACCTAATTGTAAAATGTAAAGTACTTTAAATGATCCTGTCAACAAGCTCTTCAGATAGAAAGAATTTATGTTAATGCATTCTGTGCATTCTGTGTGCAGCACAATGTAACCTTACCTGGAGGCTTTACACGGATACTACTACAAACTTCGAACACAGTGCCACTTAGGATTATTATTCTATTACAGGAACACTAGCAAATGAAAGTGTCAGCGTTCCCCAGGTACTGTGTGTGCATCTTGTGAACCTCACATCAAAAATCACAAAGTACAGTACAGCCAAACATAATTCCTACCTTAACAACTTGCTTGATGCCATCAATGGTTACATTCATTAAGGATTTCAGCATGTCAGCATCATTCAGATAATCTGCATACCTCACACACATGAACAGGATGTGAGCTGGAAGGCCAGGTATCATATTAACTACAACTCCACGCGGCTTTAAATCTGCATAAAGAAGAGTCATCAAGCTTTTACACAAAAATTCAATGATTCAGTGTATCATTCTGAGAAAGACAAGCACTATGGGGTTCACTTCTTCAGTGACCAGTCACTTGATAACTGATTTACTGACGGACTGCTTGTTTCTGAAAATGTCTGGTTTGTATTGCTCCTGTAAGAGTATTAATGAAATTTTCCAGAGAAGGAGAATATTGCAGCAAATTCAAAGGCCAGCATGGGCTGTGCCAGGCAGGACAACTTTAAAAGCAATCTGCATTTACCTATGCACTGAAGGCCCCACCAAATTTTGGCACTGCTTAATGACACACCTCTGTTCACAAAGATATAAACATTCACAAAGCTGAAGTAGGTGAGAAGAAAAGGACGGTGTAGTTTCCAAACAGTGTTTAATAATGGTACTAATGTACATGGAAAATTTGACGAGTTTACTAGTAATTGCAAGCTAATGCAAAAAGCTGGTTTGGCAGTAAGGCTGATAATGTAAACTCAGAGGAAGGACAAAATCCATTTACAAGAGAAACACTAATGTACAGTTCCTTTCAGTGAAGGGAATGATATGAAAAGAACAGGCAGGGAAGTAATCCATCACACATGAGTATAAACCCAGTGACTTACAGATTTAGTAGATGACCAGGAAGAAAGTAAATTCAAGTCCCTGGTGTGCTCTTGAGATTTATAGCTTTATAGGTGAATAAATAATACGAAAGATAATAGAGTCAGCATTATGTAGAGTCAGACACACTATTTTTACACAGATAAAGGACTTCTGTACATGGAATGTTTGGCAGTGGAACAAGAACAATATAGAGCCTTCAAGCTGTACTGGTAGTAAGAGAGTGGGGAAAAGGCAACTTCAAACATAAGTGAAATATGTTGCCCTGTAATTTTTGTTGTAGTGTTCCACACTGACTGCTGTTGACTACTGATAGAATTTGAAGTATTACTAAAATACCGAGGATGAGATTTTGAATGATCCTTTCTTCATCTTCTTTTTTGTACTCCATCATTCCAATGTACTCTTTGGATGAAGTTGGCACATGAGCTTCAGCTATCGAACACGAAAGCACTGTTATTTGCAGGTAAATGGCTAAGCTAATGCTCACATTAGAACAAACTACTGGAGAAAAGCAGTTTTCTTCGTAGTATAGCATGGGCATGGGCTCCGTTCACAAAAATCTTTTTAACTTATGGTTCCAGGCATTATGAGGGAAGCAACATTTATATTATTCATGTGAATAGTTTCACTGGATTCAGTGGAATTACTTGCATTTATATGGCAAATAAACAGCAACAAAACATCTCTACATCAGTCACCTCTGCAATGCTTTTCAGAGTATCTTATAGAATTACTTGCTATAAAAGAGCTTTGTACAAACTAATTTTATATCAGGAACCATCTGCCATTTCAAGGCTAATGGGAGAAGTTACTCATCCAATGCAAAACTAACATTACGTTGGCTTGGAGACAGTTTGTGTGAGGGTATGTATTAACTTCTGTTGAAAGAATATTATGCTTCTGGCTTAATCTTTATTGTATAGTCTAGGTTCCATATGTGCCCATTTAGCTGGGTTAAAAAAATACAGGAAAGGACTTTTATGTAATTTCTATTGATGGTTCTCCTTGCACTTTTTTTCTGTGGACTTAAATTTCTAACCCCACCCCACACTCTGCCTTTCAAAGCTATTATTACAAGGACATTCAAAGCTATTATTACAAAAAAATCACATAACGTTATCTTACCTTTTTCAATAGACTTGGTAAGAGTTTTGATCTGATCCTCCAATTTTTTTATTATTCTATCTTTCATGTCTAGTTTTTCCTCAAGATCCTGTAATAATAAAATTCAGTGAGTTCAGAGCGACCACAATTAAAAAATATCTTCTATTGCTACATGTTATTGCCACTATGAAAGAACATGATGATGTGCTTTATTTGATAGAAGAAACATGAAACCTTCATAGTTTTTTCTCCCCCAGTGATTTATGAAAACATCCTGTGCACACCATGAAATCACACTATCCCCTCTACCCTGCATTTCAGGTGCAGTTTCTTAATTGTGATTTCATTTCCTCACCATGTTTTCGACAGTAAGTCGTGCTGTCTCTTGCTTTATCTTGCTTTGTACTTCATCCTGGGTTTCATCTTGCATCAAACCATTGCTCACACCCTCAATTTCTTGGGTTTTGACTTTCAGTCTCTCTTTTTCCTTTATGTTTACTTCATTCTGGGCCTCATTATTTCTAAAAATGGATAGATCAGAAGCTTTGGATTTTATTCTTCCTTTGTTAAAGCATAGTCATATTATACTTGTTCATTACTTATTAACTGCATGCAAGGCTATAAGGCAAATCTTACATTGAATGTGGTACTTTAAAGAGTTTAAATGACTCTGTTACCACAGCTTATAGCAATGACATTTCTTACATTAAAAAAAATTAAACTATATATTTACCTTCTCTGTGTTCTCTCCCCTTCTAGCTCGTAATGCAGCCGATGAGACATCTCTTTCATTTTTTCAGTAATAATTAACAACAAAACCCAAAGCAAAAAAGAAAGAACAAGATAATATTTGCTTACTGTTCTGGACTGGTATTCAGTAAATCTCTTCTTACACTCATAATTTTGTTTCATCTAATGCAATTGAATGCCATGCCAGATAATGTATCAGAGAAACATCAGACTACTCCCCACCACACAGAAGGCTCTATGGGAGGAGGAATTTTGACACTGCTAACTTCTTGCAGTTGGCAGTAAAACTGCTTGCAAATTTTAAATCAGTTCCCTAGGAAGCCACTGCAGCAGAGAGACTTGGAATCCCCAGCAAAGTGTGAATTCTTAAACTGAGAACAACCTCCAAACAAGGAAATTTAGCAAGAACTTTTCCCTGTCTCCCAGTCTGAATTTTTCAGCACCCTCTGAAGTCCACCTCACAGAGTATGCCTTACGGTCCAAAACGTCTTTCCTTTTTATGAGTGTTTCTAAAGGGCATAGCCCGTTATTCTCAGCAGAATCCTACTGAATTCACTTGCAGATCACAGAACCGAATGGCCTCAAAAAGGTAAAAAAAGTGGACATACTTGCATGTATTTTATTCTTTAATAACAGATACAAACTATACACACATTTTTTCATTGTGTTACTTCCTTGCTTGTGAAATGCCAGAAAGCAGTAAGGCAATGAAGGTATGCTATATTGCTTCAGCTCTTAAAAATTCAAATATAGGGAATCCATTGTATTAATCTTAAACAACCAAAAAAGTAGGGACCATGGTGGTACTTTACCTTTCAACTTTATAGTCTGTTCTTGAAGACGGTTTTCAAGATCCAGTTTTTGATTTTCAAGTTCAGAAACTTGCTGTTTAAGATCTGGGATCACCTTTTAGAGAAAAGGGGAGATTTGCGCGTTTCAGCACCTTCAAGTGTCTGCAATAGTTCCTGTGATACCTGAAGGCCTTCAACTGCAAATAGTCAAAACCAGGAGAGACTGTGCAGGAGCAGTGCTACCTGCTTGCTGGCCTTGTTTAGCTTTTCTGGAGGCATCTGCTGCTGGCCACTCTTAAAAATGAAAGAGTGAGCTGATTAAATGCTTGGACTGCCCCCAGTATTACCATTCTTCTGTTCTAGTCTAAAGGAAAATACATAGTGGCTTTAATTTCTCTGTGTCAATTAAAAATACCATTATTTATAACTTTTGCTTATATTTTCAATTTAAGTAGCTTTGTTTTTAAAGTATTTTTTAGTTATTTTTCACTCAGCAGAAACGTAATATGGTATATATTATGGTATATATTGCCTTCTGGAATAATAGCACTTCCTTGTTTTATGTACGTCTCACTCAGTACCAATAACGAGATTTGCCGGCAATTTGTTAGTAACTTGACGTACTTAGCTGCCCTCTGGTGGGGAGAGCCTGAGAACTGCACCATAAACCCCACAGGCATTTGTTTTTTCACTATCAGATCATCGAACTTGTCAACCTGAGAGAAACGGCTTTAAAGAGGCTTCTGAGAAAAAGATGCTCATTTCTGTCCTCTGATTACAGGAAAAGAATGGAGTAACTCAATTCTGAACGTGAATGCCTCACTACAATGAAAACTGAAGGTGGGTGCTGTGGGTTGAGCCCATCTGGCCAGCAGCCGAGCACCCAAAAATGCTCACTCCCCCCATACACCCACTCACATCCTGAAACTACAAGGAAGAGACTAGGAAGAGCAGAAGCAAGAAAATACCTGGGTCAAGATAAAACCAAGATAAAGCCAAACACCTCCTTTCTTCTTCCTCTACCTCAGCTTTTATAGCTGAACATGACATTACATGGTAGGGGACATCCATCCAGTTAGCTCAGGTTGGCTGTCTGGGCTGTGTGCCCTCCAAGCTCCTTACCCATCCCCAGTTCAACTGGCTGAGATGGGGCAGAGTAGGAGAAAGAGAAGGCCTTGACACTGCGCCAGCTCTTTTCAGCAACAGCCAAAACACTGTCCTATTGTCAACACTGCTGTACCCACAAAGGCAAAACGCAGCATCATAGAGGGCTACAAGATTAACTACATCCCAGACAGACCCAGTACACTGTTCTAACACTGACCCGCAGAAGGTTACAGTATCACAAATCTGCTTTTCATTAAGACTGAATACTGGAAGTGTTCCATTAGAAAAGCATATAATCTGACCTAAAATAACTATCTTTTAATTATCAGATGAGAAGTTATACGAGGTAGGTATTAAAAAGGCATTGTGAGCTACCTTTCTGGTCACTGCTAAACTTCTCATTAATCTTTAAGTTATAAATCTGTGTTAATAAAAAACCCTAAATTAATACTAGTTTCTTCATGACTTCTAGTTCAAAGCTGCATATTTGTAGAAATCATTAAGCCCTTCAATGCAAGTTCCCTGCATTGTTGAGAAACTACAAAAAGCACAACCAAAATATTGTATGAGCTCAGCACTGGACATCCTGGCAGTATTCTGAAGTCCAAAACTTCTCTTACAAAATCTGAGTATTCAGGCATACAAACGTACAAGGGTTCAAATGCTTTCTAAAGATTCTCAGTGTGCCCTAGCTATCAACAACAGAAGCCAAAGCCTGTGTGTGCACTACACACCAAGCCAGAGTCTGTAGAACGGTTGACATTTTGTGATTAGAATAAAATCTCAATTCAGGTTTATGAAAAAGTAAAGGGAAAAAGCCTCTGTGAGGCTGCCCCAACAAGCTGTACAGCCAAGACTAAATCTGGCTGCCTCCCAACACACTACCCAGCATGCAGGGAAAGAGCCTGTATGGGTGTGCAGTCTTAGATGACCATACCTGTTCAAGCCTTGAGATCTCAAGGACATGACCATGAGATTTTGAGGTCTTTATGCCACGAACACATTTGGATTGTATTACTAAGTAACAAAAACATACTTTGCTTTACTACACCTTGATCTTACCAGGTTTTCTGAAGTTAGCCTGCTAACTTCAAGTCGAATACCATCATTTATGTCATTTTCCTCTCGAAATAATTTTTGTAGATGATTAATATCTTGGCTGAGATGTTCAACTTTAAAGTTCAAACCTTCAATCTCCTTCTCATATATTTCTTTCTGAGACTGGAAATGACTTTCCATTACTCTGTTAAACAAAGAGGAAGAAAGAACACAGCAGATGTAGTACGACCTCGATTCAATGGGTCAGGTTTACCAAGTGAAAACAAAGTACTGTTGTTAACATGCAGACATTCCATTGCATTACCTGTGCATTAATGGAGTTGAAAGTTACACATCCTATCTCAGAGGAAACACATTTCCCCAGCTGACACATACACACATCTCACTGAGATAGTAAAAGTTTGTTAAACTGATTTTAAACTGCTCAGCCAGTCATATAATGTAGTGTTTGTCCATTCCTTGACCAGGTGTTCAGCATTGCACTGTCAGATTAGTTATTTACTGATCTTTTCATTTATTTTCTAGATCACAGAGTGGAGTTATGAAAATATTGGAGAATTGAACTAACCTTGTAGCTTTTTTCAAGCCCTCATAAGCAAACCACAGTTCTCCATCTTCATTTAGGTGTTCCAAATCCTCTGTAGAGAGTCTAGAATACAAGGTGGCATCATTAGTGTGCAGGTGAACAAAATGCATTTCCTAAGCTTTTTAGAACAGACTCCAGAATGAAATTACCTGCTTCTTACATCTTCAAAATCGTAACTTTCAAGAAGCTGTTTTGTAACTTCTGACATCTTTTCTGGGAAAAAAAGAGAAAAGTTTATTATATGAATAATTTTCTCAGCACATTTCAAACTAAGTTTGATTATAAAAATCAAACCAACCTATTCCTCAATCTACAAGGTTTCTTCCTATTACTCAGTGTATATATATGGGATTTACTACAAGAATATGATGAGGGACTTTGTTCTACTTCTGGACGTGTAAGATGCACCAGATAAAAATCAGTATTCGTGATATACCTAATAAACACATCAAACTTTCAATGCAAAGTTACCTCTTTCTGTTCTGAATCTGGACAAGTACTAGAGTTTTATAGATGATCTGTCATCTAGTATTGGGTTACTGCATCAAATGCTGCAGATACAGGTCTGTTCTATGACATTGCCAGCACTGAACAAAGTGCACAACAGTAGTGCTGCTTCTTAAGTATCTTTTCCCAAAGAGAACCCAGTTCAGCAAGTTACTTACGCATATTTGACATTTACTGGACTTAAGGTGAAAGACAGGATGAATGAAAACTAGATAACATACTGTTTCTGTGTTCTTGGGTGTTTATAAGCTACTTGCTAAATTTTAAGTGATGTTTAAGTTATTAACATTGATTTTGAACCCAAAAGAGAAATGTCTGAAATCAGAGTTTCTTCAAAGGGTACCCAGATCACTGTATTCGGTGATCACTTTGTAAAACTCATCTGCTGGGGTTTTTTTTTGTTCTTTTTCTGAGCAAAGGTATGAATAGAATGAACTCTCTATGGGATGGGAAAGAGAACTGGGGTTTTGTCAAAGCAAAGATGGAAGAAATCCATTTAAACTGTAGTTGGTAAGTTCTCTGAATTATCTAGTATGTAGCTTACCCCTCAATTCTCGCTTCTGTGACTGAGTCTGCTTTTCAACATCCAATTTTTGTGTCTGAAGCAGTTCAATTTCCTTTTGCAACTCAGGTATTTTCTGAATCAAGACAAAAATTATGAACCGAGACAAGGATTGAATGACAAGGGCTGACTATCAGTTATATCATAAACACTATTATAATTAAGAACAAGTGCATGTGGTAGAAGGCGTAAAACGTGTTGTATTTAAAGCACCTGGTTCTCAGGCATCACAGAGAGTAGTAATGTGATGTAGTGAAAACGTGTTTGGGTCATGGAATTGATTAAAACAGATCAAAAATGTCAAAAAAATGTGACTTTATACAAAAGTACTATTTTCAGGTTCAGTTTATAAACCATGTTTATGACAAATCCCTTGAAATGAATACTTTCTTGGGAAAAGGAAGAAAAAAAGACCCACACATTTAAATATACAAATACCCAGGCACAACTACTCTTCAAAACAAGCACTTATTTCTGCAAGCAGTGACTTATATTGTGGACTATATGAAACCAATGCAACATCATGGTGTATAAAATGCATCCTATTAACTACAACTTCTAAAAATGCACTGGAGATAAAAAATGTAGTGAAGATAATCTGTAAATAAAACATCCACATTCTTTATGCACTTTATGTAGCAAAGATGCCAAAATTGAATGTGCCATGTTTCACCTGTGCTTGTTTTGCAAGTTGTTCTACTTCCATTTTCAAGCCATCCTGAATGACCATTTCTTGCTGAATTTGATTCTGTAGCTGACTGTTTTCTTCTTTCAGAATCTTAGTTTCTGCCTTGAGCAACTCAATCTCCTTTTCATAGTCCTGCTTCTGATTCTGGAAATTTTTCTCAAGTATCCTAAATAAGACAATGAGGAGGTGATTTTATTTTCTTATGTTCATAAGTGAAAGAGTGGGCTTTGTTTTTGTTTTAATTTGAAGAACATGCTTCATTGAACCATAATTACATGAAATTGCTATCCTATATCCTCAGAATCAATCTACAAAATGGATGACAATGGGATGAGAATGTCCCTAGACTTCACTACATATAATTCAGATATTGGAATTGAATTCAAGGCAAAACTAATTTATTTCCACTTAAAGGCTAATTCTCTACCTCTTTGAGAGTTAGCCTACCCGAGCAGCTTCACGCTACATTTACGGCCACAGTCAGCACTGAAGAAGGACATAACAGAAAGCCCTGTTGTTCTTCAAGCTGTTGTTCAGTAAAACACTGCAAGGATCTTTCAAGTTTCTACTAGTCCTTGCTGGAACGGGCCGGCTTCAAACATAATATAGCTAAGGGGCAAAGCGGGAAAGCTAGCAAAGAAGTCCTCTTAGCATTGTCTGAAATTATTTGCAGCTGAAATCAGGCTGAGCTGAAACACCACACAGCTTCCAGCCCTCAGAAAAAGTGACTTGGTTGCACTCTTCACACTTGAGAGAACAGTATTTATTTGGTACCTAAGGTTCTCTAGGTTCTCTGTCCAATACTGGAAAAGAGTTGCTGGGAAATAAACACTGGATCTGAGGAAAGCATGCTGCAAAGCAACAGCCATTTATTGTTAAATAATAGAATTTTTAGTACTGCAAATGAAATACCAAGGGGGTGAAAAAAATGAAGGTTTCCCACCATGTTTTTAACCAAATGTCCTTTACAAACACTACCTTTCCTTCAAGCTGAATCTTTTGACTCTGTCCTTTAATATTCACTTCACAGTAATTCTGACTGGTATGGCTCTTCCAGTCCTGACCAAATTCTGAGGATATCTCCAAAGACACCATTATGATTGGGTTGCCTTTCAGTTCTCAGGAAGACACATGAAAAGACAGGAAACTGCAAGAGCAAGAAGAGTCTCAAGTCTACAGCATGATTTCCTGGTTGTGACTGACCCTCAAACAAGCATGTGCTCTTCCTCAACTGTACATGAAGTACTTCAGTACTAGCATTCATGTCCAAGAACACTGACAGATTCATAATGATTGGAGCGTAATACATTCACAGTAGGAGAAAAGAAGTCAGGGAAAGAGAAAAAATGAAGGCTGTTTCAAAACAATAAGATTCAGATTCCATACATTCGCTGATTTTCTTCTTTTTGTACATCACTGAAGAGTTGCTTTGTGAGGTCATCCATTTTCTCTGTCAAAAAGGATTTCAATATTACAAAGACCTTCATGCAATTACGGGCATTTATTAAAACAGTATAAGCATAATGAGAAATTTTGTTTTAATAAATAATCCTTAGCATACTTTAAGGCTGAAATTATTCTCACAAATGCCAAAAATTAACAAAGCAAATTTTACAAGTAGTGCTATAGAGTACAAAGGTTCTGAAACATCAATGTGTTATTCATCTAAACTATACATGATCCCATGTGCTGCCTGTGTCCTTTGAAATTAGATTCTTAAAAATTTCATATTAAAGGAAGAAAGGACAAAGTACACTTTGAAGAACTGCATGTGCATGAGATGGGAAACATAACAGTAGGAGAGCTTCTGCTATTAAAAGAACAAATTTAATTATTACATTAAAAGCACTTCCACTTCATGTTCTAAGCAAGAGAAGCTTAGATTTACTGTAAATTCAGCATTTATATTGCTTTTATTAGAACAAAAGTTATTTACCCTTGCTGAAAACTTGATTTTACAAATTCAACCCACTATAACTCCTTTAAAACTCCTTCTAGTTACCGTACCTTTCATTTCCTCAGTTTTTTCTTGGAGCTTTATTTCTAAGGTCCTTTTCTGTTCCTGTAGTTCTTTATTCTGATTTTCAAGTTTTAAGATTTTCTGCACACACAAAAAGTAAACATAATGTGCAAATTACAAAGGAAGATGAAATAGGTCACAGAAGGCCTTACATTTTAACAAGCATATATGGAAGCCCTTCCTTCCCTGCTGCCCCCTCAAAATGTAAAGTTACTTCATAACTCTTCAACAATGCATTTGATAAATCCAGTAACTGAAAAAACCAAATATTTCAACTAAAAGCATGCAGATGACAATTAAAATTTACCTGTTCGCTGTCCTCTTTATCTTTTTTCCCTTTCTCTTCACATGTTCTCTTTTGAGCAGTTAACTTTTCAAGATCCAATTCAAGTTTCTGAATTGTATCCATGTCATTCATATGGGTTGAAGCCAGACTGGTCAATCGCTCCAGCAAACCATGATTTTCTTTACTCTACAATGAGGTTAAAAGAAAACAGAAAAATGCACGCCTGAAACTGTCTAATAGAACTTTGAAGGAAGCACCTGACCTATTTCTGCTCACCATCCCATGTCATGACTATTTCAACCAAGGATTGTTTCCATCAACTAGATTAAAGCTACCATCTTAAAGATGGTTTGCCTGGTATGGCTCTCAGAAATAAGCTGCAAAATAGACATAATATGGAATTCTCTAAAGTTACAAAATACATTGCATGAGAGCAGTATCCTTCATCCTAATACAAGCAATCCCACCCAGAGATTGGACTGACTATTTAAAAAATGAGACTCTTCTCATTGGCACAACTAACCCAAAAATATAAGGAAAACCAAGATGATTCTTGCTACCGGGATGTAAAAAGAATACTACTGGTTTATTATAAAGAACCATATCCCTTACATATTCTCCTATCTTGTTGAGTATGGATATTGTAATTCATGCAAACCTTTAGTCAAAATGAGAGCTCTGAATAAAACAGGTACGATAAAAAGCCAGTACAAACCATAAGCTGACTGGTGGCCCTCACCTTCTCTTCCATCTTTTTTTGCAGCTGTTGAACTCTGTATGAAAGCTGGATATTCAATACAAACCGCCGAATATTCTGAAATCTGCGCCTGGCAAGCCATGCACGGGCATACTTCTGAAGGATCACAGCCTTGTGTTCTTTGAGCATCTTTAAAATAAAATATTAACATCTGTCTGTAATTATAATGGCTCAATCAGCATCAATGATAACATTTTGTGACTCTGCGTACACTGGTAATGACAATGCTTCCCATGGAAGTATCAAAACAGTGAAATACCCAGACTGCAGACACATTTGAACCACTGTAGTAATCACACTAAATGATCTGCATCAGGTATAAACCAGAGTGAGTTCTTGGTGGCTCAGAGATTAAATATAAACCACTGTTTATCAGTATTATTATAGTCTTTTAATGATATAAAAATTGAGCAGAAGATATGAGAACCAGGCACGCACAAGGTAAAGTATTAGGGATCACTGCCCTTGTCTCCATTTTTCTTATAGAGCAATAGCACTTTCCAGTTACTGAAATAAATCTTTTGATAGGTTGTACCTTCTGATATTTTTTCCTTGCTAGAAATCCTCTTGTATAAGCTTGAATTGTTACAGCAGCCACATGGATCAGCTGGCAAAGTCTACGGACCAGGTAACCCCGACAGTATTTCTGAATAATTATAGCTGCCCATGTTTCCTTCAGAGCTCTCGCAGTTATAGCTTGCCTTGATTCAAAAGACAATAAAGTTTTCTTAGGTCATATTAGATTTCTCACGCTCATTGCCTTGGCCAGTCAAACCACACACACACACACAAAAAGAAGGTATTAAAAACAGGCATCCACTATCAATCATACAGCTTTTTCTACAGTTAAAGTGAGAGAGGGAATTATCCACAATCTTTGAAACCTGTTCCACAAGCAATTGTTCTGATGGTTTTTTTCTGGTGCAGTATCTCTGCTGCACAATTCCTTTTAATAATTTTTACACACTAATTCGTAAACCCTTGCAAATTGCTTTTCCTTTCTGCTACCTCATTTCTTTTCTGGCTCTGAAGCTCAGCAGTAAGCCCAAGCCGGTAACTGGGTCATGCATCATTAGCTAAGTATTAGCTTGCGGGTAGGCAGGCCTCTCAGGAATCCATCAGACATCTGAAACCTGCTAGAGCACTTTCTTCATATCACCTGAATAACTTGAACATTTTCAAGCCCATAATTACAGTCAGGAGGAAATGGAAATACAATCTGAACTGCTCATTCATAAAGATTACACTTCCAAATTAGTGCTGGGCATTAGTTTGACCTTTCCTATCCCTTCAGGCACACCCTAACAGCAAATTCATTATCATCCAAAAGTACCGTACAGACCGCTGCCCCCGGAAATACTGCTGTATTATAAGAGCTGCTTGTTTTATGCAAAGGAATTTCTTCCGCTGCAGCCAGCCTCGGACACTCTTTTGGATCACGATGCATGCGTGTCTCAGTTTGTCTGATCGCAGCTTTTCTAAGTAAGCAACCTGTCCTGCTCTGAAGAAAATCTTTGTTCTCCCAAACTGATACTGGTTATGATCCTGAAAAAGAAAGCAATGGGTGTATTCAGTTTTCAGTCTATTATTGTAGACCAGGCACTCTCTTCCTTTTATAAATTATCACTTCAGGCAAGCCCTTCTGAAATGACAGGATCTTGTTAAATAAGAACATCCTCTTTGCCTTACTTGTAGATGGCAGTATATGGGAGGAAAACCCACTTATGTGGAAAGAACCACAGAATCACATCCAAAATATTGTACCCTAGTGATCTCAAATTAAAGGGAGGATCTGGACTTATCTTTAAGGCCTTGAAAGGAACCTCTTCATGCCCTCTTACACGTCTGGTTCCTTGGGCTCAACATCACCTCTTGGCGTACATGTCTGGCCTTGAATAAGCGAGCCGTGTGAGCAAAAACTTAGTTGCTTTTAAGCTCAGGCTCCCAACCCTTGGCCTGTGCCAGAGCTGTGTTGCAAATAGGCCTGTGCTTGGTCTTACACATCCCTGATTCTGAACTCAGTCCTGACATGCTGACTTGAATGACTGGACAAGCCTCATCACTACAGGCTTGTCTAAAAATAGGAGCAATATACAAAATAATACATTTTTAGAACAGTTCTCCAATGTGGTGCATTCTACCACCAACAGCCCTTCATGTGCATAAACTTCTAATACCTGAAAAAAAAAATGTATCATTTACTGTTCACTGGTTTATAAATACAGATAGAATATCCTCCATGTTGCAAGAGAAGATATTAAGTACAGAGAAGTAAAATCTCCTCATGACTGCATCACAACACAAGGTTATTAACTCACAAGCCTATATGCAACACACTGTATCAGGAAAATAGTAATGTAAACATCTTTCCTATTTGAGGAGTGAGATACTACTACTGGCAAAAAACCCTGTTTATTAATAATAAACACTGTAATACATGATGGGTCAGTGCATACAAACCAACCTGGATTAGCCGCTGCAAAACGACCTTGCAAATTTGCTTCTTATCATTTATGGAGAGTTCCTGCTGTGTCATAAGGATGCTATAACGGCTGAAAAACTCAATGTAAGTCCACCTGGAAAATTAACAGTTAGCAAATGCAACTCATTTCAGAGGCACTCAAGTACTTTTGAGTATGGAGGCCCACTGCTATCCCTACCTGGATGGGTAGCTCTGTGCACTAATTCGAATAGTTTCCAAAACACCACATGCTCGCAGTTGCTGAGCAACTCGTTTTGAATCAAACCTAAAAAAACCCAACAGAGTTATATTTCACATTTTTGCTTGGTTTGGCATGCTATGATCATTAGAAGCATTCTACTAGTTGGATTTCCATTTCTGCCCATACATTTTACGTACAGTCATAGAATCACAGAATCATAGAATGGTTAGGGTTTTGTTTGTTAGTTTGTTTTATAAAATATGTGATAGGGGCTATCTGGGTCTTCTTTCTCACAACAAAAGGAAGACCGTATCTATTTCTCTCTTGGAAAGTCCTGCTTCCCTTCTGCATTAATGTTGACAGTTCACATTAGCAAGTGGCAAAGAATCATGCCACTCTCAGCACACAACATACATAGAAATAAGTTCCCTTGAGTCTATTGGGAAGAAACTCTCTCTTGGAACTTTTTAGCACACTGAATAAATGTGCTAAATGAAAGAGCAAATGAATAAATCCAGATTTACTCATGAATATCTGGGTTTGAGATTATCAACACAAGGCATAGAAAGACCTTTTCCAGTTCTGGACCAGAGCTGATATGCTCACAGAGCACTACACTGCAGTGTGAATTCACTACTAGCTACGAGATCTCTGTGGCTGACAGACACAGGGACATTGTTCTTTCAGATGGTACACTCTTCTAGTCTGATTCAGACATGGTCTTCATCTTACCCAAGCTATTTGCCCCCCTCATTGCTGTTAAACAGAATAATGAGGTCTCACTGCAGTAATAGCGAAACATTGCCATTTGTAACGTGCTTTGAATGGACAGATTTTGTCTGGCTTCAGGAAAATGAGCTAACGCACTTAAATTTAATTTAGAATCAAAGTTTGCCTTTTCCCTCCTACTCAGATACAGTAAGAGCTTTAATTTCACTTGCCATTACACTACCTTCCAGTTGAAAGCTGTGTAATTGAAACTAGAGTACTTCCGTTTGTGCTCACTAAACAGACCAACAGCTGCATCAAGGTTAACTCCTACTTACAAGTTAGTGCTTATCAAGAAGGTCACAGAAATTTTGCAAATTATCTTACATATGACTATTTTATAAGATTAAAATTATACAAAACTGTTGGAAAAACCAACGCTATGTTCAACACTGCTCACACCTTTTGACTTCTAAAGCTCTTCTAAATATTTCTGTGGAAAAAAGGAAAGTTCACAAAGAAAGTGGCAGTGAGTTTTACTCCATAAATACAAACCAGTACTAATCCATACTGTACAAGAACAAACACACCTATACAACATATCCATCAACTTAAAGGTGGACAACCTCTCCCCTAAAAATGTTATGACAAATACACAAACGCTAATATCCAACTTAAAATTTTTTCATTATCCTAAAATTCTTCAAGGTATCAATAACCATTACTGAATAATTCTAGTTTTTGTAAGATGACCATTATTTTTTCTCCACATCAGCAATCTTGAAAGTTAAAATATGTTTTCTGTATGGAAAGTTGTTCAACAATAAGGATTTAACCTGCTGACATGTAGCTACTGTGAAATAGAGAAATACTCTATTAGCTTTGAAGGTAATGTAACAGCTCAACACCACAAGCATACTTACTCGAAAGGCAACTTCTCATCATTTGGCTTTATGCACCGTACATAATGAGGGGTGGTTGCATTGAGTGTCACCATAAGTAAAGACAAAGAATTCCGGAACTGGAAAATATCAGACAGAACAGTTTTGCTAATGAAACATTTACAGCTAAGCAAAATGTAGAAACTTGGGGATTTAATTTGTTAGATTTTGGCTGGACACTGCGAGATTTTCTTAGGGTTTAGATCTTAAATGCAGGAAACATAACAGACCTGCTGTACCTAACAGTCTCCTATATATAAATTGAACTCATTTACTCACTTATACCCAGACCTAGAGCACTGTACTGTGGCTGGCTCTAGCCCCTACTGAAAACTGGATAGTCCCCTATGAACAGCAGTGAAATACAGTATCGGTGTTCCACTCAGATTGCTCAGAACTTTTGAACAGCAGTGGAATACAGTATCAGTGTTCCACTCAGATTGCTCAGAACTTCCCTGAAAGCAGAAGCATCATAGAAGAGCACATTTATGTAGTACCTTACTGCCAACCGTCATCCGGAGTTGTTTGTTAGGTGACTTGAGAACAGGTCTTGCAGATTTGATGTTTATAGTTGAACTGAAAGGTGAAATGGACACTGGACTGTCTTGAAAAAAGTTTGCACACAGATGAAACTGCAAGAGTGGTGAAAGAATCACAGTTAGATGCTGTGGAACTGCAATAACATTCAAACAAAAATGACATTTTCTACAACATAAAATGCAAAACTCGTCCACCTTAATGCTTGGGCCAGGTATTGCAGAACTTGGAGCCAGATTTTTAAGCCACAAACAACAACTGAAAAACAGTTCAACAACTCTGAGTCTATTGTGAAGCACGCACACATTTCACAGACAAAACTCAGTAATTGTTAGGTTGGCCTGCAAAAGCCATTTCAGTATGAGCAAACATGGACATTAATACAGAACAGATTAAAAATAAGACCAGTTAAGGTTATATTTTCACAGTATTTAACTTAGATTTAGAATACGTTTTGTGGTCAGATTAAGTTTGCGTCTTAATAGTAATCCTGAAGTCTCAAGTCTGTAGACTCAAAAGGGACTTCAAGCAGATGGGAAGCGGCAGGCACATATACGACATCTGATGTTTTCCCTGCCCTGGCATTCTCTTAATGTCTCTTGAAGAATAAACAAAGGCAGCTGTTAATGATACACTAGCCAGCAAAGCTACATGTAATGACTGTGGGAAAAAGTGAATTGATCAGTTACAAGGCTCCTAAAATGCTCTTCAAAGGAGATACTAAAAAACCCAAACAAACCAACCAACCAAAAACTATCAAAACCCCAACCAATCAAGAAAAAAAACCCAGAACACACCTAGTAAAGTAAATGCACATACATGAAAAGGCAAATATTGCTTTTTTCCATCTTGTATGTTATTCTGATGTTAAAGTTACACACTTGTAGAGCATTAACAAAAATTAAGTCCAAACTAATGGATTCAACTTCTTAAAAAGATCTTTTTATCAGAACAAGTATTTTAAAATTAGATGCGAATGAATTCCAGTTGAATCAGGCATTTAGAAAGATCAGTCATTACTGATTGTTCACAAACCTTGCTGTCTTTCAAGATGGCAATCAATACTTCATGTACTGTATCTCTGTTTTTTTCCAGAAATCCTTCACATTTATATTCTACCTGTGCAAACAGGGGAAATTACTAACATCTCAGTTGCACACACACACACACATAAACAGTTAACAAAACAAGAATTTTTAGTAAGTTGTGGTAGCCAACAGATCTTTATTATTCTAAAAATGATGGCTGAAACACTGCTTTAGCCAGATTCACTATGGCAAGAATTCATACATGCATAGTGCAAATCTAGAAGCAGGACAAACTGTCAGAATCCACTACCAACTGCAATTTCCCTCTGCCTTCATTAGGAGTCTCTTTCCTCTTCATTATTCTGTGATTTCAAATTTAAATACTAAACAAGGAATACAACATTTGAAATGTAAATCACTAAGACTAAAATATGTATGGACTATGATCTCAACTATTTTATTTATACACTATACTCTTTTTCTGTCGCTATCTTGATTATTTCATATTACCAAATTCATTATGTTAAGCACTTCCTACGTGTAAATGGCACGATACAGACAGTATTACCAATAAATAAGCAATACTATGTATTGAAGATTGATTTTATAGAAATTCCAAGTGTGGTTGGTATTTCCTCTGTTTCCTAAATTTGTTTCTTTTCTGAAAGAGCTACTTCTAGAAACAGGGTGAAATAAGACTGGATTGTTTACACTTTACCTTATCAGCAAAGTGTTGAATGATGAAAGATGTGTTTGACATCCTCGGCTTTTCAAAGAGGGCATTTTTATTGACAAAATTATTATATAGCTTTTGAAGCCAGTTTTCATCTCTTCCATGGGGTAACTGTAAAAATGACAAGAGCAACCTCTTTAACCAAACTGTGATGGACTGTTAGAAACAGCAAAACTGCTTATTATCAATAAAGGGTGTTACCTGCAATCAGGAACAATCTGATCCTTAAGAATGCTAATGGACAGAACAACAGATAAGATAATGAGTTAGGGAATGTTCCCTAATTTCTCTCATATTACTACATGATTTGGGTTCTGACTTGGCAATATCACTAAAACATCTTTCAAAGACCAGAAAGTATCAAAGGATGGGACACCCACTGTGCCTCTGCTCAACATGTTCTAGTATTGCACTACTGTCACAGTGCAGAAATCCGGGTTAGCTTCGAGGTAAGAGCCTAGCTTTAGGTTCTCAATTTTGTAAGAGAAAAAATAGGCTACAATTAAAATAACCAAACAGAGGGCAAACATTAATGTCTCTTTCATAAGGAAAATGCTCTACTTCCCATTTAAAAGGACAAAATATGGATTACAAGCCCAACCTGTAAAAATCTATACAGTTTTTTAAATTACCAAGCACTCTTCATCCAGAAGTTCCAAAATTCCCATTTTGGCTTCAATCAGGTCAATGACACGCTGGTTGTCATAGAAGTCGATTAAAGTCCATGGAATGTCTTCTTTCATATATTCCTCTTGCTCAAGTTTAAAGACATGCTAGATATGAGAAAATTATGAAAATGTAAGGTTACAATTAAGGAAGAAAATAAATACCATGGGTGTATGTGTGTAATTGTATACGTAAGACAGAAACCAAATATTTATATATTTTATAGCATATTAGATGTCTATCTTGTAAGAAAATAAACTCAGAAATTTCCACAAATATATGTGTGTACGTATGAAGTCACTATTTTTATCTATTACTGGACAGCCATCATCCAGAAATACCCATTACTTAAATACAAATAGCATTTACAAATATCCATTATTAATAATCTCAAACCTGAAGCAAAATAAGATAAAGAACTGTAAGAAATAAAGGAACATACCAGGTTAAATTGCTGCTGCAGTTTCTCATTAGCATAATTGATGCAAAATTGTTCAAAGCTATTCACATCAAATGTTTCAAAGCTGAAAAACATGTCAAATAAGGAAAAAATAAGACTGACATTTAAATACAGATGGTAGGACTCTTGTAAGACTTTGGAGGTATCCCAATATTTCCAAGAAAATTAAATAGCCACAAGACTAATGAAGATGCTAAGGCATTTCAAAACTTCCCTGGTAGTTAATGTTACCGGACATCACTGAGCTAAAACAGTCCAGAGTTGTACCTAGACACATCATGTCAAAAGTGAAATTTAAACCTCATTCAACAAAAATACTACATAGTTATATTTGTTGAACATTTCTGTTACTCTGGATGCTAAAAGAACTTACATGACTACGACCTTTTAGTAAAAGAAACTCCTCCAAGTTCATTAGTAGTACAAACTGAAAAGTGCCTCTTATCAACTCCAGAGAAAAGGCACAATCTAGATTTGTTTCCAGAGACATTCTTACCCATAAATGTCCAAAACACCAATAAAAGTATGTTGTTTGCCAGGAAACTGCAAAGCTTGGTTAATTCTTTCCACAATGAAGTCAAATAGGTGGGAATAGATCTTCTTTGCCAGAGCATCCCTTGCATTAACAGCCTGAGGTCTTGTCATTGGCTTTATTACAGTCTCTGAGGTAGTGATTATCTTTCGGTGGCACAACCATTGTGCCATTTTATCACTGTTTAAATCCAGCAGTTCGCAGAATATATTGAGATGTTTATCCTTTAGCTTTAAAGAAGATAAATAAATAGTATTAGATTACATTTAATAATTTAGCTGTTGTCTAGAGAGTGAAATCCTAGCACCGCTGATGTCAAACTATGATTTTTGGTTTCAGATAGACAAGGGGCTGTGTCCACTTCTTCGCCTGGTAAAATATCAGGAAGAGCTAAAGCAAATAATACTTCATAGAGCTCCTGGCACAGGAGGGAAAAAAAATAAGACTGGATGAGCTGCTTTGGATTAAGACAGTGAAAGAAAAAGTTACTTCAGTCTATGTTTAGGTGGCCTTGATTTTTAGGCTTGCACTGTCTGCTGGGACACACTGTGAGCAGTTTTGCAAATGCTCTGCTTCCTGAGTGTGTTGGATGCAGGTAGTTCCAAATGGCTTTTCCAGCAGATGTGGATCAATTTGACACAGGGTTCTCTTAGCTACATTTTCCCTTTTGTTCACACCCTCTGAACTTGGCCATGAAACTGTATTCACATAAACACTTGCTGTGATTCTATTTAGGTGAGGATGGAAAAATCTCTCAAGTTTAGCATGCCAGATTTAATGCTGCTCTGATCCCCATATACAAGAAAAATTATTGGTAAAGGACATTTGGTATAGAATATAAAAGAAAATGCTAGTATCTGAATGAGCTAAATCCTTACACTGATGGATGATCTTTCATCTCCAACAGCTGTTATTTCCACATTGCCCAAGTGTAGGATCGCTGCCAGCATTTTAAAAACATCCATTTGAAAATCCCCCTTCAGACCTAAAAAAGCCAATTCTTGATTATTTTAAATACTCAGAAACAGTACAATTAATCAGAATAGCACACTGCTGGATTACTTGCTTTGTTGCGCAGCCAAGAATTGTATAACATCTCTGCAGCCTACTATGCAAAGCTTTGGTTCTGCCTACTTTCTGCCTGTCTGATCCAAGGAGAGATCAGACATAAATTCCTGTACCTCCCTGAATGCCAGCTCAAGTCTGACTTGGGTTTCACATAAGTCATACAGGGGCAAAGAAGCTTCCAAGTCCACTTTTGTCACAGCATTTCTGTCTTAGTTGAAGGGCCAAGAAGGCTCCAGCTCTTAGTGATTTTGACCATTAACAATAAATAGCCATTTGCTTTGCCTAGTACTTTAACAGTCCAACAGCACGAGGTACAAGCTATGAAAGAAATAATTTTGGTAATTACTACTAATGTTTTGGACATTTCAGAAACAATCCACCTTTGCCCACTTCAGGAAAACAAACAAACAAATCAACCCAACAAAAACAGACCATCGTTTAAATCCATTGAAAAGGTATCCCCAAAAATTTACCCAGTAAGGCAAATGTCTTCTGAGTCTCCACCATATTTGCTCTGTCATCAACTCCTTCTATTACTGTGCTGCCACCCATTCTTGTGTAGTTAAATTCTTCTGCACTTCCTATAGATAAGAAGCAAAACTTGTAATACTGGAAAATTCAGGACTGGGGATAGCCACTTGGTAAAGAGTCTTGTAACATCAGAAAAGTAAAGATGCTGTCAGATGACAGCTCTTCAGGGATGAGCCGAGTCCTGTTTTTCTGAGGCACCTAACTCAGTTAAGCTGACACAAACAGGTATTCATAATTCCTGGCAATCTTAATACTTGATCTGATAAACAAACAGGAATGAAGATTGAGTAAACATATACCCAAGGTTTGCTTCTCGCAGGTGGCATTAAAGCTTCTCTGTAGGTAAATGAATCAAGCCCCTCACAGTCATTATGCCATCTGTCACTAGAGAAAGTATTAGAATAAGATTTTCAAAGACACTTAGGTACCTAATCATGCACTGTTCAAGTTACTAGGGATTTGCTACCAAGTTCAATACAAGCAGGATTTGTAGCTAAGTAACTTAAAAACCCAAGTCCTATTGTAAGTCTGTGAGATTCATGCTACAAAGCACTTAACATTCTAGCATATCATCCTGCATGAAAATCCAATCTTCAAAATACTGCACTTCAAAAATGAAGAGTAGGTTATTTTCTTGAGACCTACCCAATTTGAGATGCTTATATTCAGGTTGCGTAGCAGATGCACACAACTGATAAAATATATGGTAGTTTCTCTCATTCTCTGACTGTAAATTAAAGCAAAGAACACCATTAGAGAAAGACAGAAAAGAGTAAAAAAACCAAATCACAAACAAAAAAACATTCTGTATTCAACACTACTGTAAAGTGATAATGATACTTGAAAGATAAATTCTGCTGCAAGATAGTTTGGCAAAGAAATTGCCCAATATTAAAATGGCACAATTTAGACTTCAACATGGGCTTTGAAAGAGATAAATTCAAGTATATTTCTTTTCATTACTAATATGCCGAATTCTTTCCCCAAGGCTCTCACACTACTAAAATTCTTCTGCTTGAGCAACCATCTACTATGACAGATCTACTACTGACAGATACTGCAATAAACAGCCGTGCAGAGTGCCAGCTGAAACACTGTCCTGTGGTCACCCAGGAAACTCTCTACTTCCAAACCATCCTTCAGGCAGCAGATATATAGAAGTATTTTTCACAGTACTTAAAAGGTTACAATAAGAGAAGAAAACCTTCTAAAAACAGTTTTATAAAGTAAGTGCTTTCTTTAGTAGATTATCACAATTATGCTCTGTGATGAGCCACATGCAATAAGCCCTGGCCTGATAAATTTTCGACCATTTTTTTACCAAGACTCTCCCTGCCCTATAAACACTGTGGATTTCCAGATACAGTTGGCACATGTTACTGTTATGACTGAAAGCCACAGATTTCTCAAATACTTCTTACACTTATCTCAGGGAACTGTCCCCAGGACACATCCTCCACTTTTACCCACCTGAAAGACAACTCTGGATTTCTCAAGCAGGTATGTTCTCATGTTGGCGCCAATGATTTGATAACTCCGATCAAAACTGATTTCAGTGTATTTTCCGAACCGACTGCTATTATCATTCCGTGTGGTTTTCGCATTGCCAACAGCCTACAAAAATTATAAACTGTTAAAATTTGTTTTACTTGCATTTTGCATAAGAATAACTCTGTCAAAACACGACGCAACTACAAGTTCCTAAAATAAGAGGTGCTCAAGGATCAATCTCAGCACTGACCTGTGAGACTTAAATTTTGAGGCCTGAATGTGAAGATAAGCCTCACGTCAAAAATAGCATAACACTGCATAAACTGAGAATTAGAGAAAGTTTTCTCACTATAAGGAAACTTAAACCAGTTTCTACTCCAATTAATAAAACCAAGCAACTTGTTGAATATTGTTTTCTCATCATCTAGCTAACAGGATGTGGTCAGATAAAACTCTGGAGGCAAACTAGAGCCTCTGAAGGGCCACCAGTAAATTAGGTAGGACCTGGGTGTTCCTGAAGCTATTACCTCCTTCCATCAGTAACATTCAGACGCTAAACTTCTAATTTAGGTATCTAACTCAGGCAGCTAAAACATCCCTAAAGATTTCAAATGAATATTCCCAGCAGCTCCCAGATTTCTTTTCTCGACAAGTACAGACTTGACAGATACTCTGAAGCTTACCTCAGTTATTGGATTGGATGCCAGTACTTTATCCTCCACATGTGCATTGCTGCTTGACTTACTCACAGTGGCAAAATATCTCATAGTGTATCTTGCAGATACAGTCTTTCCAGCACCCGATTCTCCACTGACTATAATAGACTGATTTTTGTTATTTCTAAAACCAAATAATCAGACATGAGTAATAAATTAATTTAGACATGTCTAAATGCCTATAAATGTAAGAATTATATAAATGAAACAGATGTATGAAAACACAGCTGTGATCTACTCTCCTACCAGTTTCATCTTTTAACTGTTCATCTTTTAGTCCTCTTTGGTCGTAACCTCTAGGCTAATGTCACTGCTATTCACTCAGCTAAAAGAGCATTTTGTTCCTCATCAAGAATGAAGACAGTTATGAGTTCTAGAAATTCCTCAGTTTGTTAAGAAATTACTCCTCTTCTAGTTAAGCTGCTCATTCAAAGGTATTTTTAATAGCCGGTGGTACATACACGGTTAAATGACAATTAATACTGACTGCACTAGACTTAAAATGTTATTTATGGACATTAAACAACATACTGAACCTTGCCATTTGCTTGTATGCTTCTTCTGCCACGGCAAATATATGTGGATCCATGTCCCCCATGTTTTGCCCACTATATGCATGGATAATAGCATCTCCGTATATTGGCAACTGTTTATAGGGGTTTATTGCAACCAAAATTATTCCTACAAACAAGTGCACAAAACAAAAATAAAACATAGGTTAGTTCAATTAAATGACAGATTTTGGCAACAACAGTTAAACTGACACAAAGTAGTAATATTTTCTAAACTGGGTAGGAGATACTGATCAAAACCAAGTCTATACTCATACAAAAATGAGTTAAAATATGCTTATATTGCAAACTAACCCAAGATTTCTTTTCTTAAGCCCTGCATTTTCCTTTGCTTACCACTATAGGTGTAGATAAGCCTAGACTCCACAAAACGAACTTTAAGATTGTGTAGAACAGCTGGTTCATGGAGATAACTAAGTGCAGTGAGATCATTTTCACCAACAAGTATGTCAGGGTTTCGGAGGGGTGGCAAAGCAGCTGGATCAACAGGGTAATTCAGTTCCTGTCAACAAAAACGACTTGCAATGTCATAAAATGCATTAGTTTTGCTTAAACATAAATCTATCTTCTACCTTTACGTGGAGTTACAG
Organism: Psittacus erithacus; assembly: GCA_009867235.2. Classification (NCBI taxonomy): domain Eukaryota; kingdom Metazoa; phylum Chordata; class Aves; order Psittaciformes; family Psittacidae; genus Psittacus; species Psittacus erithacus. The sequence goes on from WYDI02052629.1 coordinate 237,787, forward strand.
GGTTGATGGAGCCCTGTTTGATCCTGTATTTCATCAATTCCATGCATCCCACTGAACTTAGGGAACTTGCAGATCATGAAAGTAAGATGGAGATCTTCACTGTTTACCAAAGTGAAAGCTACGTTCTCTTTATTCACAGTATTTTGTACTGAAATCTATACAATGGAAAATGCTATAGTTCTCTAAAGGCATGTGTATTTCAAGTACTGATGAAAACAACAGACCAGCTGCAACTGAATGAACTGGTCAGAACTTAAGTCAGCTCTGAAACTACCCTTATTTGCAACCCTTTGTTTTTCTTTACACATTGTTTAAAACTTCTGTTTCTTTCAACAAATCCATCTAGTCATACATTTAATACTTGTATTTATAGAACAGCAATGCAGAAATACTGTTTTAGAAACATTAAACTGGAAAGAACTCAGACACTAAAATTAACAAATCTTAAAGCAACAACTTTAGAGAGAGAAAAACACCACAGCTGTCTCTGACAGAACTGTGCCTGCCCTGCACTTCTCATTTACTTCAACTTAAGATGAGTTTCAGTGCTTGTTTCAAAAGTGAAGTGATCTTAGAGGTACGTGCTCTATACTAACGTTACACAGAGAGTAAAACTGCACTTATCATCATTTTAGATAACAGCTGTTTTCTGTACAAATTTCGGTGCGATAAAATTCTGGTCACCACAAGGTTAGCATGAAAGAAAATATGGAGAAGTCATTCATATCCCGTGAGCCCTGTGTTTCTACATAAACATATCCCAGCAAACCCCACAATAATTAAGGTTTTCTCCTTACAGTTCCATCTTCTAATTGCACATGGAGAAAACGGTCTCCAGCTCTGTAGTTTTTTGTGATTTCTGCAGACTGCCAAACTTCTTCATTATCAGGGATCCAAACCCTATTGTACTACAACAAAAAAACAAGGTAATGATTAGCTTAGTTATTAGCATAATACCAGACTGGCATGAAAAAAACAGTTTTCAAATGTCAATGCAACCTAAAGCTGAACTGGATGCCAGGACTTTATGGATTATTATTAGCCCTGTTCAGGAGGTTGTATTTCTGTGTTTTAGCAGCTCTTCATGAAAGGAAAACAAACAAGAGAGCAGACTCAATCTCAGACATGTTTGTTCTGCTCCTGTTTAGCACAAGGTCTGCAGAACAGCAGCGGGCAGGAGGGTGAACAAGGGCCAGACTGTTGCCAAGTTCTTCAAACCCTCTAACACTGAACAAAGAGAATAAAAACCATCTGAGACAGAGCCCTGATTTCTAGATTTTAAATAAGCAAGTACCTGGGAAGGCATCTCATTTACCAGAATTGAGACTTCCCTCAATTCGAGTATAGGACACTGAACTTAGATAGCATTTTGCCATAGGTACAGATGTATACGCAGGAAAGGCTTTGCACAGGTACCTCTCTTTCAGTGGGACTGAAGTGCATGCTCCAAACATCTTCCCCTCTGACAGGGTGAACGTCAAAGACCATCAGCAGGTTTCTTTCCTTACAAGGAGCTCAGCCCCAGTGCGGTACTTCAGCTCTGCCTCAGGAGAAACGACTTTTCCTAAGAGCTCTTATTTCCAATGGAAGCAGGTGAATTGTAATTCTCTTTTACACATTTGAAGAACTGAGACAACAGAATTACCTCCAGCCTCCTGAAGCATGTTTGAATGCAAATTACGCTGTTGCAGACATCTAGTTCTCCTATGCTGAAGTTACAACGTTGAAGCATTAGCAACATCTTCAGATGTGCTGACCTAGACACTATAGGAAACAGCACTCCTTAGAAAGACATAGCACAGCTGGCAACCTCTGTAGTGTCAGGAATTCCTTCCTTCCGGAATGTGGAGTGTGTCCTCCCTATCCTGCCAGGGTTTAACACAGCAGCAGCATCCCCAAAAGCCTCCCTAATGCATCAACGACACTGTTTTTAGTAACACTGAAATCACTTCTGTTCAGAGATTTGCAGTTTGTGACCACTTCTGACACTTATTGTCTTCCTTAAACCATTTTTTATACCATATAGCGTGTATCTCAGAAGGCAATGAAGACAACACTGAAGGCTGTATCTGGACATAAGGAAAGGACAGAAGGAAGGACAGCCTGAAAACCACCAGTACATGCTAGTACTGAGTTTCTTATGAACCATCACTCCTCTAATTTGTGAGAAAGTAACATCAGAGACCATTTAATCGCTACTTGCACAAGCAACCGCCCATGTAACCTTCCAGCATCTTTCTGTTTTGACAGCCAAACAAATGAAGGGTGTTAAACGATTAACACCCTTCGTTTGATTTCCCTCCGTAGGGAATACAGGTATCGATATTCCTGGTCAGTTGAAACCAACTGTGCTTAAACAAACCCATGAGAACTGCTGCAGCTGCTTACTTGAAAAATTAAACTGAATTCTTTATTTGCTGTTTCTCTATGCGGGTCAAGAACATCCCACACAACGTGTTCCCATGTAGGAAAGTGAACTGCGCCAGGTCAGGGACAAGAGAGGGAGGATAAAGCATGTGAGCGGAGGGCTGGTTCTTCAGCTCCAGGAGCCTCCATTGGCAAATGCAGCCAGCCTACCAGCATTCCCTTCTCCAGACCTGCCTCGCAGGTAAACACAGCAGAGTTTGCTCATTTTCGGATCAAGTTACACCCGCTCTGCTTCCGCCTGCCAAACACTGCTCCTGATCAAGAAACCCAACCACTTCTGCTCTCAGCTGTGCCCAGTGCGGTACCAACACACCAATCGAGTAAATACCCCTGCAGCACAAGGCTAACAGCTGTTAATCATAGCATGTGCTTTTGGGATAGAACAGATACAGTCTTCTAAGTTAGTTACTATTTAAAGCTAAGCAAACAAATGATACATCACACCACTGGTGGCTATAGGAAAAGCGGGGAAAGTTGTGCCAAAAATACAGCAGCCACGTTACAAAGGAGGAAACTTCGGTTTAGTGCCAAGTTCTGCTAAACACCCAACATCTGCATAACGAGAAGCACCAGCACCCCACGATTAAGTGGCCTGGGAAGTGCTGTTAAACTTTAAAAGTGCCTAACTGCTGGCTAGCACGTCAGAGCCCTGCACACAAAGGCCAAAAGTCTCAAGAAACAGGTATTTATCTGAAAAACAGACGTATTTTCCCGCGCTGCCCGGGGGCTTCACGGCCGATCCGATGCGCTGTAGCCGAGCTGCCCGGGAGCAGGTTCCCAGGTCCAACGCAGTGCACACCGCGCAGCACAAGCGGTGCAGCCCGGAACGCACAAGCGCGCCGCGGCGAGGGCGACCCCGCTCCTTCCCTTCCCCTTCCCGCTCACCTGCGTGTAGAGCTCGGCCAGCGCCATGGGGCAGAGCGGCCGCTCGGGCCGGCGGGGAGCGCTGCCGCGGCCCGCCCCGAGGCGCGGGGAAGCGGATCCCGGGCCGGCCCCGCCCGCAGGGCGGCTCCAACAGGCACGGCCGAGCCGCACGGGAGAGCGTTCGGAGCCGTGTGGGGCTCTTTGTGCCGCAGCCTGCGGGGTACTCCCGACACTGACAGGTACACAAGTACAGTGGAGGTGCGGAGTACTCCCAGTTACCGCGTTGGCAAAGTTGGCATCCTGCATACATCCTTAGGGATTAGGAATAATGGGTTCTCTAGGTGGCTGAGGGATCACGAGGGGAGACCGAGCAAGGCTAAAACACCAGGCACATCAATCACCTATCAGACACCATGAAGGGGTTTCTCTAGCAAACTTAGACCAAGATGAAAACAAACATCTCAGAATTCAGTTAGCAAGCTTAGGACACTCACAGATACTATATTTAAATATCCTTTAAGAGGAAGAAGACTTGAATAAACCTAGCAACCAGGTTTTGGCAGGTGGATATATGCCCAGAATCCGCCACCAAAGATGCACACAATGTTTTAGCAAAGCACAAATCTTCATTCTTATTTCAGTTACTATTTGGTGACAAAATATGCTAACAGCAGTGGGTTGTGTCGAACAGAGTATTTCCAACCAAGCACAGCAGTTTATGGCACACTGTTACTGTCCGGGTGTGTATTTACACAACCCTTCGATTTGAACCAACTCCCCTGGCAGTCAACACAAACTCTGCCACAAAGGTGCGTGGAACCTGCGTGACCATCCGGGGACTGTGCCAGCACACAGCGTATGAACAACCACACAAGGAAACACAAAAATCCAACGCAAATCTTAGTGTCGTATTTTTATTTGGACATTTTCCAGTGATAGCTATTAGGCTACAGCTTTTATGATGCATACATTTACTAAGTACATCAGACACTACAACGGATCAGAGCTCAGGTCATTCTGACAATGTTTTGGTTTTCATCTATGTACTGTAGTGGCATTGAGTGAAAACCTATGTTTAAAGGCTTTATTCATCACATGAAGTATCAGCATCTTAAAAAACCATGTGTTTACTCATAGTTTTTGTACGGTATTTGAAATGTGTTCAGTTTAAATCACAAATTACACAGACCTTCAAATTGCAAATGCTGGTGTTTCCAAGTTGGGAACCAATGTTACTGGTTATCAATCCACTTTCCAACACTGAAGTTGGTATTTTTTCTTCCCCCTGGGATAGATTAGATTAATTGCATTTAATGGATTTATGCCCTTTCATGTTCCATCCCAGATTGAAGTCTGAGAAGCAATTTGGATAGAAGACTGTGTCCTAAACATCAGAATAAAATGATCACTGGAATAAAAATACACCAAACTGAATGAGGTAATTATTGTGCAAATTCTCTATAATAACTGTATATAATTCTAAGGGGTTGTTGACAAGTATTTTTCCAGCATCCGATAAAATCTATCATAGCAATAGATAATAAATTAAAATATAAAAGATATGTCCACATTAAAAGAGCATGACAATGATTCAAAGGGAAAACCCAAAACAAGTTGTTAAAATAAATCTGTATTATATTCCATGGTTAAAGAGATATTAGTCCTAGGGTGAAAGATATATTATACACTGACACTAAAGTTTTACTTCTGAAAAGTGCATGTAAAATACTGCCATGTAAAATGTTCATTGAGTTACCAACTACACACCTCTTCCAACTTAAAAGTATTTTCCTTTAAAACATGTCAAGCAGCATATACTTTTAATGTGATATAAAAGTAATATCAGTCAAACCACTGAGTTTAAGGATAATACCTATAAATTACTAAACACTACTTTTTTTTAAGGAACCAAGATACAATAAGGCTTTTTACAGGTAAACAAAAATGAAACAAAAATACATTTAGGCATACATTTTAAACACTAATGCTTAAGTAGTGGATACATTTCCTGATCTATAGTAGGAACATACTGTAATGCCAATAGTTTGGTTTTCAATAGGAGAAAAAATTCATAGGTCAGCATGTTCTCAGGTATTTTCTTTCCTAACCTCGTTACTGGACGTGAAGGCTTTCCCATTACATTCTTACAAGTACAGTACCCCTAACAGTCTGAAAATTACATTATACCTTATCTGGAGCCACTTAACAGTAGTAGCTGTAGTTTCAAGAATCAAGTAACACTGGAAAAAAACAGTGTTTGGTATACCACGCACAGGAAAACAATCCAAATAATTTAGCAAAGACCATTCAAAACAGTTATGCAATACCATATTAGATTCTTGGAAGTACTGGCATGATCCATCAAAGATAACATGGAGCATACACATCTGAAAGTAAGACGACATGAGCATCTTACACTGATAGTGACAAAATTTGGGCTGCCTGTACTACTGATTTTAGCAACCATACAAACAGCATGTCTACCTCTCAAGTAAAACAACTGAAATGTTTGTCTGCTTAACAGCAAGGTTTTTTTCTGTGAGTTTGCAGGCAAACAGATTAGTACCAAATAGTCTAATAGTGTACCTCTAGATTATTTCTCAATATTTTAAAAGAAATTAATGTTAGTGCTAAGATACTAATTATTATAATACATAAAAAATATTGCACAACGCAATTAAACAATGTGTGTAGATTTTATGTGTATATTTGAGCCATACACCACAAACTACCTGTTTTAAAGTTCAGAACTGGAACTTTAAGCAGGGCTTCTGCACTTAATTTGCACATTGTGAAATGTGAATTCTATTGTGAAGATAGGTGAGACAGAAGAACCTTTCCAGTAAGATGTGCAAGATCCAAAATAACTCAGTTTCTCATTATTGAATGGCACTCTGGATCTCCAGCCATTAAATCAGCATGAATCATAGTCAAGTGACAGCATCATAGTCAAAACCTACTTAACGTTCTTGTCAACCTTCCAAAGAATGAGAGCCTTGGGCTACTGCAAAAATTTTGTATTAAAGTTTTTCCTCTCAAATTCCAGAATAAAGGAATAATTTTTTTTTCTTTTTTTCTTTCTTTTATTTTTTCCATTTTTTTTTTTTTTTTTTGGTGGCAACAAACCAAAAGGGATCACACTCAAAACAAAACACACGCTGTCATTTCTGGGGTCTACAAACAAAGACCATTAGACAGACTACAAAATCCAAATAAACACTGAAATCATTACTGACTTCTGATCCTTTGCTTCAAGGTTGTGTATTTTCAGCTACCTTTAAAAATAACTAAACATGTAATTTCCAGTGTGCTACTTGTGCTTAGTTACCATTTTCCTTTATAGGTGTTATTTGATACCATTTGCAAAAATCCAGTTAAAGTAACAGACTGCAGACTGCAAATAAGGCTGACAACAAAAAATGAAATATCTTATTTTTAGTGCTTAGTATGATACTGTTGTACATTTAAAAGAACACAATATGCAGCAGCGATTTAGTATGCTTGGTAAACCACAGTGCTAACAAATGAACACCTAAGTTATAGCATATAGTGAGCTATAAGACTTATCACTAGAATTCATGTCAAACTGACATAAATTAAGTGGTTTAAGAAATCATTTTCTATATTGCCAGTTTGTGTTTCTCTACTCCAGTTTTCACAAATTAAATTTAACAGGCTCCCAAGTGACTGTGTATTCTACTACAAAATGCCTTACTTTCAAGTCTTCCATGTTCAGGGCTGTCCCTGTTGATCCCTGCCTTTAAGAAGATTAGATACGGAGTTTAATTTACACTATTTAAATATGTTACTTAAGATCTAAAAATGTCTCTAGACAGCTGAAGACACAATTTTAGTCCAAGCCTGATTTCCATGTTCTGGAAATGCATGAAATCGGTGATGTCCTCATAAATTCAATGACTGAACACAAATGCACATCTTTCTATTAGCCTTCAATCTGTGGTGCTGTTATGTAGTTTTCCATTTACTTGTACTACAGATCTGGGCATACATATAGAGTGTTCAGAAAATGCGTTTTCAATGGCTCACTATGTTTTAATGGGTAAAGATATGAGGCAACTGATTCTCCATCTAACACTGACGGTACATCCTTGCAATCAGACACGTGATATGAAGCCCAGGCCCAAGCTGGCTGGGATCTGAATGGTTTCTAATGCCAGAGAGGACGGATTAAATGGAAAAGTAACAGGGAAGATGTGTTTAGCATCCATGAGCAACTGAGGAGAGTCCTTCCTGTCTCGGAGACGCATCTGCAAAGATAAGAAAGTCATTACATCAGCATTTAGCCAATTATTCATTGATAATTATCATCTTGCAAAGAGGCAGTGTTTCAGCTACGCTGACAGAAACCCGGGTGTGTACACACACTCTATGCTAACTTGACCCAACACATTTGCAACAATCATGCCTTTAACTGTAGTTACTTTTGTCATTTTTGGTGCTACGTATCTTCCCCTTACAATGCAGTCTGAAATATTAAGATTCCCTGCAAAAGGAAGAATTTGCCCACTATCTGGGCATCTTTTCAGTAAGTGAAATTATAGTTTTATACCTTCCCAATCTCCCTTATCCTGCTAGTAATGCAATTCAATTTCCAACAGACCAGAAAGATCATCTTTATTTCTTTTACTTTGCTCTATTGGCTGCTTTTCTTTGGAGTTTTCAACACATTTCATTTTCATCAATATAAAACTTATACAGAAGTTTTTATAACTTTATAGAAGTTATATATATATATATAAAATATATATAAACTTATACAGAAGGACTAAATGAAGAACTTTGGAATGAAGACAGGCCTCAGTTTTCAAAGCAGTTGGAACTTCTCATGCAGACACAGGTCTGACAAAAGTAAATTTGCATATATAAACGTTACCACTTGAAAAGTTGGCGTAAAAGTGTGTTTACATACACAGATGTATACACACAAAACTCTCTCGCCTTCCAAAAATCTCACAGATACTGAGAGGGAAGCTAACATTTTCATGCCAGCCTGGAGGCAGTAAGTTGTGGTTGCTTATAATTTTAAGGCTGACAACATCAAACCTAGTTACTTCAGACTCCTGAATGTATTTCAGGATGCAAGCTACTCTGGCTCACCAGAAGGTTTATTAGGAACAGTAGATGATTATAGATGAAAAGATATAGCCATACCTGTATTGTACGTATAAACGATACCAAGACTCTCTCTTCAAACTCATTAACTGGAGTATACAAATTCAGAACTTTTACAATCTGTGAAGAAGAACAATCATTCTCAGGTTAATTTTACTGCTGAATCAACAGATGCATCCCTGGTTACTAATAATATACATCTTAAATTACCTACTTTAAAAACAAAATTCTTCACAAGTATTCCTTATTTTTTGCTTCATTGATATATAGGGAATTCCATCATAATGCTATGGTATATGACTGCCTCCTCCAGAGCATGTGTTGTTTGGAGGTAGAAACTGAATTTCTACAGGTGTGTGGAAAATACCAAACTATGGAAAAACGAGAACATAAGTAACTGTGTTCCTACACTCCCTCGAAACATGCCTTATTTCTCACCCTAATTTTGACCCTGTAATTATGACCTTCTGTAACTTCCATTCAGGAGTCTTATGACTCCACTGTTCTTCAAGAGAGTGAGCTATTTCTCTAAAAATGGGGCTAAAACCACCAATGGAAAGAACTGCATCACAAAGACTTTAAATAATAATATGGGTTAAACTTGTAAAGAAACTTATTAAAAATTCTCTTTGTTTTTTTACACAATTCTCTTTAAAAACAAAACAAAACACAACACTTTTAAACAAAGTTAAAACACTCAAAGCACGTGGAATTCTAACTTATTATTTCAGTAAAAAACAAACAGATTTTTCCAGCAATGTGAGTTACTAAATCAGAATGACTGTATCAATGCAACTGCTTTTGCCAACCCCATTGTGAAAGAAATGGGAAAAATTTCTTCCGTTCTCCGATGGGAATGTTGAGTAATCACCAAAGATGCTTGGATTCATTTACTCCTGTTAAAGAAAAGTGCAACTTTATCTGTACAAAATCTAAGCTTTCATAAAGAGAAGTCTTCAGCTGTTCACTGAGATGTGCTTGGTTCAGCCTTCCGAGGCTAATGGGTACAGTAACTTAAAACTTTTGTTTGCAGACCCAGAGACAAAAGTTCTGTGTGAGTTGTCCAATAACTGGATACTAACTCTGATGGCAGAAAGATCATTTCCTGGTATCCTAGGCAGAGCTACAGAGTACAGAGACGTCTTTGAGTGAAGAGCTTTCTCTAAGGATTTTCACAAACTGATGTACTATGCATAGTACTACATACTGCACAATCTTTTGAGATCCCTCTCATTTGCTCCAAAACTTATCTTGAACATCAGACTTCAAAAAGGTCTGGTCTTTTTTTTTTTTACCCCTCCAACTTAATCTGTTTCAGTTTCACTAATGCAAAACAAAGTAAAAAATCACTGATCCATGTGCAACAGCAGTGCAGGCAGGCATAGCGAACACCAGCAGAGCAGAGAACTGCTCAAAAGTGACAGCAGAACAGACAATGAGAGTTTGCTTACCTGGGCAGTGGTCAGTGCATTGCACATTGAACAAATGGCTTCAGCATCCTCATCTGTTTTCTTTTTCACTTGCAACAACTGTGCAGCCTGGATGAGAGGTTCCAGTGTTTCTTTAGCCCCACTATTCATCAGATTTTTATCTCGTAGCCATTCTTCTAGTTGACTCACATTGTATCTGTACAAAGAGGCAGGAATATCAAGATACTAATGCTTGATGATGGCCAAATTGAAAGCATGTGCAATTTCTATTCTCCAGTGTTTCTTCTTTGTCCTTACATGTTTTTCCCTGTAATTTCCTGTAATTTTGTCTTCATACTCTTTCCTTCTGATTAAGACAGGAAATTTTGATTTTCAAAACAGTTAGAAACTATGCCCCAAGACTCCCGCTAACCAGCTTTTCCCATCTGTTTCTGTCCTATTAACTGCAGGAATTTTATAAGAAAGACAAATAAGGTTTTGTTCATGTAAAAGTAGAGCGAGGCTTTTCAATGCCACTTTAGGGGCTGGAATGCCTTGGCTAAATTTACCGGCATATGCTAGTAGAATGTATTGGACGACTAATGTCAGATATAGGAACAGAGTACGATGGCATGGGAATTACCACAGGATGCAGCAAACTACAGGGTGGATGAACATAGCAGGTATACAGTGTGTCACCAGCATACAAAAAACACAGGATGTTTGCTACTCTAAAAGCTGAGAAAAAACTATCAACATTTCACCTACACTTCTGATTCCTACCTTGATGACAAAATACTTCTGGTTTGCTTCTATCACAAATACTTTTCTATTTGCTTCCATGAAAGCCAGGCGGGATTTGGCCTAACTTAACCAAGCTCTTTTTGACCGAACCTCACAAAAATCAATTTAACAGCATCTGCAGCTGTTTGTGTGCAGAAAAATAAATATTCAAAATGTATTTGCTACTCCACCAAAATGATGTTGAGCAGTGTCAAGAGTTCACACTAAGGTTTTCAGCAGCATGTTCAAGAAAAGTATAACATGAGCTCTCCCACCTTATCTGCATTCCTTTGCTCCACGAGCACATGTCCTTGCGCAGGAGAAGGTTATTAAGCGTTATGGCCCCAATGATGTAGAACATCTGCTTGACAACCTGCTTGATCAGCTCTGGATCCATTCCGTGCTGACACATCACTGAATGGAAGGAGTTCAGCTGCCGAATAATGGAGTCCAAAGTGTAGGTTCCTTCATCGGCAATACTGGATGTTCTCTTCCGCAGCCCTGTTGGTTTCACCCCTGAGACACCTTGGATTGTCTCATGCTCCAGCATTCCTGAAACTGCATTTGATTGGCAACATTATTATAATGACTGAAAACTGCCAAAATGCAAGCAATTGTGGAAGATGGCAAAACAGTATTTGCACAGGAAGAGCAGTGCTTTCTGCGTGCACACTTGACCATGATTTCCAGCAATTCTGTGTCCCATTATGTTCTGCAGAATCTAAACTCACAGGGTTTATGCAAAGATTCCAGCATCTGTGTTTGAAAAGGAAGTCTAACTCTAGCTTAGCAAAGTATTTCTTTCCTCCCATGGTCATATGAGTAGCAGAGTCAGCAAAACAAGAGCTGTTCCATTCTTCTAAATGTTGTGATTGGAAAGCATAATGAAAATGTGAGTGAGTACTGTCTGACAGGAAAAAAGTGTTTGTAATGAAAAAAAATCTCTTTGAATGTGAGCTTCATCCCTGCTATTTCACTGCCAATTGCTGTCCATAATAACAACCAACCATTACTCTCCATATTCATTTTAATTATGAGTTCTCATGTAATTGAAATTTAATTTTTCCATGGGATATTTCCCAACACACAGGGCAACAAATATCAGACTGTCCTAACAGTTTATTCCTGTAAATGCATGATTCATGACAAGCATAAATAAGGTATATCTATTTATTCTGGCACTGCCAGAAGAACCAGCCACAGTTTAGTTTTTTCCTCTGGTCCACCCTGTCCAGCATAGTCCTTGTCATCACTACACAGAATACCACCAGAACCAGTAATGACACTCTACTAGTTAGGAAGAAATACAAGATACAGCTTATTACCACCATCACAACTTTCCATTTGGTACTATAGTGTGAAGTTTAAAGAATTCAACTTTGCCTTACCAATCATTGGTTGCAGAATGTTTTCCAACACTCGGACGAGTTGTTGGTAGATCTGAATAGCCAAGTCACTCAGTACTTGTCTGTATTCAGCTAGATCGAAATTAGTGAGGCAGTGTTCGTTTTGACGAGGTGTATTATGCTTCATAAATCCCTGAATTCATAAAATAACAGAAATTAATGCTCTAATGGAATATAAAAATATTGCACAAACCCAGTATTTGTTTTTTCCATGCAACTCACAAATAATACTTTGAAAACAATAGCCACAGCCCCTCAAAACTTCAGTTTTGAACTTCTGGTTGAGGCTAACGCTAGGATTTGCTTTTTAATTGTGATTTGTGCAACATCTGCTTCCGTGACTTGACACTTCAAGAATCTGACAGAGGAACAAACTCTGCCAACTTTCTGGCACTCCAGCATGGGCATTCTCACCTGGCCATTTATGGCCAAAAGCCCAATTAAACTGGAAAAAGGAATTGGGCTTAACACAGCCTACAAACCTAAACTGATCTGCACCACAGTATGGTTAATGGGCTTAATATGGCCTTTTTCATAGGAAGTGCAGCAAACAATTACTAAACAATGTAATGGTAGCAGCCAGATTCTTCTGCTTCATCTGAGTTGGCACTTTTGGGAGTACAATGTCATCCAGCCTCTGGGCCCCCAGCTTGCAATAAATAGAAGCTGGTTCAAATCTTATTTTCCTGTTCTTCCTATTGATGTCATCACCAACATTGCAAAGAGCAAAGCCATTTTAAGAGACTTCGAGATATTACGGGAATTGTTAGAGAGTGGTGCTCACAGTAGTACTGTAGAGCCACAGAAACCAGAGCAGGAGCACTGCTTACCTCTTCTCCGCTGTACTGCTTCAAACAGTGCAAAAATCGGCAGGTGTTAGATAGCCAGAAGGACACTGTTTCGAAGTCATCCCCTCTTTTCTGAAGATAAAAACAAACACATTTTAACAAAGACTGGTAGGAGGAATAAAATAATAAAATGTCAGCTAAACAGTTAAACACCTAAAATCCACTATTTTGTAGCTGTGATAGCTTGAAAACTTTGTGTGGTTCGGTAATGTACTAGAAAAGCAAGTTTTTTGGCAAAATACCACTATCATCCTCCCTGTTTTATGTAGTATTTTCAAGGACTTTCAGAATATGATTTCCACCACAGATATGAACTTTCTATGTTTTACAGACCTGGCCTGACTGCTCTATGCAGAAATCACTGAGCAGTGTGAATGTATTCCCAAAACACCCATTCTGTGGCACAGTGACTCTAGTGAAGAGCCCAACAGGGAGGATGAAATGATGCCAGCAGGAGGAGCAGAGAACAATTCAATTTTGATGAATGTTGCTTACATCATAACCATTTTGGAAGCCTGATAAGGAGAACAAAACAAACCAACCAACCCTTCTCGCCAGAGAACACAGGATCTGGTATATGCTGAGTAAATCAAAATTTCTAGAGCTCTGCAGCGTGCACTCCAGTTGCTTAGAGAAGCCCAGAAATTTTCTATGAATGCCTAAGCTCCTGCAGGGTTGTTTACTAAATGTAGCTTGATTAAATGCTTGGCTTTTGAGCACATCTCTCTCATTTAAAGACTAAAAAACTCCATGAAGCATAAGGCATATTTATATCTTAATAATGCCTTCAAGATACTCTTGACCTAAACTCTCCTATCCAACTCACTGCAAAGACTTAAGGCAGTAACATATTATTATCTGTAGGTGAAGCAAATGGAGAGATCTGTGAACCAAAACTGCAAATTAAACATTTTAATTAAGTGTTCTGGAAAAGATTAACAAAGACTCATTCACTATGCAAACTCTTGACTACATCCAAGAGTTTATAAGAAGAGCTTCAGAGGAGGAAGTCTATTCAAATTACAAAGAAGGTAGTTCTTTTTCCACTAATTCAAAGCATCCATGGTATTATATGGAAAAATACTGTTGATGTAATTTGTTGCTTCTTAAGATCACTTTTTCATGACTTCAGTAGGCAGTTTACTGATCAGAAATCCAGAGCCAATTCATTGAAAGCTTTTTCCTCACTCTTCTAACATAAAATTGAAAGCAGATTTTAACTTAACATTTTTCTAAACCAAGCAGACTAACCAACCTTCAACACTTTTTTGATGCCATTGATGGTAGAAGTCAACAACGACCGCACTTTTTGGTCATCATTAAGGTAATCCGCATGGCGCACACACATGAACAAAATATATGCTGGTAGTCCTGGAATCAGGTTGACAGCTACCCCACGTGGTTTCAGCTCTTGGGAAAAACAAATACACATCATCTTGTTAAGTGTAAAATCATTGGAAGATGTTCTATGAGGTAACTGCAACCTCCCCAGTTAATGGTACACACGTATCTACATAGGGCCAGTGAAAACTAAGAGCCACCACTTTCTTGGTAAAGTATCAGAACAGACTAAAACAAAAATCGTAACTGCCTGCTAAAACCCATGCAGGCACATTAGTATGTACAACACTCATCAGGAAGGATGATTAAATTACAATAGACATTTAGAATTTTAGATAAACTAAACACTGTCAAAACCAAAATAAGCTATTCATTTCATAAGGCAAATTCTGTGCTCTTCCAATTCATTTTTCATTGTTCATTTTTCAGGGTGTGTGGGAGCAGAGGAGGCAGCAGATGTAAAAACTGCTTACCTAAAATAAGATTCTTGACAAGTTTTTGTTCATCTTCCTTCTTATATTCCAACATGCCTTGGAAATCCTTTTCTTTCCGTGGAATGTTAACTGGACGAATAGGTTCGTCAATGATTTGTCCAGGGGATATGTTCTCCATCTGGCCCACTGCAGGGGGAAAGTGAAAGGAATTATGAAATATTTTCCAGTGCATACCAGAGGAAACGATGACATTTCTAAGGAAAATCTCCCACACAGAGAAGTAAAAATGTTTCCTTTGGTTCAGGATAACATTAAAAAACCCCCTCCCATTAAACAAAAAGACATACTTGACGAATGTATCTGGGGTTGGGCATTCCTCCTTTGAAGGAGAGTAGAAGTATGTGAATAGCATCCACTGATACAAACTTACTGCTGATTTCCTGGATTTTATCATAGAAAAGCACAAAGTCAAAGCGATAGCTGTTAAACTTTTAATTCTAGATTAATACTGCAAGGGTGACTGCCAATTGTTCTACAAAATGGTGGTACTTTTCAAGTTTGATGTCTGTTGCCAGTTGGGTAGGTTTACCTCGACCAGTAGCCAAGCACGCACACTGGCTCCAGGAGGACAGAGAAGAGAATATTAAGAGCAAAAGTGAGAAAAATTGTGTGTTGAGAGAAAGATGGTTTAATAAGCAAAGGAAAGGGGCAGGGGGAAGCAAAGCAAAGGCAATCACTCACAACAACCCATAGGGGGATCGAGCCTGCTTCCGAACAACAGCTACCTTGTATGCAAAAATACCCTCTTCTGGCTCCTGACATTAGGTGGTATGGAATATGGAATATTCCTCTAGCTACTTTGGGTCAATTGTCCTGACTGTGGCCCATGGGCCTTCCTACCTCCCCGCTTACTGAGGGGGCAGAGCAGGGAAAAAGAGGCAACCATGACACTGTGCCAGCTCTGTTCAGCAATAGCCAAAACACCGATGTGTTACCAACACTGCTTTAGCCACAACTCTAAAACACAGCATCATACAGGCTGCTATAAAGAAAGTTAACTCCATCCCAGCCAGACTTACTACACCTTTCTACACCTTTCTACATTAATTAGGTAGTATACACAGACAAAACTATGTTTTCAAAACCATTTTCCTCATCTTGTGTTGCGTATGAATACTGCTGTGGTCTTGTCCACAGCAGTAACCAAAGAATACTGAAAGACTCTTTAAAAACAAACTTAGTTTGAGTAACCTTTCAAAAGGATGCCTGAAATATCCACCTTCTTGTATACAGTACCTCCTGCTATCACATTCAACACCTACAGTCCACCTGATTAGGCTGCGTGCTTATTTTTGCAAAGCAGAATTCAGCTTCATCCCATGAAAGCTATATCCTCTTCTCAAAACCCTCCCAGCTGCATGCAGTTATGAACTGTAACATCCTGTAAGTATGCTGAATGTGTGCACCTGTCAAATGGGATAGAAAATGCAGAAATCCAAACTGGAGCTTAAGCAGAGACCCCACCAACTGAAGGATAACATACTCCTATTAATTCAGCTTTAGCCAGATATCATTGCTCTTTTCAAATACTGACTACACAGTCACTGATTTCTATCTTAGTACTCAATAAGACAACTCATTAGGCAGCAAGCTTGATTCTGAAAAAAGCAGATGACCATGAAAAACTTCTGAGAGGTTAGGACCAGAATTATTTAAAAACAAATTCATACTTCAACTTTATAACCTTATTAATTGCTTTTAGCAATTAAAATTACTTTATTTATGCAGAGACATAGAAAGCTCTCAGTCCCACCAGCCCTGAGATCCTAAGGGAGCTCACACTGACACTCATAAAAATAAAATCAGCTTAGTCTGTATCTTAGCATCCTCCTATTCAAGTTTGGCCAGCAGCTCCAAAAGGAAACTTCAAGCAGAAAAAGACAGTCTCAGCATTCTTGGCTCCAGTGATATAGAAATGACCAAAGGAATACTGGGTATATTATTTCTGCTTGGTTCATACTTAGTATTGCTTTTGTCTTGACAAAACCAGGTTGTGTCTTTGAGAACACAGACAGCCCAGGTAACATACCTTTATGTTCAAGCAGTTTCTGCCTCCAGAGAAACATCAACCTCCTTTACTCATTGCTCCAAAATATCATAAATCTTCTAAAAGTTTGTAAAGGAACACACAATGGTCTGAGTGCACCTCCTGTTTCTGGAATCAGTTAACAGAGACTAATACTGCTGCAGACTTTGCTCCCTCACAAATTGCTAAAATAGATGGACATGATGACAACAGGATCACAAAAAGTAAACTAAAGTCTTTCTCAGAAAACATAAAAGTACCTTCAAGTTCACCGATCTTCTTAGCAAATACTTTCAACTGTTTCTTTAACTTGCGAACAGTTTTGTCTTGCTTTTCAAGCTGCTCCATTAAATCCTATAAATTAGAATGAGAGTAAGGTTAAGATATGAGAGAAATTCTGTAACGTGACAGAGACAAAATCAGCGCTGTTAGAGTTACAAGGCAGTGAGGAAAGCTGAACAGTGGCGCCATCCTCTGGCTGAGGTTTGCAAGCTGGTATGCTGCCTATAACACAAGCCAAATATCACAAATATTAAGTTATGTGCAGCAAGACAAAGGCAAAGCTCTTAGGCAGGTATATTCTGCAGACGCTCAGAACTAGGTCAGCTCTTAGGCAGAAGGTGTTTTGCTGCAAACGCATCTCCCTAATGCTTCCTCCCTGCTCTTCCAAATGCCTAACGGAAATAATTTTCTTCATTATTTAACAGCTAGCCCGTATTTCGGCATCATTTATTCATGCCTTCAGGACTGACTCATTATTCAGACCTATCCATTTTACAAGATGATAAGAAAGAGATCTGCAGAAGGATCATAGCTTGCACTTGAATTTACCAAAAAATCAAACATGCAGCATTTCTTGTGATGCTCTGCATTTCCCTATTGCATGCTGTCATCACATTTCCTTACACTGAAAATAGTGTCTTGCATCTTTTTATTCTGCACCTGAACAAAATCTAGCACCCAGAAGTCCTACTCTTGCAATAAACCTGTATTTTTCTTGCAAAAGAGTACTACCCAGAAATCTATCTTTGAATAATTCTGTGACCTGTGGTAGTGCACTCATAAAATAATCATGTAACTAAAAAAGGAGAAGTCTATCTAAAGGAAGCAAAACCTCAAGCTCAAAAGAACCAGAGAGCCATTCCAGGATAAGGGTTGGAAAGCAGCTTAAAAGAACAATGCTCTTTCATAGGCATGATTCTTCCTGGCACTGGTAAGCACATAAGGGACCATGAGCTCCTTCCATCAAAATCATCATTTGGGAAACAACACCTCCCCTAAAGTACTGAAAAATATCGTTGCAGCATGGGCAACAACTTAGAATTAGGTAGAAATTGCTCTCAATCATGTAGTAAAGAGTTTACAACCTAATATAATGTACTTGAGCAACAAGATATTAGGCCTGTTGAAAGAACAGAACTGAGGCCACACTTCACATTAAAAGCACTGTTCAATTCTGCAACAGAAGTTCTGTTAATAACACCATATACATTTATCAGATAAAACAATTTCCCCTGAAATTAGTAAGAAATATGTCCAAGTCCAACAGACTGTTTCAAATGCATCAGTGAAGGAATATGGCTTCTGAACAACAAGTATGTGAGGGGGAATAAAGTTCTTTCTGCAGGTCCTCTAAACAAATTGAACAGATTTCACATCTGAGATTTAGAATATCATAAACTGTATTCTTACAAGCTTGCATATGGTGCTATCTTTAATATTTTATGGTGTTATCTTCAATGTGATTATGGAAATATTTTTTCCAATTTTACCCTACATAATTTTTCATTTTTTGAAGACTATTTAAAGGTTATGTACTTTGATTCTGGTATTTATTCACTGCAGATGTCAGCACTGTAAAGAGATTCATGAACAAATTCAGGCTATGACTGGACTGCTAGCATTATTCACTTTGATAAACTTCCATATGACCAGGCCCTTATTTTGCTGAACTGAATTTAAATGCACCAAAGTTTTAAAGCAAGTTCTGAAAATTGAGAATCTTTTGCATCATGTGCATCTGTTTCAGGGCAGCATTAAGTACTCTTCAGAAAGAAGCTGCTTTACTCATAGTGCAAGACTTGTATTAGTAACAAAACTGTGCATCAAAAAGAGACACAGATTACAACAAAGGACACTAAGACTAACAAAAAAAGCAGTGAGGGAAGAAATTGGCATCGTGAAGCTCTCTGCAGGGGATTTCCTTTGAAAGGGAGAAAGGGAGGCAGCCTGCTTTTCAATTAGTGCTCCAGAAACAGCAAACGAGACAACAGAAAAACAGGGTTCATGTGATCTACATACAATCATCCGTTTGTAAAGTGAAATCCGGTACAATTGATACTTCTTGGGATCATCTGCATACAACTCCTCATAAAACTGCAAAAATAGGTACAGGATTGTTTTTTCCCCTCCCTTGAGACACTGATACTTCAGTAAGCACTATATAAATTAAATCAGAGTACAACAAGATCCGTAAGCTCTAATATTTAGGTAGTTGAGTCATCAGTTGTGGTGTTCACATCAGCCTCTCCCAGAGAGAAGCTGATGTAGATGAGTTGCAGACGTTTTAAAAACGGGCAGTGCTAATATTGCAAAGGCCTGGAATATAACTTCTGTGAGAACCCAGCCAGGACATTTTCTTATGCTAATCAAGAAGGGATTGCAGTGAATACTGCCATTCTAATATCTCATCTGGAAAGCCTGTAAATTATTTCCATTCTAGGGCTAGGAGTGCAAAAGCAGCATATACCTGACCTAAAGTGGACTTGCAATACTCAAACATCAGAAGTGAAATATGAAGGAATGAGTCTACATTTAATGAGCAAAATTATATTCACTGTATTTGAAAATAAAGAGAACTCCTCTGCAATGTAATTACGTGACTGTGTGTTGTCTTGGGAACGCAGAATGTGATGAGTAGGTCACTGGAGGGAAAAAAAGGCTAAAAATGATAACATATGACTAAGCAGCGGGAGGGAGCTGTCAAAGACAGAAACATTCACCATTTACTTTTGCCAGTGGGAGACGGCTGCTGCTGAAGGCAAACTTATACTTTCAATTAGTTTTTCAACATCTAGTAGATGAATTAACTGATGCTTTCCTCAAAACCTTTGGTACTAAACCAAGTAACTTCTATAACATACATAAGCAGGAAAGACTACACTTCAGCTTGCTTTGAAGAAGCATTGACATTCAGAGCTAGGATTTTTCTTCCTGAATTAGCATGGTTCCTTTTACCAATAAACAGTGATAATATTCATGGCATAACATAATAACATGGGACTCCCTGGAAAATTTCCCCATAAATGAACTAGCCTGCACATGAAGAATACACTCCTTTGCACGGAAAGGTAAGGAGTTTCACCTCACCTTTCCTTCATACAAAAATGTGCACTAAACAAGGAATACCAATTATTATCTAAGTGATTTCTAACCAAGTTTCTTTTTCTGAAACTACTTTATCTTCAAAACATACTGAATAGCTGGAGCTTGTAACACAGCAGACTATCTTTGTAGCTTCAGAAAGGGGGGAAGAAAAGTGGCACTAATAATTGAAGAACTATGTCGGAGTGAAATAAACAAACTAACATACTTCAAAGGAAACACCACTACTTGGCACTAATATTTTTTGACCACGCTGGTATCAGCATTCTATTTAGCAATGACTGAACTCATCAGTTGAAAGCTGGGATCCATGAGCTTTCTCCACGCCACAAACTTCAAGCAAATTCCCTGAAATATTATTACTTCATCAGCAAGTCCATTACCTTACCTACAAAGAACCCACTGCACTTACACAATTTTTTGCAGGTTGCCATCTGATAACTGAGAAGAACTTACAGGTACAGCAAGCCTGCAAGTCCCCTTTCTTGCTCCTGCAGCACCATTTCCCTTACCAAGTTCTCATTAGTCAGCCGGGTGATTTCATGCTGTAGACTGGCTTCAATGCGGGCCTCTGGAGGCAGCTGCAGATTCTGTGCTAGGAGCTGCTGCTGGCGATTGTTTTCCTCCTTCAGACTTTGGATCTCACCTCGCAGTGATTCCAGTTCGTTCTCGTGGCTCTTCTTCTGCGACTGAAGCTGAGACTCCAGCAGCCTAAAGAAGTTGAGCAACAGTTGCGTGAACACACTTAGAATGTCACATCCCCAATTCTCAGAGGGAGTGTAAAGCTTTAGCTGCTGCTCAGGAACAATTAGCCAGGGCTTGCAAAGGAAAACGAAAAAGGCAGAGTACTCTTTAAACCCTTCAGTATGCCTTCTAATTAAATTAAGCTTGCATGATCAAAAAGTGAAGAGAAACTAATTGTAACACTGCTTTGCATTTCCTCTGTGATTGAACACATACTCTGTGTGGTGCCACTGAGAACATGTGGCAATAAATGTCATAGTTAATCACTGCAGATTGTCACTGCTTTTAAAGGGGCTTTAAAGAGGTTTTACCTCTCATCAAATCAAACAAACAGTGTAAGATGAAGACGACACTGTTGGCTTAATCTAGGACCCTGCAATATTAAAGGGAAATCTTTCTAGAGTTAACTCTCTTCATTCAGAAACCATGTAATTGCAAATACACATAAATAATCTTTATTTTTATATTTAAACCAACATTTTGCAGAGGGTTGTTATTAGTGCACAAAAGGTTAACAACAGAAGCAAACTCAAGACTGGGGTCTGGGAGCTCTATTTTATCCTCACCACTGACACGCTTTTTCCCCTTGGGCACCTCACATCTCAAATTCTTCTCATGTGAAATGGGGGTAACACGTACCAGACTCCTTCCAAGCTGTGCTGTGGGGATCTACTCTGCTTGCAAGGCACTGTCCAAGTGCTCTGACTCATTTCATACATACACAGACACAGGAAATGACATTACTAGTGACTACTAGTGTTCAATTAGACAACCTTTCAGGGTTTAAATATGCATAAGGCAGGCACATTTATTAGTAACCAGACTGATCAAGCACGCAAGAGCAAATAGTCATTTACCTGCATTGCTCTGCCATTTAATATAAAGGTTCTTGTCTCTACAGTGCCAGGACAAGAAATGAGAGGCACAGAGCAAACACTCACACCCTGCTCTGCAGAACACTTGCTCTGAGTTAGATCTTCACAGGCTTATGAAACAATGTTAGGTGTAGAATTTGTTAGCACAAGAAAAAGAAAGACTTTCATTAGTAGCATTCATTACCAAATACCTCCTTCTGTAGTTTCTGCTACCAAGTGTGTACTGAAGACAATCAGCACTGCTGATCCATTGAATAAGCTGCCAGAAACCATTCTGGAAGTCTGGGACACATATATGGATATGAGCCATGCACACAGAGCCAGAACTGCATTTCCTAACAAGGCAAATCTCACCCATTGCATGGCCAGCATGCAGTCTGCAGAGACTGCAGTGAGTGCTTGAACAGCCCCACAATGAACTTGTTGATTGGTTATTTTGTGTCTTACATTTTGAATCTGGCATGGAGAAGAACGTTCAGTTTCCTGAACTTGAGTCATAACAAGGACAGTAAGACCCATAACTATCAAGAGTAGGCTCAAGCCACTCAAACTATAGTTTTATGACTACTAAAATGACTGTACTTCTTTAGCCTGAAGAACTGTATGGGACATGAATTTTGATACCTGACAAAGGCAGGCAAATAATACAAACTAAAAATCTTTTCCCATCATGGAGCTTCTAGTATTTTACTGTCTATTTCTGTGCAAGTATTTTTACGAATTATGTAATAGTTGCTGCAGCATCTTAACTTTTTAAATGATAAAACTTGGCAAGTAGAAAGTTTTGGGGACTAAGTTTGAGGAAACACTTTAATTTATGGTGAATGCTTTTCTAACTGTTAAAGCAATAGAAATACTGTAGCAGAAGCAAACCCATAGCAAGGGGCACAGTTAGCTAGAAAAGAAGATGCAAATGAAGAAAAAAAAACCATTCTGAGAAGTCTGGTAACCTGTTGGCTTGTTTTAACCCTTCATAAACCAGCCAAAGCTCTCCGTCCTCATTCAGCATATGATAGTCCTGGGGAGATTGCCTTTCAAGAAAAGTGTTTAGAAAAAAATACAAGAGAGACGTGATGGTGATGAGGTGACATGGTAAGGACATTACACACTAAATTACAGTTACTATAAAAGAGAAACAAAAAAATGCTCTAGAACAACTTAACAAATTACTTCTCTTGCTTGTACGTATTTCTTCTTTATGACGAAGTTCAGTTGCTAGTGTTAGCCCAACTGCTAACACTATGCTGTCACAATAAATGTATTACGACAGACTACTGTGACCATTACTGGACAAAAGGTAACAAACCAGCATGGGGAATGGCACCCAGTTTGAGCAATGTAGCAATTAAAGACTAAGAAGACATAAACCCAAGAAGCTTGATTTTGCAGTTCCCCATTGTTTCCTAATCCTTTCAAATATTGCATACAGCAATTTTACTAATCAAATAAAATTATAACTCCAAGTGTTTTCTAAGTATGTTAACTTACATGGATGGAACCTAGTGAGTATGATCTACACAGTGTGTCAGAGCAGACCCAACTGATAAGTAGATAGATTAAAAAAAGAGAACCTGTACCTGTTTGTTTCCTTCAGTCCAATATATGCCTGTGCTATTTCTCCTTTGTCTTTCATCTTTTGTACATCCTCCAAGAGGATTGTAGCATCTGTCATGGTATTCTGGAAAAGGAGTGATGATTTCCAGGTTAAATTTAACAATGTAATTGTTCTCTGAATTCATGTTTTCACCACCTTACCCATACAGAACACTAATCCTTGAGTAGCCACATTAAAATTAGTGTGGGTACCTGAGCAGGAGGTTAGTCCATAATTTCTACGTCCCTTTGGTGTATCTCTTAGAAGGAATGCATGCAACATAGTCAGCTATCAGTCTAATAAGCAGGTACATGTGTTAACCTCTTCTCATTTGCTCACTGTGTAAAACAAATTTCATGAAATGATGAATGTGCATTTTATTTCACATTATCAGGAACATGAAATTGAAGAAACGTTATTTAGCAAGCTTTATTCTATTACTATTTCTTAAACACAGCATTACATGTAGTCTTTCAAATCTCACAAATAAGGTCTAGTCCTCACTTCATGTATTTCAAGTACCCTGGCAAAGCAGGAAATAGTTTACAAAGGCTGGTTTTTTCTTAAGTGCCATCATAATACCATTTTGTTTCAGTTCTGAATACTTTCTATGGCACTTCTGTAAACTTGCAATACTTAACAGATGTTTACAGGCACCTTGGCCAGTGTGATCTGAGTCACTGATGTGGAATAATTACAGTGGAACCACAGGACTCTAATGAACATAAGAGATGGAATTCTGATTTTCTTTTTGACTGACAAAACAATCAGATTCTGTTTTCCTGAGTAAAACTTTGCAGAGTATTCCCAGTAAGAACTTCATAGACATAAATTTTGGAGCCTAGGTCTCTGTGCCTAGTACAATTCATGTTATCTAATATGAAAAAAATCAATAAAATATATAAGCTATTCAAAGAATTATTCCCAACATCCTTATAAGATCCTAATGATTTTTCTCCTATGATTTTATTACACAGTAAAACTGCTCTATCCCCCCTGCCAGCCTATCAAGCTTTAGCAGTCTGAACACATTTATTATTTTTGTGCTGGCAGAAAAAATGCTGATTACTCTTGTACCTTTAAGAATACCTCACCTGCTGTAGTTCTAGTATTTGAATTAACAGCCTTCATTTAGCATCAGTTCAGTTTCTCATACTCCTAAATATTATGTATTCAACTACATTTTCTAATAAAATATTCAGCAATTCCTATCCACAGATCACAATGTGAGTCCTCAGTGTTTGTGACGTGCCAAGGATAAGAAACATTGTAAAATAAGGTAGTTCTGCACACCACGGACTTTTTTTGGGTGAAATTTGTGAATTTTGCAAGTTAACAGAGACCTGGTTCCTGACTTAGAGCGCTGTTTCCTCCCCAGACATACTCTGCAGGATAAATTGATTGAGCTGACAAGACCAGTTCCTGAATCTTTTCATATTCAGGTGATCATAAACCAACAGTTCAGAATTGTCAAATTTGCTTCAAGTAACTTGTTCCTGTGCATGGAGTGGGAAGATGGGCATGTGGGGGCATGAGAAAGGTTTTTCAGTAACAGCAAAGTAAAGTTCAAGAACAACTTCAAGTACATGTAAGCTATTTATGAGAGGCAGGGAAATGACAGCTCAAGTATTGTTGAGGGATTTTTTTAGCACTTAACAGTTCTGGTTTATAACTGTAGAAGAAAATACGTACCTTATCCTCCTGGCAA
This sequence comes from Psittacus erithacus, assembly GCA_009867235.2. NCBI lineage: Eukaryota > Metazoa > Chordata > Aves > Psittaciformes > Psittacidae > Psittacus > Psittacus erithacus. The sequence continues at coordinate 262,823 of WYDI02052629.1, forward strand.
TCAAATTGGTAGGCAAGAAAGAAGAAAAACAAATCATTTAAAAACAAATCTGTCTGTGCTGCAGCTGTCCAACCTAACAAGCAGAAGCGATCTGCAAATTGGCTGTTAGCCACCCCACAGGTCACCTTCATATTCCCTCATACTCATAACTGCTGTAAAAACACTTGTATCCCACCACTGCTGAGAATAAGTTATTCAAGGCTTTACTATTCAAGTATTTACTATTCAAGTATTTTTTTAAAACGCTCTAATATTACAGGAAAATTACTTTTGTTTTCTTTATAATGAATCATTTAAAACAAGATATGTGCACCTACACGCACCACAGACTTTCAATTTATTTAGGGCAAACATAAACATAACTTTGCAGTAGCAAAGGAAAGATGACGTATCTGCTCATTCCTTGCTGTGGTTATGAAACATTAAATTGCTCAGATCAGTGGAAATGACTAATTCCTGGATTCACATGATACCTTTTCAGGTTGAATAACTTTTATTTTCAAAGCTTTTACTTCCCTAAGTATGTCACCAGAATGGGAGCTTTTTAGAAGATGTGCATTTCAGTGGTGGTAATCTCCTCTTCCCAACAAAACCACGTAGCACCTTTTAGAAGAAAGTCTTCCTTGTACCTCTCTACTGGACTACTAATTAAAACAATTCCTGAGAACTACTGTACATTTTCCAGTTGAATTATACACTCACTAGAGAAATGATACTGCTCCAAATGAGCATTATTTCTGCACTGTTAAAGAAGTCTGTGGAGATTCTGGCCAGACCATTAGTATCTGCCAGCCTGGTGCGATCAACATGGTATCTTTACATGAATGCTGGTAGACCAACACAAAATTGGTATTGGTTTATTAATAGAATCTCCCAATGTGAACTGCCACAATCTGTGCACTAATGATGGATCACTGGGTTACACTTAAAAAGGCTTTCAAACGCTGACCATTTTTTTCTGCCACTTTAAGCATGCTGTTAAACTGAATAAAGCACATCAGTGATGGAACGTAATTTTATGACACAGTGCATCTGCTAACTTATTTACCTTGGGTTGAATAGCCTCTTTCTGGCTAACAAGCTGAGACCTCAGGATGAGGACTTCTTCCTTGCGTACTTCAAGCTCTTCTCTTACTGAAGTCAGCTGTTCCAGGAGCACTCTATAGGCAGGGGCACCAGGAGCAGTTACCTCTGGAGACCGCGTTTCTGTGAGGGCCTTCTGCAGCTCATTCAACTCATTCTTCAGTTTTTTATTCTCAGACTCAAGTTCTTGACGCTACAAGAAAGGGACAATTCTGTCAAGTAGCAGCATTCCAACCACAGGTATAAAACTACAGATAGAAATGGTAAAAGCGATGAGTAACTGCAACAAAGCAATGAATCTCTCCTGTATGCCTGGCCTCTGGTCTGGGGTGAACAGTACCTGGGAGGATTTCACTAATAGGGCTAACCTTTTGTCTGAAGTGCGAAATCAGAACACATAACACACATCCACGTATCATACAGATTTGATAGGAAAAATTACCAATTTTTACAATATAGTTCACAACAAATAGTGGTCAGGAGGCTCAGAAGATTCTGCATCACTCAGTGATATTAAGAAATATTTTTAGTTTTAGTTGTCTAAGGTACGCAGTAATTTAAATAATGTGTGTGGAAAAGAAGGCCACATTTATCACTGTGTTTTTGCTCAAATTAAATTGCAAGCTGTGCTAAGTGTTTCAATAGAAAACAATCCCTGTTTTAGGAAATCTTTTTGCTCTGCAGCCTCAGTGACATATCCTATACTTCAAAAAGGGCAATCTTACAGTAAGAAGATTGCTGGGAAATCTTTGTTCTAGTTTCCTCAGCTAATATTATGAAACAGATGTCATTTTCTGTGCCAGCACATACAATTAGTGGCAATATTCTTACTAGAAAATAACAGAAACCTCCCTTTTAGAATTACCTTGAGGGATTCATACTCCAGCTCTGCACCTCTCATTGGAGGCCTTTCCTCCTCCTGTGAAAGAATAAAGACAAATGAATAATAAAAATCCAACCCTATTTTTTAATTTAGTTGAGGCAGGAAAACAAAAAGGAGCTGTAATTATTTTCCTGTAAAACTGGCAAACACTCATTCTGGTACTGCTGAGTGCTTCAGTTTGAATACTGGCATAATCTCCTTTCATTTACTTATGAGTTCATGACACATAATTGGTTAATATAAATAAAATCATGTACAAATCACACTGCTGTGACTGGTAACGAAGCACAGCAGGGTGAATCCCACGATGCTCAAGAAATTCATCGGTAGAAGAGTAGTAAGATACAATTGCCAAAACTGGTTTCATACATTTATAAGTATTTAAGGAGATGAAATCAGAGGAGAATTTGAAATAAAATCTGCTAAACATGTCTAATCCCAGCACTACGGCTTTGTATCCTGGTTGAAACACTTCTTATTCTGCCTAAAAAGAACATTTACTTATTCTCCCCATCACTAAGTATATTTCTATATTACTATTCCTTAATAAAAGCAATAAATTAATTAATAAAATTTTTATTTTAATAAAAATAAAAAATTTGGTGTTTTTTTTTCCTCTAAGTGAAGTCCCAATCACTTTGTTCCTGTTAATTTCCCTCAGAGCATAGCAAGGACCTTGGAAAACTAAATAACCAGTTCCTAGTACTAAGCACCAGGCATAAAACGAGTTAAATAAAGCAAGTACTAGAGGAAGATAAGGATTTGGTAAAAGCCAGTCAGCATTCACACAGCCACTGTTTTACAAGAACAGATACTCTGGTGTCAGCATTTCATCAGCTAGGAGTCCACCTTAGCTTTGGCACGGAGAGCCTGCTCTTCCTTTCTGTCCAGTTCATCCTGCAGGGATTGCTTTTCTTGCTCCAGCTCTGTAACCCGTTTCTGCAGCTTGAGGAACAGAGACATGTCCAATGGTGCCTTTTTCTCACTTGGTTCCTGCTTTAGAAAGAACAGAAGGAAGTCAAGAAGTATGCCCCTTCCACACCACGAGGAAGCACTACAGTGAGTAAAGATGGGAAACAGACTGGGAAAAGACAGGAACACAGAAATGTTACTTGATTCTGAGACTTGACTAGAGGTATCTAAAATATTTTGTCAGCTATTATATGCTATTTTAAAAAAGGATCTACTACTATAAAACATGTCTAAGCCTAAAACCTAGCAAAAGAAAGCGCTAGAGACTACCTAGCAGATAGGAGGTCTATAATTAAGCATACCTTTTATTCTTACTTGTTTGGAGGGGGAAAGGAGAAAAATAAAGTCTGTGGTTAGACTCACCTGGAAACAACTGTAAACAGAGGTGCTTTCTGCAGTTTTAAATTATTTCTACAGCTAAATTCTGAATTGTTCAGCTACAGAGAAATCTCTCCACTGACTGCAGATTTACAGGTTAATTAGTGGGATATGACCAAAAAAACAGGTATCAGAAGATATATTTTATGCCTTTTGTGCATTTACTATGCTAATTATACAGCCTGTTCTAAGCCTAACCGCTGGCTTTTTCACTATTTTCTGGGCAAGGACCAGCGTTTGCAATCCAAAGGTCCATCAGAAATTGTTCATCAGCCATTTTGTACTTTATGGAGCAAGAAGATCAAAGCATTTACTGTGAACTGCAGCATAAAATTTTGAAGCCTAGAAAAGGAACTAGAAAATTAATATTAATGACTGTAGCAGACAAGTAAGCACAGCCATTTCCACTCCATGTCCTTTTACTACTAAGGGGAAGAGTCATAAACCACAGCAACAGCTCAGGAAAAAGAAGACTCTTGAGTTTTCTGGCTTTACTGGTTTGCATTCAGATGGACCCTGTTGTTTAATGTGGTTTTGTATCATTAATCTATATGGTTAGTCTAGAGTCAAACTGGAGTTTGAAATCTTAAGGGGTTGAACAAACACAGATTTAATCTCAGTACTGCATTTATTCACACTCTTGGGTGGGTTATTCCAAAACCCCAAACTGGCTCTAGAACAGCAATTCAGTCAGTCTATTGGCCAAAGAAAAGATGACATTTGGCTCATATGTGAAAACCTATCACATACAGTTGCACTGTCCTTTTCCTGATTAACCACGAAGGTAGGAACATCCTTCTGAAACAATTATGCAAGGTAAAAAAAGTAAGTGGGAAGGCAAATCATGAAAGACTCTGCATACAGTATGTGCCAGCATCAATGCGCCAGGGGTTTTGCATCCATAGTAGAAAATAACGTTCTGCGGAAGCTTTCAAAACCAGTAATGACAGCCTGTAAAAAGCAACTGTGGAGATAACTAACCTAGACAGAGGGCAAACGGAGTGAGCTGTGCAATGGCTCACAGTTAAAAGGATCTCTAGAATGCACAGAAAAAGCTTTGCATCTGCAAACTGCCAAGCACAGTCAGACCACCAACCTGACAACTCACTGCTGTGCTGGCACTCCTAGCTCTGTAGGAGTGGCCAAAAGGAGGAGTTACCTTGGAAAATATTAAGCAATGGCTTGGAGTTGCAGCACCAATTATTCATTATTATTATTCATTAGCTGAATCACGAGAGTCATCTTTCTGAAGATTTTTAAATATCCTGGGATTTGCATCACTGTATATATAAAGGATAGTACAGTTGTGGAGTCACATTCAGCTCTTGGCTTGCCATTTTTAATTCTTGAATATACCATACAGAGACTGCTCAGGAAGTCTCACTGGTTTTTGAATTCCTACTTTGTGTTGAAAAAGTGACTGCGCTTACAAACACTGGCAAGCAAATGTTTTAAAGATGCAAATCAAGTGGATGACCAAATATCTAGTCTATGTCTACTGTAATACAGAAGAGTTCAAAGCATACTTCCACAAAGTCTTTTTACATAGGACCATTAATAACTAGAGAATGAACTGTTTTCAAAAAGTAAATGGGAAAAGTTGGATTAAAGCATTAGATATCTGAATATAAAGATATGGTGTTCACACACATATGAGACAAAGAAACAGGAATGAGTTCAACCACGGATCAATGAAAAGTTGTGGGGGTCTTTTTTAACATTACCTCCATCCTCACTGGTAAGTCTTCTGCTTCTGTGATCTCAGAGCTAAAAGTATATTCAGATTCATTGCTACTGTGAGTGGAATCCGTTCTTTTGTGTCCAGGCTTGGGGATGCTCTGGAGTGCAAATGAGACAAATCAATAGAGCTCTATGGTTTTCCCTGTGACTGTGTCTTCACAGACATAAAAACGAGCTGTTATTTCACAGCTATCAAAATTTGTGAGGAAAGATTTTTTGATTCTAGCTTCTCATTCCACTAAAGACTATGAGATATAGCCCTCAATCAAATCTATGGAGACAGGTCAGATCCCATACCATCAAGAATCACTGCAGAATCAAGCGCAAAGCAGCTTTTTGTGGGAAAAACAAGATCACTTTACAGGAAGCACAGGCAGCAATTCTCTAACTTCCCAGACATTATATTGAAGAATAGTTTTTCTTCCCACCACATAAAATATTCCTAGAACTACTTAAAATTTAACACTGGATGTGATACAAACCAACCTAGCATATGTGAATAACTTCAGGGCAAAGTAAGGGTGGACAGCTAGTCTAATTAATCAGTATTTAAAAGGAAATGTTCTCTTTTCAGGTACAAGTCGCCACCACTCAGCTGACAACAGAATCAGTTACTAACTTACACTACTAGATTCTGCATGAACACATTTGTGAACAGCTTTTGATTTCTCATATGTTTAGCCACTTACCACCATTAAGTTCATTTCATCCTTAAGATCATCATACCGCTCCTCCAAACGGCTGAACTCATTCAGCAGGTTCTGGTACCGTAAGCGCTCATCATTCAGATCTAGCTCTAGTTGTTTTGTTTCCTCCACTAGCTTCTTTTCCATCGTCTCTGCCATGGGGAACAGGAATCCAAAGTGAGAACTCCACTTCCACTTACCATGCAGTGCATTGATACTGGAGGTACAGTCATGTGTCTGCTCCGGGAACACAGATGGTGAACCAGTCTGCTGTTTGAAGCTGGTGTTTGGTATTTGTGCTTCTTTAGGGTAAATATCAAGCCAAACATATGAAAAACCAACACATTATTGTGGTAACCACAGAAAAGTCCAATCAGCCAAGTTCGTTATTTTGCTAATACCTTGCATTAGTAATTCCAGGAGGTAGGAAGAAGGGGCTCTTGTCTGGTGTGGCATCATGTAGATAACAAAATGTGAAATGGTTTATGCCTCAAGCACACTGACCCTCCTCATCACAGCTGCATTCATCACAGCCTTTGCATCTGTCTACATAGTCACAGCAGCCAGAAGAGCTGCTGTAGATTAATTGTTTTAAATATTAGAGCTTCTTTTAAAAAAGTGAAACACTTTATAACAGTCATCCTCATCAAAAAGGCCCCAAACTCTTAGGACTTCATGGAAATTCAAACAGTAAGTAATTCTGATGCATGTGAGTTCTCAGGACAAAGAAATGAAACCATTAAACTAAACAGGAATGCAAACTACAGCAAATTCACCCAATCTATGCAGTAGTGTGTTGCTGTACAATGTAATATGAAGTAGAAAATCTGAGTGAAGAGAAGAGAACCCACCTGTTATTTCCCTCGCCTGATCATGGATGCGGCGGTTCAGCTCCTCCTTTTCTGTTTTCAGTAATGTGTTCTGCTCTTTCAACTCTGATACCAGCTACAGAGATAAAATATTTGACTCAGAATGCAGATCAGTTTTCATCAGTGGCTCTAACAGCAACAACATCCTTGTTGTAAGAGTTCAAATACTTGAACTTCTCTTCAGAGAATCGAATCAGTGAACTAAGTTATGACATCTCATTTCTCAAATTACATTGCTTAAGTATGCCCCACTGCAGACTCCCCTGTATGTTCTGCACTCCATTTTTGATCAGATGCCAAAACTGCCTTGAACCTTCAACTCCACAGTGTCATATTTTTCAGTAAAGCCCTGAAGAAGCAACTGATTCCTTGAATAGAAATATTCCTAAAATAGGAACAAATTTAGTAGTTCTGTTGCATATTCCATTGCACTGAGTAACACCATAATCTAACATCTTGCCTCCACCCAAAAGTTGTATCACTTAAACTGTGCCCAGCTTTGCCAGTTACTCATTTGTTTCTGATTAAGGTTACTACGCATTCACTTTGCTTAGTCAAGCAGTATTTTTCCTTATGTTCATCTAATCTTGAAATGTATTACTGCACATCACATAATGATGGAATGGCTCTTCCAATATTCAAAACTTGCATCGTTATCAGCAAGTAATCTTGACATGAAACAACCTGCTTGATATGTTCATGGTTGAAGCGAAGATAAGAAGTTAGTCAAAACATGTGGAACTAGACTGTGCACACATACATGTGCTTAATAGGCTGACTGTTTAAATTAGGTAGGATATAAGCAGGTACCTTTGAATGTTGTGTATGGGACAGATTTCTGATATCTATGTGTAATCTCTCAAGGTAGGCAAAATGATTTTATGAATGCCCTACCTCTGACTAATTGAGGAAGCTTAAGTATTTGAATTTGCAAATACTTTCAATACCAAAATCTTAATAGCTTGAATATATGTATTTACATACAAGAGACAGATTTGGTATATTCTTTTACCATAGATGTAGTTATTTAGGTATCAAGCCTGTTTAGGATTGACAGGTATAACATTACTTGAAAATACTGTAGAAATATCATCCACACAACTGAAGCAATTAAGCCCAGGCAAAACCTGAGTGGTCACCAGGCCCCTAAAAATCTTCTCACCCATTTGAGACTGCATACTTGCCTGCTCAGTCTCATGTTTGTACTTGTCTGCCCATTCCTCAATGGTCTTCTTCTCAGACTGAGTTTGGTGCAGCTCCTTCCGGAGCTTGGCAATCTCCTCCTGAAGGCTGAGGACACGGTTGGTCGCGTTCTTAGCCTCTTCCTCACTCATTCGAAGCCTTTCCACATCACTCCGCAGCTTCTCTGTCTCCGTACTGTATGTGATCTCCAGGTTGCTCAGCTTCTCCATTAGAGATTTGTACTCTTTGTTCTTTACAAAACACAACACAGACACAGCAGCTGTTGGAGAAGTTCTCATTTATGGGAGCCTTCTAGCTCTCTACAGAATATACCCAGACACAGAAGCAAAAGAGCAGCTTCCCCACTGGTTTTGCAGAATTGCTTAAGGAGATGACAGAACAGTCCAGCCTCTAAGCCTGCACATTAACATTCCAAACTAAAATCAGACAGGGAGCCCACATACACACATCAAACATGATCACCTCAACTTCCCCTTAAACTGAGCAACTGATGTGCTTCCAATGAAATACTGATGTTAAGGGAGCACATGTTTTCTCTCAGTGCTGCTGGCACCCACAAACAGGTGCTTTACTGTTCCAGTTCTACTGTGGCCTCCCTTTCTCTTCTATCAATGCTTTTCAGCAGAAAAGAGAACTGATAACCTTACAATGAACACCCAATGCATTCTTCTGCGAATGGCCACAGTGCTACTGAGAAAGGTAATACAAGATTTCTGAACGTGTGCCTGAAGCGAGGGAGCTTTTACCTGCTCATCAATTTTTCGCTGCAGCTGCATGATCTTGTTCTCCAAGCCAATGTGAAGCTTCTTGTAGCGTTCTACAGATCGGGCCTCTATCTTCAGTTTCTTCAGCTCCCTCTTGGCCATCATGCGCCGGTAACAGCATTGCAAGTAAACAATTGCCTTCAAGGTCCTATGGTAGTGCACTCGAGCCAGCCAGCCTCTTACATGTTTCTGAATAATAATAGACTTGTGCTCCCGGAGCATCTATGGTGAAGAAAAACACCACAGAGGATATTAGAGTTGCAAACTACACCTGCTCAGTTAAACAGACTGCATAATGAGAGGTGTGAAGATGATGTACAGAGAGACACCTTAGCCTGAAAAGAGAAACACCTCTGGTGAAGGCTAATAAGAAATTATATGGAATTCATTTAAATAAAAAAGGAGAGAAAGAGAAGACAGGAATAAAGAAGAGAATAAAATGAAAAGGAACTGGAAGGAAAAACATGGAAAGAAAGAACTGGAGGCACACTGAAGAACCAGGCATTCCTTTATGCTGATGTCAGATCCAAGCTAATTACAAAAATATATGGTACCTGTTGGCAACATTACAAATACAATCTTTTTTTTGTTTTGTTTTTTTTTTACTGCATGTTTTATCTTGAAACATCTTAGAATCATTGCCATATGCAGTGTAGGATTCAACAGTTTAAAACTGCCACACTTGATACGCAATGCAGCTAGTAGATACTAGACCCCAGAGTCAATTGTAGCAGCTTTTCCAAACAGCAACCTTAGTCTGGCTGCCAGCTGACAGAACTAGAGTTCCAGTCAGTATTCTCTACCTATCTCAGACTTGCCAGCAGGGAAAAATCTCCATTTGTTCTAATCAGAAATGTTATATTGTAATATTTCCAACTTAGTTCACGGCAGAAATGTCAACTATAGCTTCGAGGTGTAAAAAAAAAAAAGGAATTTAAATTTAAAAAAAGATAACTTTATATGAAAACCAGGGAAGAATGGCAGCAACCCCCATCAGCGTGTCAGCCACAGACTTCCACTAGGAAGAGTCTACTACTTTTCTTGGATCCTTCATCCACTGATTCAATGAGAGATCCCCCAGGTGTGAAGCACCTGAGTTCCAGCAGACCACAGCAAACCCACAAAGCTTCTAGAACCCCAAGAACTTTAGAGTTCACTTAACAAAGCTTCCGCAAATTAAACAATGCATTCTAAAAAACACAAGTATTTAAGATTTCATGTTACTTCTTGGATTTGCTAGTTTATAGATCATATGCAGCTCACACTCTTACACTGATTTATCACAAAGCTGGTGAGGCAAACTAGTAGGGTAACAACTATTTTGTTTTCTTTTATACTTTTTAGAAAATGAACTGAAATGGGCTAGAAGCATTACATTTACAGAGCAATGAAGTTGAAAGGTTCACTGGCAAAGTGGCAAGATTGTAAGACACACGCACTTTTCCCCTTAGCCTTTATTTCTGAAGAAAAGAGATTTGAAATACCAGCACGCAGTTAAACAGCACACTGAGGTAAGGAAATACCTCTCTCAGAAGTATAGCAAGTTCAAAAGCCAAAGTCCTTGTGACAGCATACCATGCAGTTAGCACTCCTGCTTCCTTCTTACATGTTTCCTGGAATAGGCCTTCAGGTTACCCATGGATGCCTGAGCAGCTCGAATACAAGTAGCTTTCAATAACATTTTCACCCCAAGTTTGAAAGCAGCAAGTCCCATCAAATACCTCCATCGTGCAGGGCTGGTTCTCATCTGCCAGTTAGTTCTCACACCCATGGAATCCAGTGAGGAACCCCGCCACTCCAGGGTGAGAGGATCAGAAAAGTCACTTAATTTACCAGGTATTTCCCAGGAAAGCTCATGTAAAAGCTACAGAGAAACTCAACTCCTTACTAAGCTGAGAAGCTCATCACAATGTCTCGGGAGAAGCTTTCCCCAGGATGTGTGAAATAGATGATTCAACCATTTCAAATTCCTTGTATTAGCCACGTGCCTGCACCACATGACCTCCCTTCTAACAACAACAACAACAGGTACCTTTCACAATCCTACCGAACAACATGTGTACCCTACATTACTTACAGAGTCACGGCTCAGCCCAATGTGCTGTCATGGGGCAACCTTTCAGTTTCACTCATCTGCAATCAGCGTGAACTTCAGCATAACTGCGTTTACCTTCCCACAGCACGCAGAGCCTGTGCTGCTCTCTCTGGCCACGCCTGTAGCTCAACTTTAATATAATCCATCTTACGAGGACAACGTATACACAGCACACTGCAGGGGCACTTGTCAGAACTTCACATTTTACCACAGTGAACTATTCACTGCTCAAGGGGGATAATCCCTTGACAGGCACATCCACTCACCACAGGGACCCCTCCAGAAATCTACCATCTCTACTAAGAAAGAATATAACAGGTTCATAAAACTCTGTCTACAGGACAGATGGGGTGGGTATCACTCACGCGACTAACTTCGGACATAGACAATCATCTCCTGTTTTCCTAAGGATGGCTTTTAGTTCACGTATTGCTGTGACCCATGTCTCGCTTTGTCACATCTGTCAGATCACCGTTAAAAATGCATCTTGTATAATCTCACAACATAAAATATTGTTTGTAATAATGAAAATGCTAAGAATTCCAATAAAAAGGCAAACAGATACCTGCACAAAAGAACAACCAAGTCTTACTACTTAAAAATTCTTATCAGGATTACTTGTTTTCAGACTTATTGGTTCGTGTTACAATGTGGTAATTCAGACACATTCACATGTGACTAAGTAGACATCTTTAATACAAATGGAAAACAAACAGAAGCTTCAAAGGTAAAAGAGAAACATGTGGAAGCATTAGTTGGCTTTTGGTTATATTCTTCCAATATCTACTTGCTTAGGAAAAAAACAGAACTCTTCTGGATAATTTTTTCAGTGAAATATAGGCTGCCTTTTGAGCCTTGTTAAAACAATGAGTAGACAAAAGTGCCATGAAACATATTGGCATTTTGTAGTTTCACCATCTGAATCATAATTTTGCTTCCAGCCCTGTAATCACTAATTTTTCAATTGAATTTTCATTTTTTATCAAGCATAATCAGGAAAATTCTATCAATATCACTAGGACAAGGTTATATCGATTGCTTTCCCAAACAAAACCAACAAGATATTAAGCACACAAACAAACCCACAGCCATGCTTAAGTTTTAATCTCCTATTTTTGTGTGTATCTCTTTGCTGACATTAATCTCCTTCAGTATCTTCCATCAGCTATTTTGGAACCACTGAAATTAAGGATGGAATAGGAATAGTAGTGCATCACATATGCATATTGATGTGAGCAACACTGAATCAGACTCACAGAGGCACATTCGCACAAGGCTATCTTCAGTATTTAAGTACCTCAATATTCCATGTAACAAATGAAAAAGTGAGAAATGCTGTAAATCTCTGCTAGATTCTCCACTGACTGCACTGAAAGCCTAGGTACATCCATATCAGATGACAACATGAGTATCTCTAAAATGACAAGTTCACTGATTGCAGTATCAGATCGTTCTTATTTGCAGGTGCTGCCCTTCAGTCCACGCTGTGATATTTTGTTTGTGCATTATGCATAACAGCACGCACACAAACAGTTCAGATTTCCAGGGGAGCAGCGCAGCACAGCTTCGTCCTGAAGGTATGCGGAGATAAAGTTAGAGAGAAGTAAACCATGATTTCTTACCATTTGGTACTTGTTCCTGGCCATGTAACCTCTCAAGAGAGCCTGAAGAGCAATAGTAGCAGCTTGCATGCATTGGTATCTTTTGCGGACCACATACATGCGCTGGAACTTCTGAATAGTGATGGCAGCCCGTGTTCTGCGCAGGAAATTGGCATAGCTAGGCAAGAAAAAGATTACAAACAACACCTGTAATTATTTTCAGTGCTTGAATGCTATTTTTTTTTTTTACAACCTGTAACTTTACCCTCTTTCTCAACAGCCGCATTTTCTACTTCCATTTCTTCCTAATGCTGCCAGTGATGCAGCATGTTTACTTGCTATCCTACCATATGGCAGTACAATAGCAAATTATAAGAAACCTTGCGAGGTTTTACAGGGAAATGTTTTCACTTCCTCCAAGAACTGTGCTATAGAACTGACAAGATAAACTCAGCTTAATTTCTCATCACCTTTTTTCCAGCTTTAAAGCTATTTCCACTATGCTACTTTCCAGATCTCCTCACTTAACCTCAACTTGTAGAAAACGTTTGCTTGTTCCTGGCCCTCTCAGCAAGACAACTACAAACCATCTTGACAGAAGCCTGTTTCCGAAGGTGGATTCTTACAGTCTTCATAACCACCTTGTCTTTGAACAATACCACCTGTACTCCTACCTTTTTCTCTGACCCATCCACAGCCATCCCTCAGGAGTCAATCCAAACAAAGGATGCTTACTGATGTATCTCCCTTCACTGCTACACTCTAGATGAGGAATGGCTTCTCCAGCAGGACAGTCAGACCCAGCTGAGAGGGCACATGGAAACTGGGCAATAAGGACTCAGCCAAGAGTGCTGCTTTACCTCACCTGCAACATGTCTACTAGTGCTACTTGTACTTTGCCCTCGCTAACAACATACTGTTCAAAACATCATACAGTCAGGGTGCTACTGTCCTCTCAGAAAGTTCAAAAGCAGGCAGGACAGACACATTCATATTCAATTTCCTTAATTTCTCTGGAAAACTGTTTCCTCTCAGCTAGTACAGGAAGGAGAGAACAAATGTATCACATTTAAATGTCCTACTTAAAGGGATCTGAATTGAGGCTACTGTGGGTTCTCCCACGAGCATTGCTTACCATCGTGCTTGGTACCCTCTGACATATCTCTGAATGGTGATGGCAGCCTTCCTCATACGCACGTACTTCTTGCGCATCAGCCAGCCTCGGATTGTCTTTTGGATGCGGATACAGGCAGCTCTCAACTTATCTGCCCTTATTTTTTCCAGATAGGCTACTTGACCAGCCCGGAAAAATATTTTTGTCTTACCAAACTGGTACTTATCCTTGTCCTATTTTCAGAGGTAAAAAGAGGATCAGTTACAGCATAAAGTGTTAGAGCATTAAAAAAAGGCATGAAGGGCTAAATGAAAGTACAGTTACCAAACAGACTAAATTATCTGTGTAATATTTCAAGTAAAACTAGACTTAAATTAAACAGAGGAGGAAAGTATTTTCTGTGTATGATTCTGTTAATAAACTAACAAAACGAGGACACAAATATGGCCTAACAGAGTAACTGAGATTTTTGCTCACAAAGATTGTAAGAGATGTGGAAGGCTACAGGAGGTGATGAAGGGGCCCAGAGGATGAAAGCAATACAAGCAATGCACATATACAATTTCCTACTTAAATAGTAAATGACACCTTTGAATGGTCCATCTTCAACCATATTACACAAACAAAACAGCTGGGGCTTCAAACGTGTATGCATCGCCTACTGCTCCAGGACTAAGCCAGAACAAAGCATCTTGCTGCTGCTCAAACACAGCTGAAATCTCAAAACTAAACCAGAAAGAGAATATTCTATTACTACAGGCTGTAGTACTCCTTGGAGGGGAAAAAATGAGAACACACCAGAGTAAATTGAAAAAACTATTTTGTTGATTGTTTGATGTTAAAAAGAACAGCAGTCAAAGAGCTACAGCTTAGGATACACTTAGCAGTATACATTAACACTATAAATGCAGACGCATACATATAACCAGGAGACTAGCTACGTCCACCCAACGACACAGAATTTAAGAAGCTAAGTCTCAGCCTACCCGCACAGTATTTTTTTGTTTCCATAAACACCCTCACACAGACACTGCACTGTGGCAAGGTAAGTGCTCTTGCTTTTGCATCTTCAGAAAATTTTGTCTATTTCTCTTCCTAATTGAGACGCCTGACTAAGTCTCAGTTAACCACCTTCTACTGGGAGTTGGCTGGAACTCAATTTGGAACCTGCCTGCCCCCCACTGTGCATCAGTCCTCAAGAAATCCCAAGAAACACATCAGCTCAAGCGCAACGCCAGTGGTGTGGATGTCATAGCCTGGGAATGTAGGGCTGTGCAACTGGAGGCAGCAAGCAAAGCAGGAGGCTGCTGAGGCAGGAGGAGCCATGTGCTAAGCAGGGAGACAATGTCACAAGGATGAAAGGAGTGAAAGAGGTTGACTTCAGCACAGAAGCACAAAGGAGCAATGTGAAAGACACAAACACCTACACAGGCAGAAACACCTCCACATCAGAAAATCTCCAGGTAACTATACCTTTCCTAAGGTGTGGTTAATGCACCTTGCCTTTAAGCAAGAGAAGGTTCACCCTCAACCCACTCACACTAAAAAATCACTGTCTTCCTTTCCTGTGATACACTGGGCAAATCTACAGATCCTGTGCTAATAAAATGGTTTAGTACTGTGTAGAAGTACTAGAATACTGTGGCTAAAAGCTATGCTATCTTTACTCCTTCAGATTCCAAATGCTGACAGTACTAGGTCTAGTACCAGAATCAGCTTCTCCAGGACATTTTTACATGTCTGCTTTCGGTCACCAAGGACATCTCTCTGCTTCATCAGAACACGGTAACGGCTGAAGAACTCTTGGTACGTCCACCTGCCCCAAAAACACAGACAGTGTCAGTCCCAGCAATGAATAATTCTCTTAAGAAGAACTGCAGGTGAAAGCAGTCTAAAAAGCAGCAAACACACCTGGAGGGAAAGCCAGCTGCACTGATTCGGATGGTCTCCAGGACACCACAAGCTCTCAGCTGCTGCACTGCCCGCTTTTCATCGAATCTACATAGGAATAAAAAGAGCCCGTGCGTATGGGACTAGTTTTGCATTACGGGGACCTGTGGTCCTGCGCACACCTATGACAGGAGTGACAGAGAGGGGGAGCAGGGATGGGATGGGATGGATGGTTAACAAGACTGGCCAGTGCTTCTGCAACTCAGTGACAACAGAGGACAGCCTGACTGCTGCAGGCTGCGCATCCTGGCCTGCTTCCCACTGGCCTGCCCAATAGCCATGAAGTCTCTGTGCGCCTGGACTTTAAGCAGGCATGAGAGAACAGCTCTAAGCAAGTTCATATACAAAAAAAAAAAAAGATAAGGAATAAGGCACTGGAATCTGCAAAAGCAAATTGTGGCACATGAGGAGTGCAAACTGCCAATCACATTTAAAACAGCTAGCAATAAAAATGCTGGCATTTCTTCTCATATATCACCATAAAGAACAAAAAAGCATCAAGAAGTATTTCTCCCTCTATTAATCTCCAAACTGTAAGTAAGTACACATACAAATGCACAAGTCCATAACAAGAGGAGACAGATCACTCCTGAGTAAGCAAGGTTTAGCAGAACCTGGATTCTCTGAGGCCTTGGGCAAGTTCCTCCCCTGCACAGGCTGTATGACCCATACATGAACCAGCTTACGTGAATGGGAACTTGAAGTCGTTGGGCTTAATACAACGCACATAGTGTGGAGTTGTAGCGTTCAAGGTTTCCATCAGCAGGTGGAGAGAGTTTCGAAACTGTTTGAAAAAGGGAAAAATATCAGGGAATAGCCTCAGTGTTTGAGATAACCCCAGGACGCTGACCTAGGGATATCTGCTTATTTGTAGTAACGCTTTCAGTGACAAACATCAGCTTGGTTTTGTTACGGCAATAGACTTTTGTTTCAGATATCATCTTTGGGTGAATTACCTTACAGTAAGACTTCAAAATGTTAGGCTTTACAGCATGTGATGAATTGCAAAAACACTGGATAGATGGGGTTATTTTCAGCTTCTGACTGTCTCATCTACCCTTATCTTTGCCTAATCCATCTCTTCATGACTAAACTTCATGGCATATAACTAAACAGCCATTTAATTTTAAATACATTTTAAATCAAACTTAAAATCAACAGAGTAGTAAAAAAGAAGTATCTATTTCTTCAGCTCCACTGATCCCAACATCAGTCCTACTGAAGAAAACCTTGGAAGTCCAGTATCTGAGAGTTTTAGGAGCTTTACTTTAAAAGCAGTATCATGATGACAAATATCTAATGTACTGCAGCACATCCTTCCAAGCACAGGATACCCTATTAGATAAAGAAAGCACATCATAAGATGTCTTAAACATATTGGTATGGATTTCCATCCTTCTGCTGAACTCATGATTCTACATCAACCTCTATTTTTACACAGAATATGAAAAAAAATCACTTTTGTATTAGCTTTCATTAATATTTATTAATCAATTAATGTGGTTGGTTGATAGGAGTAGTACGAGAGCACCCCTAACACTTCAACTCATAGTTTCGGTCTGACAACAAAACTGTTAGGCCTTTACAAGCTTTAAGATACTCTCTGTCTGCAAAACCAGAAATTACAGACAGCTGGGCAGGGGATCCCTTGTATGAACTGCAGAAGACTGGAATTTGCAGCCTGTATCACAAACACATGCCAGGCAGATTGGCATTGTGTATAGTTGCATAAATATCTATTCCTATTCCCACCCACAGCTTGATAGAACTTGCTTGGGGAAGGTTATAGAGAAATTACAAATATCCAAATCAAATACTCTCTGAATTCCCCAATTCTCACTTAGCAGTGTGACTAGCTCATGACACTGCACAGACACTGTGCTATTATCTTTGTTAGAGGATCGACAACCAGCCAAGGCAGTTGACAAAGCCCAGGCATTTTTGGTGATTTCATCAGAACTCTGAACCCTTGCGAGATGTGGCTGGTTCATCCTCAAGAATTGGCAGGAGACCCTGATATAACGAACTTGTGCTCCCTGAGAGCTAGTTTATATTCCAGGCTGTCCAACAGTAACATACAAAGAGTTATCCACACAGATCTCCTGGAAGCCCCAGGCAAAAGAAGAATGCCACCACTCACCAGCAAAGCAGTGCAGGCTGGCAAGTAGATAAAAAGTGAGTACTAAACTGTCAAAAAAGTTCCCCTTGGCTCCTAAATACAGTCCGAGGGACAATCTGTCACATACAAAGCACTGACTGGGGACACAACCATCTTGAGAAAGCATCTGTTAAATCTGTTGAGTGGAAAGCACTGATCTGTATGCTTTTAATAGAATTCTAGGACATATATATAGATATGTTATTTTTGCCCATTGATAACTAGAACCAAGTTGTCTGGGGACTGAACTCCCACTTCTGATTTGAGTCAGAAAATGTGGCAAGTGATCAAAAGGACCCAGTATAAGAATTTCAAAGCTTTTCAGCATCCAGCACGTTAAATCTATTTTGAAAAACATGAGCTTTGGTTTCGGCACCACAAACTGACACCGTGGCCCAAAATGTGTTACCAATTAGGGTTACTTGCTCCAAACTGTCAGACATAATCAGCTGCACTTGTCCCAAAATCACAAGGTATCTCAAGAAGCACCAGGACACCTTAAGACATAAAAGACAGAAGGAGGCAGAGGTAAAGGGAGAGATTATCCAATAGAGCTGCATCTTCAAACTCACCTGATGTCCCACAGTTTTCTTGTGCTCCTTGTTGGCTTGACCTGGCCTGGCCTTAGCTGGTTTGACAGCAGTTCGAGACAAAGGCACGCGCCCTGAAGGGGTTGCTGATGTGGGGCTGATGGCCTTCTCCTCATCCTGGAACAACTCTGGCAGCAGCTTAAACTGGTGTAATAGCAGAAAACATACAGAGGGTAAGAATCCAGAATGTGATTGTACCTGTTCATGCTTAAGGTAGGTAGAATCCAGCCTGTTTTTGCGAGCACTGAGTTTTTGTTGAACTCCACATGGGGACAAATGCAACAAAGCATACAAGCTAGTAGTACAGGGAGTGGGCCATGAATTAATACTCAAAATGTTGTGAGTTTGATCAGTGAGTCTCTTTCTGAAGATAAAATTCTGATTTAAGTTTTTTTTCATAGAGCCAGCAATAGCTTGCATGTGAAACTGCCAGATACTGACAGCAGCTTCATAAGTACCAACTGCAATTATATATAGTTGCTTTGATCTAAGAAGGAAACAACAGGGTCCTCTTATATTTCGGTGGTGCTTCAAACTCCTTTGTGTTTGAGACATATCTAGGACACTGAGTAACCCAGCGGGCAACAAAGAATATTCCTGCTTTATCACTCTAAATTGAAATAATCAACTTAAAAGAGGAACCGTCAACTGAAAAAAAACCACTAGCCAAATTTATCTGACTGAAGATCTACTCTCAGGCCATTAGGAGTGGAATTAAAACCTGAAACACCTTTCCAAATATCACACAGGGCTTCCAGTTCCCCTTCCTTAATTGCTACAAAATACACCCATATATGATAGCTGCTTTGAAGTATCTTGCAACTAAAAATAACACCACCAGAGCTTTCTACTGACAACCGTAACATGTGAGAAACATTATAAGAGTAAGAAAACCTGAACTTCTCTACCTGTCAGTGAATAATCTTTTATCTAGCATCTGTGCATTTTCTCCCGAGATAGGAGCATTCAATTTTCAGTACCAGAAAGTGTTTGGGCTAAGTAAAACCTAAAGAACAGAAAAATTGGTTTTGCCTTATAAAACTTGGTGAACATGCACGATACCCAGTGAAACATGCTGTGCAACAAAATGGTGCTTGTGCTCTGCGGTTCTGCCAGATGGGCTAGCAGAAGGCATCAAACACTCCTCAGCAGCATCCAGCACAGCACTCCAGCACAATATAACAACTATGAATGTTGCAAAGGTATCCTAAATTCCTGGACCAGAAAATAAGGAGTTTTGCACCTTAGCTTTATCTCACCTGTGTGTGCCAGACTAGGAGCATGATCACCTTAGGTTACCTCTGTAGCTGGTGGAAGAATGACACTTCCACGGGGTGATTTAGCCTGTCTCCTTATACTAAGCAGAGTTCAGGACGATCAGGCCACCACAACCTCATTCAGCTGCCTGTGGTCAGACGGAGTGAGTCACTATGCACAGGTATCTGAGCTACAGAGCCAAGTCTTTTCATTCCATACAGAAACTTCTTTGAATGCAACATGCTTCGCTGGAAACTCCTGATGTTCTCACACACCAGGGGTGAGGGTGGGAAGGGCGTCCTCAGCGTCTTGACTGCAGATGGGTGAGCTCTTCTAAGCTACCAGTACCTAAGCCTCATTCCCTTTTTCCAGCCCTGGGGAAATCTGACTGTAAAAACCAGCAAGTGCATTTCAAAGGCCTCATTTTCATAGACACTGCCTTAGCTACTGCATGCAGAAGGAAGGAGCAATGCATGGCCTTCTGCAGCAGAGGTCAACGGGAGAGCATTGCTGAGATCTTCCAGACGGTGAGGGCATTCATGTTTTCATTTGGTTTTGGCTTTCAGTATTTTATCAATTTTCTTTGCTTTGCAGAACACTGGGAGTGTTCAAGGAGAGTGAAAACACTGATCAAAGGGCAGATAATTCACATGGCACAAAACAAGCAAGCGAGCATTTTTTTCCCTGTATTTTTTCCCGACAACTGAACAGACATGCTGCTAACAGTCTTACAGATCATTTCTTTCAATGTAGAGCCATGGCAGAAGATTTTAGCAACATGCCAGTAGCAAGCATAGAAGCTGAGGACTGTTGTATTCCTTTCATGATACATGCATGGAAACCAAACTAGTTCAAAGAGGTCCTCTAGGCAGATTTACAGAGAAGGCCAAAATAAACAGCTAAACACTACAGTGCTTGCCAAGAGCAGTGTGTGTCATGCACTTTGGAGAGGAAAGAAGGATTCAAGCTGTATGTGAGAGTGGGCATGGGCAGGATGACAGATGATGCATTCAATTGAGAATTACCTTCTGTTGAATGTTCACAGCAAACCCAGAACACAGTGACAACAAAAAGAAACAAAAATCAGCAATGCAATTCCACTACACTTGCTAACCAAGAGGGACTGCTGGAAAATTAAAAGGAAACATTCTTCTGTTGAAAATCTATTTTCTTCACAGATCTTTTTTTTCCTAATGCTAGTTTTGGTAAAATTTATCACTGGGGAAAACCATGTTGTTTCTTAGTGTTTAGACTGAACAGACCCAGCCTACTAAGCCTGACCAAGCTGCTGCCATGGTCTTATGGAGCTATGTCCCCATTGTACCTTACTCACTGACTACATACCCATAGCACTGCTGCACCTCCCTGCCAGCATCCCAAGGGCACCACCCACCTCCCCTCCCAGCAACTGACTGCACTCAAACCATGACAGCCTTTTTCTCTGTGGAAAGTCTGATGTGGTTTTTCATTATGTTTTAATCATTTAGCTTCACATATCTGCTCATAATAGAAGCAAAGAGGAAAGTGCTGGCTTTCCTGATGGAACAGCATAATATTAAACAGCCTGTCCTTCATACCCAGCTTCCTGGGCCATTACAGCTAGCAAATTCCCAACAGCCACCACAGTACAATGTCGAGTTAATTGCCTCTAAATTTCAGAAGAGCACAACTAGCATTTCTGCCATTAAAAAAAGCAGACAACACTACCGAAGGCCTGTTCTGTAACATTGCTTCATGCAGTATTTTTCAATTCAGATGTTATCTGATGTATTCAGATGTTATCCTCATAGACATGAGGAAGGCAAGACTCCACAAATTCTGGTTTGTGTCCTTAGGGTCTATACATTTCTTTCCTCTCTCACTTTGCTTCTGGAACAAAACCTGTTTCTCCAGAAATTTTCTGCTCAATTGTCAGGCCATAAATAAGGAGCTTCTGTCTTCACATTACAAAATTAAGGCTTAACTGTTAAGCCTTCTTATACTATTACAGTATGTTAGTCCTTTATGCCTTTACAGAAAATAAAGCAAAGTTTTGTGAAAAGTAAGAAAAAAACCCCAAAATGCCAAAAAACAACCACCAAAATAGCCTCCCCCCAAAAAAAAACCCAAACCACCAAAAACTCCCAGCCAAACAAAAAAAAACCCCAAACCAAAGAAACCCCCCTCAAAGCGAAACCAGTGGCTAAATACAGACTGATTTTACATGGAGAAATGAACCTACAGGATTTTCTAAACTCATACAGATATTCAAGTAAAACACAAACTATGTTCAATTTCAGTTGATCTGATACCACGGGAGAAAAATTTGTTAGGTTTATAAGAAATTTTATATGATCCTTAGTTCAAGGATTCATAACTGCAAAAGAAGGCAAAAAAAAAAAAGCCGATACCAACCTTACTTGATTTTAGGACCTTAATTTGTTCTTCATAAACTGTGTCTTTATTCTTCTCCAAAAAGCCTTCACATTGGTATTCCACCTGAAATCCACCATTTTACAAAAAAAAGTAAGCATTAAAAATATTTCATAAGGAAATTTTGCATGGAAATCACCAGCTACAACTTCACATTTAACGAAGATCATTCTTGTGGCTGATATAAATACCAGCTCCCAAGTGCATCTTTGTTAAATACAGATTTTCTTCAAGGACAGTGTTTTTCAGTAAAATGTAGAATGTTAAAAGATACAGAGATGAATACTGTTACTGCATTATACCAGATACACTTCACTGCTGAGAGATGCTTGTGGTAAGACAGCATGATTGAATGGTTACTGTAAAGGTGAGGACTCAAACTGTGTCTAGAGCATCTCCTTCACTGAAGTTATCACAGTTGCAAAATTGTGTGAAATCCAGATGCAACCGAGAACAAAGTATCTCATCTCATTAGCTGAGAGGCAGCAAGTGGATCTGCCTGCAGCTTATTATGAAAATGCCTCATTTGTACTCAGAAAGACTATTTTTACCAGAAGCAATAAAAAGCCTGAGCATTATGACAATAGATAACAATCCTCTATCACAAGGGTAAGGAGTCTTCTAAACCAAAGAACAGCCAGAGCTTCAGATAAAAATCTGGTATTTATTTCACAGTCCTAATTCCAGGCTGAACAGAAACCAAAAACTATTGTCACAAGTCTATACCTCAGAATTCTCTATTAATTAAGTACGCTAACCGTTATGAAGTGCCTCACACTCAATCTCGTATCAGCAGAAGAGCACACTATAAAATACATGAGCAGACCCTGACAGCAATTTTGTTCTTCAGAGCAGACTGACTGCATCAGCAGCCCCTCTTTCAGTACAGCCATCTATCAGCGCGCACAGTGACAATATACCCTGAGGTGCAAACCATTTCAAACAATTCCTGGGAGGGGAAGGCAGCGGATCTCCCACGGTCTTTCCACAGATAAATCCCGCTCCGAACATTACCATTGATGTTCTTACTGCGGGAAATAATGCCACGAGAGGGCAGCAGAATCTGCCTTCTCCCACAGAAGACAACATCAAGGCTCAGCGGATACCAACCTGCCAGCTACAGCTTTATTTTTTCCTTCAAGATGTCCGTATGCATTTACGTAAGCACACAGGAAAAGCATAAAAAGCTTAGCACAGACAGCCCATTAGAGCTTAGAGCTTAGTCAATACCTGCTTGGAGCTACTTCTAGCTTTACTTGGCCCGCACTGCCCAAACTAGGCACAAGAAAGCCTTGTTTCCAAATACCAGAGTTTAGCCTAATGAACAGTATACCAAATACTATTAAATCCTTCTTGTTCTCTCGTCCACCAAATAAAAGAGAACTCATGAAAACAGTTACAGAGATGTTCTTGATAATCCCTCTCCTATGCACAAATTCCAGAACCTGGGAAAAATCAAGGGTTGGCGAATAAAGGCTTCCAAACCCCCATGTCACCATGTAGAGACCTACTGATAAGAATCCCTGAGTTTTCCAAACTTTTTTTGGCAAAGCTGGTAACATTCTGAGGCAACTTCTTTGTTCAACAGGACAATTAAATAGGATTTTAAATTGTATTTCAACCTGAGGAGTTGCTCAGTTTGATGATGCCCTGTGGGAGCTGTACATGCATGCAACCCACTGAGGTACCCCTCGCCTGGCTTCCTAGAAGTAGCTGTTCACTGACCAGCAGACGAGGGTGGTAGCAGCACATGATGCTCCAGCGATAAGAAGGGTGTGTTAGCCTCTTTCCCATTTGCACATTAAAGTGGAAAGAAAACCATGTAATTTCATTGGTCTTTAGCTAAAACTGCAGTGATATATATATAGAAATACATAAATGCTTTGGAATGGATACAATTATGCTGTAAATTGCAAATATCCCAGGCTGTCATGTTTTGAGAAAGGATGGTTCGTGGTTACAGCATGTGACAGGAGTCAGGAGCTCTTGTTTGTGTTCCTGGCTCTGCACAAGCTGCCAGGTCAAGTTTCTTCTCCCGATCGGGTGTACAGGCAGGCACACATTCTGCAAGAGGCTCAGCAGAGCCAGGGATGCCTCTGTCCAGTTGCTGCCAGCAACAGCCACCCACCCCAGGGTCCCCTCCCTTGCACTACTCAGCAAATACCCACCTTGTCAGCAAAGTGCTTGATGATAAAAGCCTTATTTGACATACGTGGCTTTTCGAAGAGGGCACATTTATTCAAATGAGTATTGTACAGTTTCTGGGCCCAAGTGTCATCCGAGCCTTTTGGCATCTATGGAAGAGAATACACAGCCATTTAAAATGTCTTCAAAACTTTGCAGTAGCAAAAGAATCTAAGAAAATGGGGGACAATGCTTTGTGGTTTGCTTTGAAACTCCCAACTCCTTGGATTTCCAGCACGGAAGCCAGTAACCAGCTATGCACTTGCCTTCCTAACACTCTGGACTGGAAGTAGCCAGCAGTTGGTGTAGTGGCTATGTGACACACTAGACATTAAGGATGCTTCCAGCGTCACACACTTGAGGGCAGGGATCCAAGAGGTATGTTATATCTGACTGAACAGCATCTTAGTGGGTCAGAACTCATCCACCACCAGTAGAGATTTCTTGTGATGTTCTGTGATACAAAAGAACCCCCAGCTAGGTTTCCACTGAAGTAGACACCACGTGCCATCCCCTGTACATGGCTTAGCATAATTACAACTAAGATAAAAGACAAAGGTGAGACATCAAGTGAGAGGTGATTTGGAGAAATCTGACAGGAACAAAGACTGCACTTGCTACACCTGGGAAAGGGAGAATTGCCAGAGTGAAAACAAAGGTCGACCAGAGACCAAGATACAGATACATGGAGAGGAGAGGAAAAAAACCAGGAGTAAAACCATTTTTTCTCCTCCAGTAATCGCCAATTCTGTTTGTTTGTTCTCCAAATCCTTTCTACAGCAGTGTCAAAATGACGGCTGTATACAGATGACTTTTCCCTGTGTGGCCCCAGAAGCAGGACAGCTGATGACCTCTTTCTCTGTGAAAGCCCGTGTACACACACCTTACACTCCTCATCCAACAGATCCAGAATTCCCATTTTGGCCTCTATGAGGTTGATGCAAGGCTGATTGTCGTAGAAATCAATCAAGGTCCATGGTATTTGTTCCTTCATGTATTCTTCTTGTTCTAGCTTAAAGACATGCTACAGGGCGAAAAGAAAACAGTTTTCTGTGAAATAAAATGCAGGATAAATATATCGAACTCTCACTTGAATTCATCTTGACACATTAATCCAGGCTGTCAAGTAACACACTGGTTCAACTGAATAAACCCTTTAACAAGTAAGCGTATGAAAAATAAATTAACCTTTTTTCCTGGCCTAAAAACAACAGACTAAATTAAAGCACTCATCCATATTCTCTGCAAATAAGGTCTATTCTCTCTTATCTTTTCACTGCATTGTTCCACAATTATTATAAACTCTTTTATTAAAAAAAACCAAACCAAACCAAACCAGCACAAAACCCAGAAAAAGCCTTAAGTGCAGGAACAGTAACTTATAAAGCAGGATGTGCCCTGCATTTATGATTTCTGAAGTTATGAATACTGCTCTATTTCAAGCAAAACTTCACTATAAATACTTCTGCATCTCCTTGTAAAAGAACAGAGCTCCATTTTCTCTTAAATGGCTGACACACTGCACTAAAATATACTCTTCAGCAAAACCCTGCAAGAAGGACTGTAGGAGTATTAGCACAAGAAATCCTTTAAGCAAAATTCCGTGCAAGATTTATCTGGTGCAAAGATCAATAACAATGTAGTTGTATATTTATTCAAAAATATTATCACAAAAAACCTGCACAGCTTTAATGAAATGTGCATGGATGAATTAAAACTTCAGGAAACAAGAAGGTAAGAAGATGCTAAACAGGCAAACTGTGGTCTTAATAGCACAAGCATTCTTTTTAAACACAAAAGACTACTGACTCCAGTTACTTTAAATGACATTTTACCTCCCATTTGAACTTTAAAGCACACTAACGCCTCTGGCAGGCAGAACAGAGCTCAGTGCATACCCCACCAAGCAGCAAAGCGCCATGCTGTGGGTTCAGGGCCCACCTCAAACACCAGTATTCATAGAGCCAGCCTCAGCTGCCTGGAGCTCAATGCGCAAGCCCACAAACACCTCGCAGACAGCAAAGAACTACCCTGACAAAGTGGTTTATCCCTTTTATTTCATTAGCTTAACACCATCCTTTCCAAAGCTGTGCTCCTTAACAGTGCCCGCGGGAGCCATTCCCACCCCACCGCTTAATGGCTGCGTTACACGCCAAGTTAATTCCTGACTGGAAAGCCAATGGTAGTGTTTCGCTGGTGAATCATATCCAAGTCCTGACAGAAAACATAAAACCATTTCTTCACTGTAAAGGAATTAGCAATTACGTGGTGAAAAACGTCTTCAGATCCATTTTTCCTTACGGCTGTGTGTGGCGAGGCAGAGGAAGGGTAGCCAGGGAGCCTGTGGAGACGTGAGTGGTGGCTGGGCAGTCCCTGAGCAGCCTGCCCTCAGCTGGGCTCAGGCTACCCCAGGCGGCACTTGAAGGTTTGCTGCCTGCCGTCAGACACAGAGCTTTAATTTAAATCAACTCCCACCCCATGTACCTGCACAGCAGCCCAATGGGTCTGTGCTCACTGTCACTGGATTTGGTAGCTTGATGGGGCATCAACACAAAAGCCCTGTTGCCCCATCCTTCACAAGACATGTGCAACAGCATGAGAGGGAAGGGAACATGGAGACAGCGATCTTCACTAAAGGAGTGAACCCTTGGAATTTGGACAGTGACCAGATTTTTGCCAAAGAGCCAAGAAAGCTCCAAGATACCTCGCATTTAGCAGCTATGACATCCTGCTTACAGAACTGAAGCCAGCCATGGCACTACCAGCATGGAGAGGGCACACTGGGATCTGGAAAGCCCAGACCCTGCTCCAGCACCCAGCTTACGCCTCGACACACATCCCTGACACTGGGATGAACAACGGCATGAGGGAATCCGGTCCTGCGAGCACAACACTGCCATGGAAGTAGGCTTGTAAAGAGAGTTCCGGCACTGCAGCACAGCCTAGCAACAGACCTGACATAAATAACTTGCCTCATCATTATGCAGGTAAGATATATAATTACAAACGTCACAGGGCTGAGGAGAGAGCATGAATCGTGATCTCTCCGGAGGAGGGGAAGAGGCGCCTCCTGCACACGTCAGTCACCAGCTCATGGCTGAAAACCCTCAAAAAATAACTCCAGGAGAAGCAGCACAAGTGGCAGATTTCCAGCAGCGGAGCTCTGCTCTCTGCTGCCTATGCACTGGCTCTCGTTGGAGGTGACAGAGACACAGCTAACTCCAAATTCATCCACATGGTGCCCTCATTGACAGGCAATCTTGGGGTCTTAATTGCCAAGCACTGCTTGTGTCTTATAATTGTTAGTGTGATTGGAATTTCAAATAGTCCCAGAGCAGCAGTTAGTCATAAAATCTATTTCTAGGAGATAGTCGATCTCTCTCCATCCCCCAAAGCCCACGGCCAGGACAGCTGGTTAATAGACTGAAGGAATTCATTGTAACCACTGGGGACCCAATTAGCAGAATGGGCTTGGGTGAGGGGAAAGGGAAGAGGAAATGCCAGCCATTTCCTACTTACCATATTGAACTGCTGCTGCAGTTTTTCATTGGCATAGTTGATACAGAACTGTTCAAAGCTGTTGATTTCGAATGTCTCAAATCTAAAATATGCAGATACTCAAAATTACTAGTGCAGTGAAAAAGACAAATTAAATTCCCTCCCTCTAGTCAAATTCACTGCATTATTCCAGGCACAAACTACAGTCAAGCAACAATGCACACAGGGAAATGGCAAAATACAGTACATGGATAATTCAGTGATGCTGCCTCTTTAGCCAGGGATGAGGAACACGGGGAAGGGACTGATGCTCTTGGAGAGCATGTTAGTTACCTTTGTCCTCTCTAGAAGTACCACCTGGAGGAACCAGGAGATAACTATTTCCTTGTAATGTTTCCCAGTGCAATACATAAAGGAACTACCAACAGCAAAAATCTGAAATCCCACTATAAATGTCAAATGTGAAAGCCAAGACAAAGATCTTCGTTAGCATGTCTAAACTGAACACCTACTTCCTTCAGCTGGAGCACGCAGCTGCTAAGGGCTTGGGGTTTTTGTGTAATCCACGCAACACCACATGATAAAGACAAAGATGTTTTCCAGTAAGACAGTTATGTAAAAGATGTCATATCACTGACAGAAAGACTCACCCATAAATGTCCAACACTCCAATGAAAGAATGCTGTTTTACAGTAGCGTGAAGTGCTTTGTTCACGTGATCTACAATCCAGTTAAAGAGATTAGCATAGATATGTTTGGCAAGCGCATCTCTGGCGTTGATGGCATGAAGTTTAGAAATTGGTTTGATGTAGGTTTCGGTGGCAGTTGCGAGCTTCCTATGGCAAAGCCAGTGGGCCATCTCTTCATACTCTACACCCATGAGGTCGCAGAAGATGGTGAGGGGTTCATGCTTGGGCTAACAAAAACAATCTAGTTAGGTCTTCAAGCAGTATCACCAATAACACACATGCCATTATACAATTAGAACTGCCTGCAGTGATCCAACTATAAGCAGCCACAGCACCAAGTTTCCTGCCCACTCACCACATTCATATCACTGCAGTAAATTAGTGATACAGTTTCCCCAAATGCATTTTACTATACTTGCGTTCATAAAAAAGCCCCACACAGGGAACCTGCAACCTTCACAAACATGAACCACCTAGTTTCACAGGGATGGCCTTTGTATTTTGAACTCTTGTAACTGTCTCAGTTTTGAGTGAAGAAGCTAGAGAAATGCAGGGGACACCAGCTGTATGCTGGTGACAGACTGGGCTGCAGCTCCTGAGTGATGCTCTCATCTGCCTATATACACCCACAGCAGGGCACAGAGCGACAGGCAATATGGGCATGACAGCCCAAGCCAAGACTGAAGAGGAGTAAGTGTGGGAGGACTTCAGTGCTCTGGTCTCAGTATTTAACACAGTATTTCTTCAGTGAATTCTGGTGACAAACATTAAGAGATGGGAGCACAAAAATTCTGTTCTCTAACTCTCAAACTGGACTGTGCAAGCGAAAAAACTGACCTCTGTTTAACCAGGCAAAATCAACTAGCAAGGCAGTGCAAAGCATTTACCACTCATCAATGAGTTAAGATACTACACCTTGTGACTAACAGGCAAACCGATATATAGAAATCAAATAGGATAGACAAGTCTTTCCTAGTAAGGAACTCCCCTTACACTACTTCCTCATCATGTTCATTTTGTACTCGGTGGCTCAACAGCAAACCGACAAGCAGCATCTTGACAAAGACAGGTTACAGGGGACTGTTACTACCTGCCCAATAGCTTCAGGGTACAACAGCTTTATCTTTCTGTTTCCATGTCCTGACTTCTCTGGGGCTTCTTCCAGTCCTTACAGCATACAAATCCCATGGCAGTGCTGTTACACCTCCAAAATCCAATTAACTGAGCATGCTTTCTTTCAGTTTAGCCATACCACTTGAACTGGCTCAGAAGACAATAAGGTAATAATAATAATGAACACTGCACAAAAGAGTGTCGCATTAGGGTTACTCAAGCTGGCATTAAAGAGATTCATTCACAAAGCACTACGTGGAGCCCTTCAGTGAGCTCCCGGAAGCACCACACCAGCACTTCCGCAGCAGACCTATCTGCATGGCGACAGAGCTCTGCAGTGGCATGGCTATTGCCAGAGAACAGCTTGGCTCAGGTAGCAGATGCCGTTCAGCAGACGCCGTTCAGCAGACATTCACTGTCGCCTGCTAGATGTTTACCACCTCAGGATAGGATTGCACAGGAACTTGCAGCTTTGTACCAGCTCATTCAGTGGGACTCCTGCATTGGAGATACCCATTACAACACAGGCTAGCTCATCTTGTTCTGGGGCTCACCTACTTTCTACCTGTGATCATTAAATGATGTTTTCTTTGCAGTGAAAACCTCTTTAAGACACACCAAGAGCCAGATTACCGCTACAGTTTCACAGCAGTTATTTATTAGACCCCATGGACACACAGTGCCACGGGGACACTGATCATCTGTGGCCTGGTGTCTCCAGAAACTGCTACTGCAGACTCTTGAGAAAGCAACTGATCCCAAAATGAGGACAAAAACCTGCAACTGTTGCTGCTATTTGAAGAGAGAGGGAAAGATGAAGGCTGTGTAGTCCAGCAGCAGACATTCCAGGAAAGGCAAAAGCAGAAACTGGTCACTTGTGAATCCAAGGAAGAGAGGAGTGACAAGCCAGATCTTTTTTGCTTCTCATCTCCAGAACACAGCCTTCAGTAAGAAGCCACTGAACGAAGAGGTTTTTTTTCAGATCAGATTATGCAGTCCTCATTGCTGACCTCCACAAAGGTAAAAAAGGACGGATAAACCACAACACTTGGATGAGTCACATGAATTGCACCTGTATATCCCATGCTTATGTCTAGATACCTCAGAGGACTTTGTGAAGCATCCTGCAAAGCATTTCCTGTGGGCAGAAAATGCATTCACGTAGGAATGTAAAGATCTAGACACCTGCCCAGGACTTCAAAGCTATCCTGTCTTTTCTAGGAGAGATCGATCACAGTTTTGAAACAAAATTAAGGCTGCCACTGCTGCAATGCAGTGAGCACTGCCTAAAGCCTCTAAACTGAGAAGAGTTGAATCCATCTGCAGAAAGAACTGTGAAAATGGTAACAAATTAGAAATAAACACATTGCTTGTGTTTTTGTATTGGTCCTCTTTCAGAAGAGGTCCCTGCAAACAAGCAGAAGGCAGAACTGTCAGAGTAGAAACTATACCCTTCAGCTCATCTACTACTCACAGGAATAACACAGCTGTCAGAATCTCGAGACGCAAACTCCACGTTGCCCAAGTGAAGGATGCCAGCAAGGATTCGAAAAATTCCCATCTGGTAGGAATCGCTAATGCCTGAAAAATGATGAACAAAACGTTTTGAATAGAGAGAAATAAAGATCCACAATGTGCAGCTGCTGAAAGATTTTATCAAGAAGAGAAAACCAGTGACCACTGTGTTTTTTTCAGAGGCTTTGACATTGGCCAGTACTGCCTGGCTCCACTGCTATTAAAAACATTTTACAAACAGATACAAAACACCTACCCAAAAAAACCCCTCCCCTCTATCCCCCCAAAAAACCCATTTAAATGAACTATTTAATTTCCTGTTTCAAAGCGCTTTGTCAGTGACCTCCAGTACTGTATATGCTACACCAAGGGAATCCAGTATTTATGTTCATGTAACTTGTGCTCCTCCTACACTAGATATGCAATTTAAATACCTTCTTAATGCAATAAAAGCATCTCAGTCCTAAAGTTTTTCAAACTCTCCTGCTCTTAAATGCAACAGATTTTAACAAAACATAACAAACAATGCAGAAAACACCTGCTAGTACATGGGATTTGGGATATGACTGCGTTGTGCAAATTACCTAGCAGAGTGCAGGCCTGTCTGGTGTTTACCATTTCCTTAGCGTCATCAACACCATCAATCACAGGACTTCCACCTTGTTTCGTATAGTGAAAGTAATTTGCATTCCCTGTAAGAAAAAAACCAAACCTTTTACACACACTGATGCAGAAGTTCACAGCACATTTGTAAAGCTGTGTAATGATCGAGGTGCTCTTGGCAGAATCCATGATTTGAAATATGTCATTATATTTTTGCCTTCTGGCTCACAGGACTGACTTATTCTGGAGAAGAATTTCTTTCAATACCTGATTCCTACAATAGGGCCTCAAGCATATTTTCTACCTAATCTTGGTTCAGACTTCCACACCTGTGGAGCAATCACTTTAGAAGCATATTCTTCAAGTCTGAGCCAGCCACCCAAGTAGTAGGTACAGAGTTGACAGCAGCACTCTGGAATTATGCGGCAGATATTCTTATTAAAATATCCTGATGTAAAAATAACATAACTATTTTGCTTATTTTCTTCCCATTTCTAATTTATGGTCTGGTTTAGTCTTACTAGTATCTGTGATCCGTTCTGGCTGAGAAGTCGTGGTTGGAGAACTGAATGCTTCATACCACTCTGGGGAGAGTACTGGGCTTCACTGGGAGAGCAGCAGCTCTCCTGGGTACTGTGTGAATTCCTACGGTTTCAGTGACCACGCTTCCAGCTGCAGTAACAGACTCCTTTTCTTTTGATCTGCTAAGGTTTCGAGAACACTGAAAGAGGAGTCTGCTAAATGGCTTCTTTAGTTATAATTACATCAGTTCCTTTCTTTCCTGTGTCAGCAGATGTGAATCCTAAATGTGCCAGGATGGTGCAGAAGAGAAACACTTTAAAACCAGAACGATATTTCAGCAATTAGCACTGACAGGCTGTGCAGTTTGCCCACATGAAACTAGCTCTTAAAAGTACACAAGAAGCACTGAAATTTAGACTGAATTATGAGGTGATTGCCTGGACCAAGGTCATGGTCATGCTTTTCCCTTACAAAGTACCAGTTCCTGTTGAATAAGAAACCTTTCTTTTACCAACATTTTGACTTCAAAAATGAAAAATTTCACTCGTCAGTTTTGTGACAAAGTAATTGTTGGTAACAGCTCAAGTGAAAGAATGCAGATGCAAAACAAGCTTTTCGGGTGCTTATAACAGAAATGGCAGAACTTTCTGATAGCTGGAGCCATGGAAAAAGGGTTTTGAAGGACCCACAGAAGAGAACTTCACCCTCTACTGGAAAGCTACTCTGTAATCTAGGACATAATAAATCCTAGTGATTACAACTGCAGAGTGTTACAATATACTGACTAAACAAATTCATGACTTTTGTTTTATCTAAACCCCACAAAGTCTGCAATCGGCCATTTTAGTTATTGTCAATGTATTTTAGTGTTTGAAGGTTTATAAGCTTAGAATTCAAAAGCCAGCAATTCTTCTTTCAGTTCTATGGCTCAAAAAGCTCAGAGATGCTGCTTTCTACCTACAATTGCACAACACAATGAATATGAAAGTCATACCTAATCGTAGAGTTTTAAACTCAGGTAATGCTGCAGAGGCACAAAGTTGGTAAAAGATGTGGTAATTTCTTTCCTCTTCTGCCTTTAAAAAGAAAGGAACTTCTTATTTTTCACAACTTAACAAATGCCAGAAACAACCATGAATAGAAAAAAACTACTTATATTTAATGCTTTCTCTAGCATTAAATCAGTCTCTTCTTCCAAGTAGGAAGCGATGGGACAAGAGGAAACAGGCTCAAGTTGTGCCATGGGAGGTTTAGACTGGATATTAGGAAAAATTTCTTCACTGAAAGGTTAGTCAGGCATTGGAACAGGCTGCCCAGGGAAATGGCTGAGTCACCATCCCTGGAGGTACTTAAAAGATGTGTAGATGTGGCACTCAGAGACATGGTTTAGTGGTGGACTTGGCAGTGATGGTTAATGTCTGGACTTGATCTTTAAGATGTTTTCCAACCTAAACGATCTATGATTCTATGATTAAGAGCATAGAAGCCACATGGAAAAAGGAAAGATAAATCAGCACCTATCATTTCCTTCTGGATTAATCCATTTTCAACAGCGAGAGGCATGCAGACATTTTTATTTGCTTTCCAGAACTGTGGATTACTATTAAATATAGATCAGGGTTCTATGGGTGGGTAAATTATCATACTTAAAAGCTTTTCATTTTCCAAAAATAACTAATACCATTCGCCTCAGCATTTATAGTAAGCTGGTGAAGGCAGTATCTTCCTTGCCAAGGCAAAGCTGGAACTTTCAAACGGAGGACAAACACAGCTCAGAAGGTTATGACTCATGACCAACACCGTAATTGTGAATTTAAGCACTCCCAGTTTCGTAAGTTCAAACCCAAAAAAACCCCAAAACTCTCTTCCAACTGAACAATGTGCAGGAAGTCTCTCATTTTTTAAATTTACGACAGTATTTCATGTAACACCCCTACAAAATGCAAATTGTAACTATTTAGATTTATACCTTTAGGCAGCCAGTCAAGGATAAGACCATTTTTACTGAGCTCTAGACTGTAAGGTAGGCAAAGATGAAGAAAAGTTACGGCAATTGAGACTCATTTGTAATTACTGTGATAGCATTGGGTGAGCTAAGGTGTCAGCTTTACAAACCACAACAGAGAGCTCTTCTTGAGCATGAGTGGTTTCTGCTAGGTTTTGTAGCCATACTCTGCATTACTACGGTAAGCACAAACTCACATCTCGTAGTGCACTGACAGTATTTCATGTTCAAATACA
This sequence comes from Psittacus erithacus, assembly GCA_009867235.2. Classification (NCBI taxonomy): domain Eukaryota; kingdom Metazoa; phylum Chordata; class Aves; order Psittaciformes; family Psittacidae; genus Psittacus; species Psittacus erithacus. Next base: position 296,943 of record WYDI02052629.1, read on the forward strand.
CAGCCTTTTTAATACACATTTTATCACTACAAATAAGGCCTATAATGAAGGGCTGACTTGGTTTTCTTTTTCTCCTCCCTCCCGACATGTGCTATATTACAAATACACTATTACAGCCAGCTCGTAGGAGAGATAACTAATATTGCAATAGCATTTTTAAGAATAGTCACACAAATATACAATAAGAAGATTGTATCAGTATTACCTGAAACACCACTCTTGATTTTTCCAAGAGGTAAGTTCTCATGTTAGCACCAATGATTCGATACCTCTTATCAAAACCAATTTCAATGTATTTCCCAAAACGACTGCTGTTGTCATTCCTCGTAGTTTTGGCATTTCCAATAGACTGAAAAATGGAAATACTGTGAGGGTTAAACAGCTTTTAGAAATTATCAACTCTATTTAATCACCTACACGGCTCATAAACATTTAACAACATTAGTTTTGCCCTGGTTTCAAAATAATCAAGAATTTAATAAAGAACAATCTCTGCCTGGTCACCGAGTTATATCAAGATATGGTTCTTTCAGTAACGCCAGATCAGGAGCTGATCTTCCTAGCAACGATTTACCTTCCATATAGCCTAAATTTCAATCTAAAAATTCTTTACTGTTCTCTAAAGTCTTTTAAAAGAATTAAAGAGTCTGACAGAATGCTCACCTACACCCAGATTTCTTCTATGGACTTAATAAAACTACAATTATTTCACACCATATATATCCCTACATGTATGTGTACAGATATATGTATAGTTTTTGCAACCTCTGTAAGCCTACTTATCATAAACCCATAGTCCAGCAAACACCCCTGTATCCTGTCTGGCTAACAGTTTATTACTATCATTACTCTGTAACCAACCACGTTTCCAAACTATTTCTGCAAACATATCATTATAGAATATTTGTGTGTCTAAATATAATCTAAAAATGAACATTTACAGACTCATGTCATTTCCCTGAAACTGAATCCCTTCCACAGCAGCTCGGTTACTGACCCTATGGAGACAGTCTTCAATGCTGCCCTACGTGCCTAAGTTTCTTAGAGTGATTCAATACAGCTTCATATGCAATAAACTAAATTTCATGTGTTTCCTCTCTGGCACGTAGTTTTGGAATGCCATGGGAAATGATGACTGTGGTTCCTAAACAGTCTTGGGGAACCTCTGCCTTACCTGACCAGTGCTGGGATATTAGGTACCAGCTGGATATATCAGAATTCAAAGCATGCAAATCACAACATGCTGAACTCCAAAGAAAAGCATTTTCTCTTCTCCATTATATTGTGTGTTAGACATCATATAACAACTGACCAAAAAAAACCAAATCCTAAAGATATCTCTGTATTGAAAGGAATGGCATCTGGAGTAATTTAGGTACAGCACACTGCCTATTATCATATGCCACTGCGAGTATGTTATCAAGCACCTAACTCTGAAGTGCACCCCAGCTAAAGAACAGAGAGTTGTCACTATGCCCTGGTTCCCTTGTTCATTCCTAGCCATCCATAGGAAATCTGTACTGAAATAAAACTTGAGGAAACCAAATGAGAGCAAATAGCAATGCTAAGTATCAGTATTCCAAATCTGGATTTCAGTATTCCAGGCCTATGAATCAGTAAGGGCTAACTGGGTACAGCACAGAAAGCAGGGATTATACTCTCCGAAACCCCATTACAACAGCAGCATCACGCATGCCTGACCAAGCGGATGTCAAAGTGGGTATCAGATGAACGGTTGCCATAAAGGAACAATAAATTGCATCTCTGCAGTTCTAAGAAATACTGAATTCATTCAAACTGAATGCACTCAAGCTGCATTTCTTGTGTTTTAAACTTACTGCTGCTGTGGATCTATTTTGGTGGTGGTAGCAGCAGTATTACAATATTTTCAGAAACAATTATTACTTTGAAAGGTATTATAAAAACAGTCTTTGGTATTACAAGATTGCTTAGCAGAATATGTACTAAGCTCTACAATTCACATAGCTACAAGCAATGAGAGGCAGGAAATTACACATAAAGACATGTTTCAAGACCTTACAATTTCTGTATCTGCAACAGGAAAACTGTATATAGTTACTGACTATGAAACTAATTATTCAAATGTTGCTAGAAATCAATAGTGGTCACTTGATATTACAGAGTATTTAGTAGGCGTAGATGAGGTGAAATTCCAATGCTAATGATGGCAGCTCATAAAATGCTGAAGTTTAGGTTGCTCAAACAGGAATTAAAAAATGGAATTACCTTCTGCTCCTGAGATTTTACAATCAGCAGATGAGGAGTTTCCTGTTTCTATAATGAATTACTCATTTTCTTCCTAATCTACACGGGTTAATTTGTGTTTCTGCTGATTTATCAACTGAAGAGTTCAAAACACTAATTTTGCTATCCTAGAATATGTCTCAACACCTGATTTCATAACACTCTAAAGCTTATTTAGAGTTCAAGTGCTGAAGTTAAAAGGATTACTTTCATCCAATTACAGCAATGTTGAAAGTAACTGCAATTTTACGTATACCCAGGTTCATGAAACTGTTGTTATCCCTAGAAAATAAAAATAAAGCACCACCACTGGTTTTTAGCAGATAAAAAAAGGTACGGATGGGAAGTTCATTTCTAGTCCTCAATTTAGAGTTCTTTGCTCTGGAAATTAAATCGGACAATTAGTGGTGAGCTGCTGACCACTGGGAGGTGGGGTCCAAGGAGTGAGAGAGAAGGATGTTTGATTTAGGCTTTAAGACCAAACAGAAGTGGCACAGGGAAACCTGCGAACAGTTTGTGTTTTATGGAGCAAACATGCAGCAAACTGCAGACCCATCCTGCACAGTCTGTTACCGCAGCTGTCACTCAGCAGACAGGTGATGAGAGCATGGCCGTCTGCCTGGTCCCAGCTATCACCTCTTGGTGTGCAGGGGAAGGCAGACCCACAGACCTGTTAGCCATACACCAAATCTCAATGTGGCCAAGGACAGCGTGACACTCACTGCAAACGTTGGAGCAATGAAAGGAGTACTCTGGAATTTGCTCACACCTACAAAATTGCCACTGCTTCCCAGATGGCTCCCGCTGGGGAAGATGCAGCTCAAGACAAGGCTCAGCTCCTCTGGCTGCCTCCCACAGCGGGACATTCAGATCCCTCAGCAGCAGAGCCCACTGCCCATCATGGCACAGCTTGGTTAATCCCATAAAATGGTTTCAAAACACCACACAGCACCACAAACCAGGCACAATTACCTTGTGACAGAACACACACAACTGTGATGGGGCAGCTATAGTTTGAGTACCATGAACTCCTCATGGCAGGAGGAAAGAAGGAATAAAACATAAGTTAATTTTTAAAAATACCTGAGCAAGACAACAATGGCAGCATTTCACGTTTCACTGCGTGTATTCCGTTTACTCCTGTCTATTCATTAATACTTCACATTATTGTACAGAGATGCTAAACATCTACCAAGGGATCAGCTGTCCTATGGATTTTCTTAGGCTGCTCACAGATGTGCGCATGAGTGTGTCATGGCCAGTGCTACTTCTCTCAAGGAATTCCCCCAAGACTTTCTCTCTGATTAATCATTGCTTAACATAGTTCCTTAATTTCAGCTACAGCTTGAATATACATATACAGGCAAAGACACAAAACACAAGTCAAGTGTGCATTTGGCAGTGGGCTGGGGAATACCACTGCTACAAAGCTGAATAGATTTGAAGCAGTATTCATATAAAAATTACTTGCTATGTGAAATACATTAACAACACTGAAACCCGACTTCCCATTTCTTTCAATCTTTCTAAATACTACACAAAATGATGCCTAAAGCACCTCCTGGTAAATGGATTAAAAACAATATTTTAAAATCTATTTATTCTAGGTTCCTTGAATCTAGTATAGATTGCTCTTTCAACTGAATGCTTATGTTAACCCCGGAATAATAACTGCAGCTGGAGGGCGGGGGTTAGTGCAGTAGCTCTCTTACCTCCATGATGGGATTGGAGGCCAAGACTTTCTCCTCAACATTGGCTTCACTGGCAGATCCACTGACTGTGGCAAAGTACCTCATGGCGTACTTAGCAGAGACAGTCTTTCCAGCCCCAGATTCCCCACTGACAATGATTGACTGATTTCGCTCATCTCTGAAACACAAAGACACATTAATTACCAGCTGTTCTCTCAAGGACATACATTTTGTGCGTCCCCAGATTGGCAACAACCCTTCTATCATAAATGTTAGCAAGAGAGCAGTAATGTAAATGCACGTAGCAAACACGAGGCTGTTAGTGACCAAGCTCCTGAAAGGCTGATTGGACTGTCTGCAACCAGGATGCTCAGTCAGGATTGATGCTGCCGTGACAGTCCAGCCAGCAAGCAGAGCTGCTCTAGAGAACCTGGCTACAGCAAAGTACCTGTTATCACTATTCACTACATGCTTCTGCAGCTACTTCTACCCAGGCTCTGTGGCAGGGTGCTCCACTAATTATCAGTGATCATTAGTAAAGATCATTAATGCCATCTTACAGATAGAGAAAGCAACAGCAGAGTCAGCCACAGAAACCTTTCGTCCTTCTGATCTAATCACCAGCTTTTCCCAGAATTGTTCTGAATCTGAAAAACGCAAGCAGGGCTGTTGAGGACACAAATAGCAGCTCTGAAGCGAAGATGATCCCTTTGCCGTGAAGTAATTTCTTTTCATCAAAAAAAAGAAAATCTCCATTTCCTACTAAAACAATTTTCTCATCTCAGAGAGGGTTCCACCCAGAAAACCCAACTGTACGAATAATAAACACACTGCAAAATAATAAGGATAGAAATTAGCATTTATATAGCCTGAATCTTCTAAAGACCATACATGCTTTATACAGTACTTTTTACTTCCAAAGAAGTTCAAATGAATGATATTTCAAAAGACTCCTATGAGCTGGGGGAGTTCAGCTCTATTTTACATACTGGAAAGTGGAGAATGAAGAAGTAAAATTTTACCCCAAAGCTTTAAGAGCAGGAACACAAAGCATAGCCAAGCCCCAGAGCAGGCTGCACAGTAACTGTGAATGGAATTTCAGGCACACACACTCAAGCAACACATATGCAGTCTGCACTGCCTCCAAACACCTGCTGAGGCCATCAGTAAATGCTATGCAGAGGAAGCAAAGAAACATGCATGGAAAAACTATTTGTGGCTTCTGTAGCTTGAACATCCTCCAGAAGGTCTGGGGTTCTATTTCTTAGGTGGTCAAATAAAAGCTGCTGATGAAATTATGAAGGTAAATTACAGATCAAGTTGTTAGTCTCAAGCCATTACCAAGCCCCCAGGTAAGAGCACAGCTCCAGCATCTACTTCATGTTGCACAAAGACATAGCTAGAGGAGCCTCTGGTTCCATCACACATTTGGATACTCATTTAACAAAGCTGGCATTCATTTAACCGGATGAAGGTGCCACTTGAAGCAGATTTTCCACATTTTGGTAAAAGTAAATTACTTGAAATGACTGAGTGCTGATTTAAGTTTAATAGGAAAGTGTTAAGAAGATCAAAGCAACCTAATTTTATGTTCTCAACTTCCATTTAACACATGCAATAGGTGTGAATGACTACAGCACAGTTCACACATTCCTATACACCAAGCTGCCAGTCTCACTGGGAAAGTCGTGGGAAAGCATAACTAGTCAGCTTAGTACCGGGTTGTGTGTTCCAGGTTTCAAAGATTGCACTGCCAGAGATGCCAGCCTTGGCCACATGAGAGTGAAAACACCCACCAGTAACACCTCTCATTACAGTGGCCATGGATCCTGCTGCGCACGCTCCTGAAGGAAGCCTGTGAGCCTTGCAGTAGTGATAAGCATTTCCAGCTGGGAAAGGAAGAAGAAACACTCTTGCTTTTTCTCCATTTCCCCTCCCAGAACCCCCTCCCAGTGCACAAGGGACAGCCTGCAGCTCTGCACATCAGGAGGTGGAGTGAGTTATATGGATGCTCGTGGTCAAAAAGAGCAGCAGAAGGACGTGGGAGAAGTCCAGCCAAACACGTAACATCTAGGCTTAAAGGAGATAAACAACAACAGTTTTCCTCTCACACAAACAGTTCCTGCAGTGAGACAAAAAAGAGAGAACAATTTCTTCATAGGACTGGCATTGTTCTCTCTTTTATCCCTCCTGTGCTCTTTCCAATAGCAAAAACCCTAAACATGTAATTCGAAAATAAGAAACTTCTGGTCTAATTTCAGGAGCTGCCCAACACAGAAGATGGGCAACAACATAACAAGCCTTTCACTTGTAGATCACCAGCTCTGTTTCATGTATTAAACAACATTAAATATATGAAGATTCAGGAAGCTCGAGTCCTATGAAATGCATCCTCTGATGATTAAGCTGATGTTTAGCTTAGTTCCTGAAGTACAACAGGCTTTCAGAAAACAAAGCAGTGCAACCTCAGTACTACAGGCCCATGACAAAACTGTCAACGAACCCAAACTCTTGTTGCCAAGAGGAACACCAAAGTAAAGGTGTCTCATCCTAACTGTCACACCCCTGAAGGGCACGTGTGAGAGCATAGGAAGTGCACGTTGGTTTTGCAGTCCCTAGTCCCTCCTGGGTTGCCCAGGAGGGGTAGGAAACACCAGGATCTTCAGAGCACTGCAGAGGAGGGAGCTCCATGTCTTTGACAGTAATGAAGAAATGAGGTTGAAAAACTTTCTGCTTAAGAATACTGTTGCTAATTAGCCTAGAGTTTCCTTCCTCCATGCTGTAAGATACGAAGATGCACTCTTCCCCTTAGTGCTCATTAATGTGCCTAGGAATAAGGGATCCATTATTGTATGACTGTGTGAGTATGCACACACATACACTTTTCATAGATTTGCCCAGAGAAGATACGGCTGGCTCTGTGCGAGCTGAAAACGTTGCTGCCATCTCTTCTGCAATGAATATTTGTGCTTGCAGCAGCTACAGCAATCATGAGAAACAAAGGGCTCACTCATTGTCTGCAGCAGAGTCCTCTCGCATCGCCCTGCCAGCGCTCCATCCACGCTCAGAGCAGCTCTTGTCTTCCAAAGTACATTAGTCCATTGTTTTGCTTTAACACACTGGAGTGGTCATCCTCTAGCATATTATTCTTTATGCTTTTTGGCAGAGAGAAAGGAAAACACAACAGAACGCCCAAGATCACACTCAACATTCGAAAAAGGAGAGAGGACAGAGTAACACAACACCCCAAAAACAACAACGGCTGTTACTGCCACAACCCCAGAGGAAGACTTGGCATGTGGGCATCCTACCACACAGCAAGATACTCAGTCTGTCAAAGAGGGTGGGCAGTCCTGCCAGGCAGCCGGGTCAGCTCAGCAGAAGGCTCTTTTAAGTCATTAAGCTTTTAAGAAACAAAATGCTACATGAAAAGAAAATTACAAGTAAAACAGAACCAAAATACCTTGGACAGTGTATGACATGTGGCAAGAATTACTTTTAATGGTTTCGTGTAAGCAATGGTCCATCTAAAATATAACCTCTGCTTATGCCAAATGAAATATTTGCAATCAGGCTGCATTAAAAACACAACTGAAAAACAAAATAAACAAGTAAATGCTCAGAAAACACAAGTTGCAACACCCCGAGCTCTTTCTTGGGTATAAATAACACCTTTGGAGTTATTTTTAGTTTAACTGCTAGCCCCTAACCTTTGACCTGACATTCTGAGTGCTTAACATGCCACCAGTCAGAAAAAAACCCTCTAATTAAAACTTTCAGCCAATGAAGCAAGTAAGTAGGGCAACAACGTTATGTGTGACACCACTCTACAGCCTGATGCCACAATCCATTATCTATGCAGTACTTTTTCATTCTCTTCGAGCTTTTTCCCTGAATAAAGTACATAATCAGATGATTTTAAAAGATTATTTTAAAAGATGATTTTTTAAAAATTTAAAATTAGATGATTATCTTGAAAATACATGTTTAACCCCAGCAGCCTGAAACATTGACTGGGAGCAGTTCACCATTCATGGAAACAGAAAGTATTATGCTAAGGCATCTGGCAGGATCACGTTCAGCTTTTACCATTTCTGAACAGTGCAGAAGAATAAAGGAATGAGAAAACCAAAATAAAACTTGTGTTTTAAGATGACAGGCCCAAACATTTCACAAGCTGAAATGTGAAATGAAAGGCTGGGATTGCTTGCAGTGGCTGGGGACTTGATTCAGGAATGCTCCATATCCATTCTCTGAGGCCTATATGCTTTAAGACTTATGTGAGGGTAACAGCTCTTGTTAAATAAAAGAACAGTAACACACTATGGAATAAGTAACTGGTAATTTAACATAGTATTATCTATCACAAAAATAATGCTGATGTCTAATTTTGAAAGGTAATATTCAGATGCTGTATCCAAGCTGTACACAACTCCACTCCTTGTGACAAGTAATGGCTACAGAATGAGCAATAAATGTCACTGATTTTTCATATAATAATTTCAGTAAAGAAAAGAAACAGATTTGTGCATAGGCTGGCACAGGCTGCTAAATTTTAAAGACAATTTTGCTTTTGCTACAAAATTCTGTCGACAGGCAATATGCTCATGAGAAAATTCACTGTCAGAGTGCCAAAACAGAACAGATACAGAAGACTTACCTAACTCCTGGAAGACTGAGATTACAATTACATACCAATAAGGTTTTTTATGCTTTGAAAAACAATTGCAAAATTCAACACTGAAGATTGCTTCTGTCCAAAGAAGGTTCAGCACTGGGGAAAAAGAGTGCTAAAAACTGACCTGAGATAGCTTACATGCAGAAAAGGGTTTTGCAGAATATGAATGAAATGGCAATATACAAGAAACCAGAAAGTGTTTAAAAAAAATAACAATTTAGTTTTCAAGATGTCAAAAAAAAGCCTTGTTGAGGACACGCATATATTTTAATACAATACTTTTAATAATTTTGATTTCTACTAACTTTAAATTCTGCATTTCATAGAAATCTAAGGGAGATGCTTTCAGAAGGGATCAGAATGCAGGAAACTCTAGTCCCAGTGAGGTCACAGCTGTTGGCTGCAGTGGAAGCAAGAGCAGGTCACTGGGCACCTTCCATGCAGTGCTGCACCAACACTGACTAATCTTTGACAGTTATCAGCATCTAAGGCAGCTTTTAACGATTTCAGTTGACCAATGGAAAAACTGAGGCAAAACAGAAAAAAACTGATCAAGCAATGACACATTAAAGCTACTAACATTAAACGCAGAGTCGCCACTTTTCAAACCATTTTCATTCCTTAAGATCACTACACCCACTTAAGCTGGTTCCCTCAAAAAACAAAAGCACTTACTGCATTGCAGCCATTATTTCCATAGTAGACTGTCCAAACAGATCAGGATAAACAAGACGTGCAAAAGCCCTACAGATATCTTTGTTTACCTTCTTTCCCTATACCATTAGAAAATCCCCCTCTGAAGCCAGAACACTAAAACAGTTAAAAACCTGTCCATCAATGAGCATTTCAGAGGAGATTAAAGAAGCTCAGAGCTATCCAATTTAATCATCAAAGCACAACACTGGTTTTTTGCTTCCTGTGATTGATGCATTGGATGTATCACTTGATCGTGCCTTTCAGACTCATGACTCCACAGCAAATAATGTCAAATAGATGTATATAAGCACACACACCACAAAAAACATCAGCCTGGGAAAATGAACAAAAGGAATACAGAACTATTGGTATCAACCTCAGTATTCATATCAACCCATGCATACCCAAGCCACCAGCACCTCTACCTGGCAAAAGTGTGTATCTAACTGCTGATTTTAAAAGATTCTGATACGGACTTTGAATGCTTGCCCCTGATGAACTACTTCAAAGCTGAGTTGTCTCAATGAAATACAACATAGATGAGACTGGCAGAAAAGACTAGAGCAAGATATCCTTAATATAAAATGAAGACGCCAAATAACATGGCAATTTGATGAGAAGAACATTAGTACTTACTTTGCCTTTGATCCTAAATCATCTGCATTTGCTTACCTTGAGGACACTGCCACAGTGCTGATGTTTTTAAGGAAGCCTCTTGTCAGGGTGGTTTGAAGGCTACCACCTTCAGGTCATCTCCTCCTCCCACTGCTCCACTGCTAAGAGGTTTAATTAAATCTAGTGCCTTTTTTTCTTTTTTGTGGAGTTGCTACTGGCTTCTTCTTTTCTTTTGGAATAACAGGTTTAGGCTATGGCGAAGGGTACCAAGCCCATGGCATGTGTCAGTTTCATTTTTCATTTAAATCAAAACAGCACAAACTGCTGCTAAAGGCTTGATCCCACAATCTTCAAACATTTCTATCTCTTGCTGCTTCAATGCAAGAAGAAGAACACAACAAATAGCTTTTATTTAACCTAGCAGTGATAGTCGGGCCTGCTTTATCCCTCTGCTGCAGTTCTCTGGTAATAAGGTAGACCTGTAAACCTGAAATAGCTTCACATTTTCAAAACGGTGAATTTTGAATGATTAAGAACCTGACACAAAACGCCAAGAAAGGAACCTATGACTCAGGGAACATCTGGGATAGACCCTGTTCTTAGCACACACATAATTACCATTAACATTGATGTGTGTTGTGCCCATCAAAGACAGAAAAGCACCTCAGCAATACGCCATTCTACAGCTGAATGATGGCAGCAGGAAAACCAACCCAAGAAAATAACTTAAAACCCAGCGACACTGCTGAAAGGTCTGACAGGACGCATTCTGCAACACTGAATGCTCAAATCTGCAATTTGAAATCTTGCTGTACTTTCATTAGCTCCAGCTACTCTGAGTGCCATTGGATTAACCAGGGACCAACACAAACCTACTTCAAGATAATGACATGTTTTACACCCTGCACTATAAAGAACATTTCCAAGCTCTGCAAGGATACAGGTACATACATGCAGCTGACATGATTAAGTGTCTCCAGCAAAGCACACATAACTCTGACCGAAGTAAGCATCCTATTTTCTTGTAGTTAATCTCTCAGCATCCCCACTGCATGCTTGTGACAACATAAGACCAAAATAACCTGCAGTATCTACAGTCAGAACATTCCCACATCTTTGTATCCAAGAGCATGACTAAACAACTGTTTAATAAACATCAGTTTCCTTCCCATGAGGTAGCTGTAACAAGAGCACAGAAAACTTTACCAAACAACTTTCCCATTGATAAGAGGAAAACAGTTTACTGAAAACAACGCACTGAAAACAAAAGCAGTGTGAAAGCGCTCAGTATCATTGTTACTGCTCTACTGAGGCTCCCAAATAACTTCAAAGCACTGATGTTAACAGAAATAGAAAAATGCATCTAGTTCTTTACCCATTCCAAACAGGTTACTCAGTCTGGGAATACTACCCCCAGGAAAGACTTTAAACTCCTTTCTTGTGAAATCCATTGGCTTTCATCAGGTATCAATACAAAGTTAAGATTTCTCTCTAGTATCAACTGTTTTTTGTGAGCTTCACAGAAAGCAGCTTGATTACCTTATCAAGAAAGGGAGCACTGCCTTCAAGGAATTGAGCATCTTCCAGAGGAGGAAACAGAATGCACAGCAGACAAATGCAGGGAAAAGAATGCAGCAAGAGGACAAATCTGTGGTATAAGATGAAATTAAATGGCTTTGCACAGCTCATCTGAAGGCTCATTGATTAGGTCTGACTTCAGTTAACATCGAAACAAATAGGTGTTTCCTCAAAATACCAGTGATTGTAAACTTGAAATCGAAATACAACTGGTTTTAGTTTGGTTTGGGTTTTTTTCCATCTAGAGCACTCTTCTTTTTCAGCATGAAATGAGAGACACAAGGATATTTACAGTGCTCACTAGCCTGTGCTCTCCCCAGCACCTGCCCTCCCAGTCCCATGTCAGTGCAGGTCCCGGGTTCACTCTTTGGGCAATTTGTGCTCCACTTCTGTGCGATGCTTCCAGTGTTACAGTTACTTGCTTTGCTCAAAGACCAAAATTGCTTCTCACACTTACCCTAAAATGAAAGACAGCTGTAAAGCCCACCAGATCCAAAAGATTTAACATGAGTCAGTGCAATATATTTAGCTTCACCTTTGCCTGAGTGCGGTGCTGTGTGGCAGCAAACAAGGCTGTACATGTTTAGCAGCACTTGTTCAGTGCAAAGGCCTTTTGAAATTTAGCCCAGGGTGTGCAGCATCTGTTAGGAGCCTTTATAAAAACTGGCAACTCCACAAACCCCGGATTAACTTTTCAAACAGAAGTAACTTAACTGTTCAATAAACAAATAAGGATTCGCTCAGCAGTTTTCTAATGCTCCGATGGAGAACAGCAGCAGCCAGTCCAGGCAGCCCTCCAAGCATTGAGGGCAGGAAGCAACATCTTGCCCTTCCATTAACTTTCTGAACAAATAATTTAATCACAAAGTTCTTTGCGGCCCAAAGTTCCGTTATCTCCTGTTTCTGGATTTGGTTCTTGACCTTGGATTTGGTTCTTGGCCTCATTAACAAAGGAAAGCATACCCATTTCGTCCTCTTACTTTCTAACCATTTTCTATAGCCCACACAACACAAGCACGTCCTCCCATTCTCTATGTAGCTCCTGAGCCCCTTTCCCTTAGGAGGTCACCTTCCCCAGGAGAACAACCAGGCAGCACCAATAAATGCCACCCAGAGCTTTACCTTCACCTGTACTGCAGGAAACCCTTTCTCCCCACTTTTAAAGTTTCCTCCTCACAGTGCTTCCTTGCACAGCGGGCACGGTCCCTCCATCCCACAGAGCCACGTCATCCTGGCATTCCCAGTGCCGAAGCCTCCAAATTCACTTGTATTGGCACATCCCAAAAGGTGCAGCCTGACACAGATAATGTATTTTTTTCCACCCTCAAAGAGTGGTTGTGTGGATTAACTCTTGTAAAATGCCCAGAACATGCAAAGTGCTATGTAAGCACTAAGGATTATTATTAGAGGCTGAAGTGCTTTGAACCATTCTGCGATGATGTGATGGAGGGAAGAAAAAGTGAGTTACCAGTGCTGTACCCCAGGAGCAAGCGTCACTTCTTGCATGGAACAGCACCCACGTTTCTTGTTCTGTTCCACTTGCACACGCCAGTTTATTCTGTCTGGATCTAACATGCTCTGACCTGACCCATCCTGGCCTTCACAGACACCACATTTTAAAACATCAGAGAACTCTTCGGCTGCACCTTGAGTCACAACAATTGCTCCCGACTAAGCAGTAAATTAATTCTTCATAAAATCATTCATTTCAATAGGCATGAAACACTAGTCCAGCAAACCATGCTCTTTAATCACGTTTCTATATATATTTCCAGCTTAAATAGTTTTTGAAGCCTAACCGTATTTCTCACAGACATCTTCAGCTGCTGGAGAAAAGAGGACATTCTGAGCACAGGACAGGGGTTTGGAAAGCAAACGTTACTGTGCACCATAAGTTACCTGGCACAGAGACCCTGCAGGCGATGAAGACATGCAAAACATAGCATGGTATTTTTGTACACTGAAAACAAATCAGCTTTGGGAGAATGTTACCAGGAAACCCACTCAAGTGCTGCATTATCAATTGCACATTTTATTCTTATACATTTTATCGTCAAGCTGGTCTGATCAAGTCATCAGACACTGGGTCAGGATATTCAATTCAGGGGCTCTATGCCCTGCTTTTGCCACCTTGGTGAACTCGCCAAAGTTGCTCTCCTACCCCCCTGTCTGTTTCAATTTATAAAATGGAAATAATGGTACTGATCACTATCAGTAGAGGATATTTTCAGGACTTTGAGGCAGAGGACTATGAGATCTGATCATGGAACGCGCCAAACAAAGGTGAAATATTACTACTATACATAACCTGAATTCCCTTGAGTCTGTTACAGTTGCACACTCAGTCACTCCAAAACACCTTAAGTTCACAAGCATCTTTTGGTCCTCTCCAACAACAGCTTTGTAAAAACATTCTGCAATACTCTCAAAACCAGCAGATGGACCTTGTTTTAATTAACAAACCGTACCACTTGCCATTTTGATGGTATCCAGGAAACACAGCTCTCAACTGTAAAACGGCAAAAGGTGAAAAGATAATGAATTGACTGTAACATCTCTCGACACATACAAATGAAGAAAACTGAGGTCAGCACATGCTGCAAAATCATGACAGATTGCACTCCAGAGCACAAAGATGAGCCAGCACTATGCAACTGATTTATCCAGGGATTAGTCAGAGGTCACTCCTGCAATAGTTTAGGAAAGCTCATTGCTTAGCTACCAGCAGGACACCTCATATGAACTCTCACTTCCAGCTACCACCATACTTAACCCTTTTGTTGCCTAAAAATAATCACTGCTTAGACAAGTAGGTCCCTGATGTTACGTTGATTACCCCATCTGCTATCTTGTACCCATAACATCATAAAATATCAGACCAAAAGTATAAAAGACTAATCCAAAGTCATCTGCCCTCTCCAGAGAGGACAATTTCCCTTTTTATTCTAATTTTAACAATAGAGCCCCAAAATTGCCATCTCTTTTCAAGGTATTTAATTTAAAAAGTCATATGTCAAAGCCATAAGTCAAAGAAGGCTGTTGTATGGTTTGTACAGAACCCACCACAGCAGGTTCTCATTTCATCACAGGATGCAGATCCGTGACACGTTGTTAATCATCCCCCTCCTGACTTCTGCCAGGGGAGAAGAGAGCATCCATTTATCAGACACTCAGAAGCAAAGCAGCAGCTGATCAAATGTGCATTTTTGTAAGAGGACATCATGTTGGGATGCCTGGAATAACTGGAGACTGTCAGTCAAGGTGCTTTCAAAACACCCACTCAACAGCTCACCAAGCTTCCTTTTGAACAAAAAGTGACGGGAGAAAAAGTCTTCCTGCAGCTGAGAGCCATCAGATACATGCCAAAAATCTGACAAAACAGAGAGGCAGACTTCTTATTAAAGGTAATTTAATGAAAAAGATACACACTAACATTGAATAACACTTTTGTCCAAACAGCAACAGCAACACATTAGAGATTGATGCCTTAAACACTAATGCTTTCCCATCCTGGTATTCGTTGAGTTTTATAGGGATCTCATCAACATGTAATTCTGTTTGCAAATGTTACTTTCAACTTGCACTCTGCTAATTAATCAGAAGAAAAATTCCAAGTTAATTTATTAAACTGAAAAGCACTGAACTCTGCTGTATCTGTCATCAACAACAACAAGTAGGATGTAACAAACCAGACCAACAAAGTGCTGATAAAAATATATATTAATTACCGCAATAAACCCTTACTAAGCAGGGGAAGGAATCTTGTGTAAGTGATTTAGAACTTCTTTCCCTAATAGTGTTAGGAAACTGATAATCATAAGTCTCATACATTAATGCATTTCTTAACAGATTCAAGAGTATAATCATCAACATCTCTTATTGCAAACCATACAGTTAAAAACGGAGGCTTCTACTGAATATTACAAAAAGAATGAGCTGCACCTGCTGATGGTTGATTCCTACTGAAATTGTGATGCTTTCCAAAAAGACTGAAGTATTTGCCAACTGCTGCTTTGCCTCAATTTGCATCGTTACCACAAAGAGAGGTGACTGTGAAGACTCAACCTCTTTTTTGTTAGTAATTTGGAAATGCTGGCTTACAAACATGTGCATCGCAGTTCAGAGGGTTCAACACATGCAAACACTGTTTGTGGTTTGTATTTCTGAGACAAAAATAAGCTCTTCAATAATAATTTACTTCCTTCCAAATCACCCATCTGCCTTAAACATTGCCCCAAACCTGTATATGTTCGCTGAAATGAACCAAGCCACCCATCGCCTATCCATGAGGAGAGAGACCTCCGAATGCAGATCCCAGCTCTTCCCAAAAGCACAGCTTGTTACAGCTGTTCCTACAGAACCACAGCAGCCCCCAAACTGCTCTGCGCAAAGCCCTCAGGCAAGGGGGAGCCCCTCAGCAGCATCTGACTGATGCTGCTCCTTCCCACTGGGACACGCTCACAGGTGGATCTCCTCCTGCTCAGACAAAGGAAGAGATCTGCCCTTGTCCAGATCACACAACCCAAACCAATGAAGTTATTGGTAAGTATGAGGCATACATAACCCTGGGTCTAACACAACTTAACTGCAGTGGTAAAACTAGATCATTGCTTACTTTGGGCATAGCAGAGGAAAGAAACAAAACTGTCAGTCTGTGCAGAGCAGTGGTAGGAGGTGGAGAGAGAAAAAAACAGCAAAAAGATACAGATGAGAAGGGGGAAATAGAAGGAAAAAGCAGAGAGAAGAAAAAAAGAAGAAAGAACAATCCAACATGAGATTAGTCATGAAAGAGCTGCGCACACTTTCCTGTGCTGAAATCAATAAGAAACTACTGAGCAAACAGCAACCACTTATTTCATTGTCAGCTCTGGGTAAAGATGAGCCATATTCCTTTTCACGGGAAACTGGTGACAGAACAGCTGCTGAAAGAGAAAATAATGGATGCCCAAAGGGGCACACCACAGCCCAGACACACCACACCATTTGGCTGGCTCTATGCAGAAAATTACACATGCAAAGGTATCCTTATGGGCTGCTTTATACTGCAATTAACCCCGCACAGTTGCTGAATATCACTTTTCAGGCACAGACCAGATGTAAGCTCCATCCCTGTCATACCAGTGGCCAACATTGCGCTGTATTTTTTCTGAAGATGGAAAGCAAGCACTTAGTGTGAGATCACTGGCTTCCTGACTGCTGTCATGGGGCATTTTCTCTGGCTGAAGACAATCACTGATATCATTTAGTTACAACCATGCACATGGAGGGAGTTTCTCAGTCACAGCAGATGAGTAAAGAAGCTGGCAAGAACAAATTTCAGATCATTAAATTAGAAGTTAACAACAAGACCTAAGGAGTAAATATTTAGAAGAGCTCACGGAAGCCTTACGGATAGAAGCATCATGACTAATTATTCCAGTGAACATTTAAAGATGGAGTTACAACAGAAAATTAAATTTCACCAATTAATTATATGCATAAATACAGATTAATGCCATATGAGTAGCTACCACATGAATATTCAATGCAATTACTGAAGTGTTAATGAAAGAGTCACAGACAATCTGAGTTCCATTTTTAAATAACCAGCTGCAGAAATGTAAATCTGCACATTTTTGTCTGACTTCATAATTCAGGTGCAAATGTGATTTGTTCAGGGTGTAGAAATCACAGAAGCTAAAGGGCAGGCCAACTGCTCAAAGAATTGGAAACAGCATTAGAAAAAGAAATGCAATGAGCAAAGGCAGTTATATCCAAATGACAGAAAAAGTTCTTAAACAGGTAAAAAAAAAATAGAGAGAAAAGGAAATATACATCAAGAAACTAAACAAACAATGAAACTGCTACTTCAGTGTAGGGGAATTCTTTTCATTGTCATGGTGTGCTCAGATTTCATTTTGCACCTATGCAAGTACTGTCAGCTATTCATAAAAGAGTAACAAATCGTTTATAAAACATTGTAGACACACAAAGGAATTTACTTCATTAATGCAAAAGGATTATTTAAGATCATTTCCATGCTTACATAATTTCTCATCATTTGTTTCAAAAAGGACCTTCTACCGCATGTTATTTGTTGTTATTCAGGACAGCAGAATTGCTGGAAGGTGCAGTAAGAGCTGAAGAGCAGGCAATTAACACAGAAAGGAAAAACCACAGCAGAAACTCCAGCCAAAATCTCAGCCCCCTGAGTCTTCCCCTGACAGCAGAGAATGCAGATGGTGGCAGATAGAAATCTCCACTGCACAGGCTTCAGTTATGGCATCATTCCATTTCTAAATCCTGTTATGCACTTATAGATCAAGCACATAGAATACAGGAATCTGGCAACCTGAAATTTCAACACAAGGAAAAGGTAAGCCCACTGCAGACCGTGGCTGGAGGCAGCCAGTGGAGAGAGACTCCTCTCCAACCTCTTACTTCCACTGGTTATATTAAACACAAAAATTCTGGGAATCGGGGTTACATCCATCACTGACATACAAGCGCAGGTCACTGCACCATTCTGGCTCCCATATGGATTCCTAAATTAACAGACAGCTAATTTCTAAGATGAAAATTTTATCATTTTCGAGCCATTCTCCCCATGCTTCCCTCTCCTGCAGTATACTTGAGGGGGATCACAATTAATCCAGAGATCTGCCGTAGTTTTACTGGAGTAATCTGATCATGGGCTGTACTGTCAACAAGGAAAACTGTATCAGTAGCTTGCAGCTGACCATCAGGACACAAGGGACCATCTTGTTAACCAAAGACCACAGAGTAGCCCAAAAGATCTTTATCTTGGAAATGAAACATTGCCAAAGCTCCTCAGGTTGGCAGGCTCTCAGGGTGAAGGGGAAGAAGTTTCTAATAAACACTCTCCTTGGGTGACAAGCTCATTTTCATGTAACATTTAAAGAAATGAGAATTTCCTGTGCAGCTGTTAGTGTCCTCAGAGACACTGTTTCAGGCACTCTGTGCAATAGCTCCCTCTGCTCCCTCTTAAATCTAGTCAACAGCCACAGGCAGATTACGTAGCTGGGACTTTACCATCACAACCAGGAGCCTATAATAGCACTCATAAGCCAAGTGATTTATTTTCAATGCTGTCAGTATCACATAGAAATACAAATCAGTTCAGAATCTGGTGCTTTCCGCTTTAAACATCCACTGATGGTTAAAAAGTATCTCCATATTTTGCTAATCAAATTAAAACATCCTAATGTTATAAAACTCTAGGCTAATTTTAGACCTAAATACTGACCAGATCTGTGGTTACTCCTATTACCTGTCAGCGGCCATGATCTCTGCAGCATTCATAACGTTTTACTGTTCACTAACTTAGGCAACTTATCCTCCTGGGAAATGTACTAAAACACTGGATAAAAGACAGATCTTGCAAAATACTTCATGAGCTATAAACTAAAGAGAAGGCCACTGGCAAGGAATTTTTAGTTTTATTCCTCTTAGAAAAACAATGAATTCAAGAGTTGTGGTCTACAAACCTGGCCATCTGCTTATACGCTTCTTCAGCCACCGCAAAGATATGTGGATCCATATCCCCCATATTTTGGCCACTGTATGCATTGATGATATCTTCGCCATAGATAGGCAGCTGTTCATAAGGATTTATGGCCACTAAGACGATGCCTAGAAAGGAAAAGGAACAACAGGAATTATTAATAGGTGCTTCAAAACAAAAAAAAAAAATAGCTTTAACACCAACTATTGTTCTCAGCTTTCTAAAAATATTAACTGGGGAAGAATAAGAATCTGATATTACTGACATCGAGAGATACTTATTCTGACCATGGTTTGCGTTCAAAAAGTATCAGAAGAGTTAACTTCTACTCTGCTGCAGGAAACACATCAGGGACAACTACTTTCTTTTCCTCTCTGTCTTGTCTAGCACGCATAGAACAACCAGATTCAGAGTGTGTTGACTTGAAATACCACCTGCTCAGTGCAGTAAAACAATGAATGTGCATTGTACTTCCCTGTGTATTACTGTGAATTACAAATGATAATGAATTATAACTACTACATGGCCTCACTGACCCACAGTCTGGATACACCAAGTGTGTTAACTCTTCTGCTGCTACGCTGTGACCAGTTTTTGTAAAAAGCAACAAACTAGTCATTGTGTAATTTGGATTCCAGAGCATCTCAGCATGTCAGGCAGGACAACCTCTTGCTCAAAACGACAAAAAACCTCCCATTAGATATATTTCATAGTGCTGATACACAGCGGTACACAGTCATGCCAGGAATTCAAGTAATTACACCTCTAGAAGGCACCACAAAACACTCGTGTGTGTAACTGCTTACACCTTCCATTTTCTAGTTCTTAGATCCCAATTAAACACATATCTGCCTCTTTTAATACCATGTAAGATATACAAGTGGTATCTCCATCACTAAAGTGGCCATTTTAAAAATAGAATTTCTTCTCACATATGTATTTTGGTGCCTAGGAGTGTTTAATGCAGGTGCAGATAGCTGCATAGTGACTATAGCAAGCATGCTACATATGCTCCTTGGCCAACCACCCCTGCAGAACCTGCACCAGCAGCATTTCCACCACACTCAACTTGCTTCTAAATTTACCCAGAAATTCACACGCACACGCAGAGACTTCCTCAGTGCTGACCCCAGCCCTCTGCTCTGTGCAGATTACAGTGTTGTGATGACCCAAGAAATTTTCCATGGAAAAGCTGGGAGCAGGGAAGTGAAAGCAGCTACAGTCTAGCACGGCTGCTGGGAGCATCACCTGTCATGCACTTACAGATGAAGCACAAGCCCTAGCAAAAGCATTAAACAATAGAGTATCTGTCACAAAGAGATCTGAGAGACCTCAATCTATTTCCTCAAATATACAGCAGGTTTTATGTCTAGACACACCCATGTAAGTCAAGTCAGTGTTTTTCCATCAGCCATGACTCCACTGAACTGACTCAGGAGCTCAAATGAAAAGTCTCTATAAAACTGTATGCCAAGTTCTAATGCTGTAGTGATGAGCCAAAACATCAGGGAGTTATGAGGGGGGACACCTCAGCACCAGCAGACTCAAGCAATATTTCTGGTGTCGGTTTTTAACATCTGCCCTTTGTAACTGACAAGTAGTAAAAAGTTAAGTAACACTGCTCCAGGGAGCTGAGCCTTCCAGGCCTGCAAGTCTAATCAAAGAGACATTGAAAAAAAGCCATGCAAGGCTTCAGACAATTCCCTCCTGCTTTTGGCTACGTTGGCAAAAATAAACCCTTGAATTCAAAACAAGCAGCCCCTTGACAAGTCTCCAGCATATTAAATCACATATCTTCAGTAGCAACCTGTAAAATCAACAAACAACTACCACCTGGAAACATCCAAAACAAGAGAGTTAGGAATTATGTGCTTTGTACGGAACTTTCAAATCAGTCTGTCTCTTGCAGGACTGTAATCCAGATGAATTTATATATAACTTTATCTCCACTAAATCATGTTGCTATTTTAAGAAATATCATGGCCTGTCTCCGATCAGATTTATGTGCGTTTTCATTCCTACGATTACACTAAATTGAACTCTGGCTACTCTCTTTGCCATTCATCTTATATATACCCAAAATAAGTGTATTTAATTCTTTTCTTTTTAACATATTCGCCCATCTGTGCACAAACTGGATATTAACATAAATCATTTATTAACTTGAAGTTTGCTCTCCTGCATAGCAGGCAGTAGTTTATACATCTGAACTAACTAGCAGTATTCCCTGGCTTTTCATCCCAGCCATAGTAGGTTTTCCATATAAGCATCCAGATTTTCCTTTTTTCAACTTCCTTCATTAATTCTTCATTTTATATTCCCAACAGTAAAGCAGTTGAAAATGGCCCCTGAATTGCTAGTAAAAGGCTGACGTGAAATTATAAAATCAGTTTCTGTTTAAGTTTGGATTACTTCAAAGTGATATTTTAAAGGACTTAATATCCATTTGACACGTTACACTAAGACAGAGTGGTTGAAATAATTTCTAGGGCCGTGGACACCTACTTCTAGTTCTGCTGGTTGAGAACAATTCTCTTGGTGGATTAAAGTGTTTTTAATCTCCTTCAGGCTAAATCAACTGGGCTAGCTCAAACCACCTTCATGAGGTATTTAAACTAACCTGGTTAATGCGTGAGTCAGATTAAGGAGGCAAATGCAGTTCCTTTCACAGGCAGAGCTCTAAGGCAATAATCTTTGCAAAGGAGAAGTTAACTTGTACTCAGGACAGGAAATGACAGAGCAGTTTGAAAGGCGAATGTCCATGGCCAAAGGATCAGATTTGGAAGGGCTGACATGCCAACTGTATTTTCTTTAGCTTGTAACATAACGTACACATGCCTACATCCCAAGCTAATAAATTCACCACATACTGCATTCCTCTGGTCTCTTCAGGAAGAGTTAAACCTCATTCACCTGCACTTTCACCACCAGGAACCCCCACGCTACTGGATCCACATGTTTCTAATAAACCCACATGTAGCTACCAGAATCATCACTTGAGGCTTGTTTGGAAGCAAAGCAGCTGACCAAGCTCCACCATCCCACGCCCTTTGGCAGACCCATCCATGAGGAGCTAACTGCCTTCCAGCACTATGAGAAACTATAAAACCAGCCAAACCCACAACTGAAGCTGCACTAGGGAAAACATGAGAACAACATGCTTTCCCAAACACGTCAAAACAGAACTAGAAGAAAGCACATTCCTTTTGAGAGCCCCTTCAATGATGCTAAACACAGAGCATATATGTAAGCAGCCAAAACATGAACCGGGTAGGCTGCCTTGCAGGAGAGGTACAGCAGTATCAGTAGGCACAGGACCATGAAACTCAGAGTGAAACCCTTAGAACCTCAAGCCATGAGATTCCAGTTGTTCAAGGCCCTTTCACAAAATGTTTCCCCATCAAGACCTTTGGGTAGGGGCACCAGGGAGTGAAACACAGACAATGCCTAAACTGGGGAACTGAGGAAGTTTCCCAGTGCAGACACAGGAACATGCACCCTCAGAAGGGGTTGTCCAGAGAGGCTGCGGTATCTCCATCACTGAAGATACTCAAATCTCAGATACAGACTGGTTCAAGAGCTGAGCAACCTGATCTGGTGAGACCTGTTTTAAGTAGGGAGCTTTACTGAAGATTTCCAGAGGTCTCTTGCAATCTAAATTATTCTGTGCCTCTAGCCACGCTCTGACTGCATGATAGGATGAGACATGGGTATGAATCATCTCCCACTCCTACAGGAATGAAGGCTGGCTGCAAGCAGAGGGTGGCAAAGTCTGATTCAGTCCTCCACAGTCTGGACACCTGAAAGCAGGACTGGGAACAGACACACTCTGCTGGGCATCCGCAGACTAGAAATAGCCAGAGTGAGCACAATGTGGCAGGACATTAATGCCTACAGTCTGTCCATCACAACATGTTTAATGTGCTGGTTGCCTTAGCACTCCATACACATCACCATAGGTGGAACTGTAACAGTGACCAGAAGAGGGAAAATCTGACCCTTGGTATATTCTATATGCAGAGCAGTACAGAACAAGGCCTTCAGTTACCTGCAGCCGTGATTAGCTGATATCTGTCAAAGGCCACCTTGCAATAGGACTTTTCTACCCAACAGTTTGCAAAACAAATGAAATTATAAACAGCAAGTCTAATAATATATGATAACATCAAGGAGGTTCAGGGTATTCTGGCTTGGAATACCAAGAACTGGGACTATCCTAATAAAGTCTGATTAGACAAAGTTAAATTGTATATTAAAAAAAGAAATCATGGGGCATGTTTTCTCCAGGCATAAACTGGGCTACAACGGATCTGAAATGATAATTTCACTACAGGTACTGGAGAAATGTGTCTTTGCCTCAACCAGACAAGAAGGAAATTTTCAATATCTAGTTTCTAGCAAGCACACCATCATACTACGTTTTGTTTTACTCAAAATGTAAAACATCCACTAACGATTTAAACTGTTTCTTGTGCACTGGCATAATGTCCAAATACAGATAAACTAGAGAAATATTTGAAAATTTACAAAGTTTATGTATATTGAAAGGTTATATTAAAAGTTAGCAGTGTTTTGACTAAACACTGAGATTTAAAAGAAACACATGCACGCAAAGCTCAGAAACATGAAATCTAAACTTTGAGCCTAAATTACCTCACAATGTTTCTTTAAAATAGACCACTCAGCTGCAATTCTGCACTTATGATGAAATTGTCATTAAAGTAACTTCCTCTCATTCTGACCATCTGAAAATAACACGTGCAATTACAACTTCAGGTAACCCCTTATGAACAAAAGGGTATTTTGAAAACCAAGATTGTTCCTAATTATGACTGGACAAGCACTGGCTCATGCACTGTTACAAATTCACTCCAATAGTTGCACTGATTGGAAAACATGAAAAGGAAAATAAACTGTATTTTCTATACAGAGAGAGAGAAGCTCAGTGCAGAGGTAGACAATCATAGCTGGGCAATAAACTCACCAAACAGCAAGGCTCACCCCCTGCATCTGCACCATGTGAAGCCCTCCTCCAGCCCGTGCCTATCAAGCAAGCCTATGGGGAACACCAATGCTCTTCTCTGAACCTTAATGCTGCCAAGTATGCTTGAAGCACTTAACAATCACAACGAACATACGGACATTCATAAGAATAGCCCAAGATGACCTGTCATTAACTTACTTTAAGGCAGACATATCAATAATCAACGTCCCTTTTCCCATTTAGGGCATTCTCTGTAAAGATTATGGTATGGAAAGACTGTACTTGCCACAATAGGTATAGATTAGTTTAGAGTCTATGAATCGAACTTTGAGGTTGTGTAGAACAGCAGGTTCATGGAGATAACTGAGTGCTGTGAGGTCATTTTCACCAACGAGTATGTCAGGGTTTCGCAAAGGCGGGAGTTCCTTCGTCTTCGGATCTAGGCAATATTCTAGGTCCTGAAAATCAAATGAAAACACGTGTTGAAAGAGCTGGTGTTTAGGTTTCCTCATTCAGTCCCTCCAGCCATTCTTCCCAGCAAAGGATGTTCCCAAAAAATAAAGCAATATTTAAACTATCTGGTGATTTCAGTTTGCAGCTCTTTCTCCAAAATGTTCAGATTTCCCAAAAGGGTATTCTACATACATACCAGGCAACCACAAAGAGACATCATGTTTTTAGACTAGATATAAGGAACTGGATTGGATATAAGGAAGAAGTTCTTTACTGTAAGGGTGGTGAGGCACTGGAATGTGTTGCTCAGGGAAGTTGTGAATGCTCCATCCCTGGTGGTGTTCAAGGCCAGGTTGGACAGAGCCTTGGGTGGCATGGTTTAGTGGAAGGTGTCCCTGCCCATGGCAGGGGGGTTGGAACTTGATGATCTTAAGGTCCTTTCCAACTCTAACTATTCTATGATTTCATGATTCTATGACAAACTATTACTTAAGCAAACCCCTTGCTTTTGCTGCGGCATATTTTTTTATTAAATAAAACAAAATATGTTCTATCAAATATGTAACCAGTTTTTCCAAATTATCTTCCCCTTGAGAGGAACACAGGAAGCAGATTCCCATCAGCCAGCTTCATACACTAATACAACATGAGAATATGGGAAAACATCATGAGGTACACATAAATTGGAAAAAATACAACTTACAATTTTTGCAGATGAAAATCAATCTCTGACATAGATGGTTTAATTGCACCTGTCTCTAGATCTAAAATCACTTTATTTACTTGCTATTTCCTTGTCCCCACATAATGTGACTTAACTGGCAAACACCCCCATTCTACTACATGTAAGTATGCAGCATCATCACACAGGCTGGAATACACAGAGGGAAAATTAACCTCATCAGATTAAAAAGGTTGTACTCATATTGTCATGTAAGAAATTTGAATCAAAGACTGAAATTCATTCAAGTAAGATATTTTATTTAGAAGCTGTTCTACATATATAGTCTGCTCTTTTTACTTTACTGCTGTGGAGGCCTCTACATGAAAGTAGGATCTAAGCTGCCCACTCATAAGAAAAAAGAAGAAAGTAAAAATAAGTATTTCACCTCCTGCATTAGATCTTTATTTTCCATTAGAAGATCTGAGGAATCACCATCATTAAAACGAAATCATCATTTAAGCAGCATGAGAAAAAAGAACAGGCCTTCACTAGAAGGAGCTTTTTGAAGACTCGTCACCATTTCTGTAAACTGTATACAGAATCATTTTTGTCATGCCCTTAGTCCTTTTCCCTTTTTTATCTTTATTAATCTTCTGCTCAATTTACAAGTCACAGTTCTTTCTCTGCAACACTGTTCTCCTAGCAACACTGTTCTCACTGGAATATCAAACCAGGGTTATAGGTTTAACAGCACAAGCAGAAAAAGATGATGCAACTGAACATAACAGGCAGTTGGGTAAAAGCAACCATCTTTTCATTTTATTTTAAAAATCAGGCAAAATGGATTCTTCCAACTACCAGTATCATTTATCACACCAAAAATAATACCACTGGAAGTTGGTGGCTAAGTATAACTGCACATACATAAATACAGATATATTTTGATATAATGCAGCTTCCTGCATTAGATGTGTCAGTCTCCAGTCAAGAATAAAACAATCACCTTATGAACCAGACCTACCTTGCCCTCTTCAAGTCGAAGCTGGAGGACTTTATCTCCAGGTTTATAGTCTTTGAGAAGTTCTGCTGACTTCCACACCTCCTCTGGATCAGGGATCCAAACCCTGGCATACTGCAATACAGGAACAACAGCAAAAGATCATTGACTGCTTTTGGCAATATAGTTAATTCATCAATGTACATGACACCCAAGCCACGTTTTTCTTTTTTTCCACATGGATGCTTAACAGCCAAACCCTTGCATCTGTACGTCTGAGGTAAGCTGTTCTATTGATAAAAGGCTATACAAGCTTAATTTTATTCCCCACCAGAAACAGACATTTCCCACGCAGAATAATGTTACAAGATACACATTCAATGCTGAAAATCTGCAAAGAAAAAAACCATCTATGATTTTAGAGAGATCAAATACTTGGCTATAAAAAAAATTAGAGTAACTCTTCCAAGTAGGTTCTAAATGCATTTGCAACATAACATTATATAGCTCTTTCTGCCTTTTTTTTCTCCCCCCCGCTAAGAGAACACTTTGGCACATCCGTGTTAATTCAGGCAAAGCTACCCGATCTCAAGCATTAAAAGCTCTTTCCTTTGTAGTTGTAAATAGGGCAAGTTTAAAACAGATTATCCCCAAAATGCCAACAGAAAAAAAACTGAAAAGATTTGGTTGAAAAGGCCTCCAAATAATAGAAAAAACCCTCAACAAACCAGCATTCCAGTTAATGCCTATTTTCACCCAAACTTTATTCATAAAAGTAACTCAGAACAAACATATCGCCTGTTTTCAAAACCAGAAAGTATTTTTAAATGGGTAAAGACATAATGGTCATGTCATACTCTAGAATCAATTAAAGGCGTATGGAAACCACCTAGTTACTTACACAGTTGCATATCCATGCAAATAAGTACATACGAAAGCAGCTCTTGAGTAATACAAGGAAAAGGCTATGACATTTTTAATATATTAAAGCTTCTGAACTGATGCTCTTACAATGCTTTGAGAGCACTGAGATCATCCCACACCCATCACCTTTGCAAACAAAACAGCTTTTTTGGCTTTACAGGTGCAGCCATGTTGCAAAACACTCTCAATCCACCAAGTTATTTCAAAATAACTGTTAAGTATCTGACAAAGCAAACACTTGATGGCAGAGAAAACTGCATGTGTTCATACAGCTTCATCACCTAATCTTACACAACTTATCTTTGCATAGCATCTTCTGCCTCAAAGAACGCTGAAGCACTCTTTCCCCCTATTAACCCAGCTTTCCCTCCACTTAAAATGGCAAACTTCTTGTTTCTACTAGGGATCCTTTGAAAGACCAACTTTACATTGCCACCTTCTTGCAACACAGGAAATGATAAAGTGTGTTCAGCAAACACAATGGGTTGGAGAGAAGACCCAAGGAGCCCCAGCCCCTGGTCCAGGAGAGGGATGTGTACCCTGCCTGGATGGAGGCTGCCAGGAAGGTGCAGCCTTCAAACTTGACAAAAGCAATTTGCTTCCCATATCCAGGATGTTTCTCAAGAACAGAGCACGTGAGTAATTTACAGCAGGCTAAATCAATGGCTTTTACCCTTAACACTCTGCAGCCTTTAAAGCACTGCTGCTGCCTTTGCCTAAAAAGCTCCTAACTCTGGAAAAGTACATGCCATGGATGTAAACGAATCCTCTCTACTGAGTGAAAGAAGAAAAGAAATGAAATAAAGAATTTAAAATTGGCTTCAAAACCACTTTCATTGTTCCCACTACAGAGTATGCTGTGCTCCCACACATCATCTCTCTTCATCTTCACTGGATGTTTATGCTAGCCCTAAGAATCTAATTTACACTGAGAAGAAACTGTTCTTTGTAATAAATGTGGCTGTGTTGTGGGTTTTTCCCCATCAACCTTTATTATTTTCATATGTATTTGCTATTGTTTCCAGTACAAAAGTACAGTATTACTTTATTATTTACACACCCTCATCCCTCTCCCCAAAATATAAGAATATTGATGAATTATCTGAAAAATTAAAGATCCCAAAACAATTCCTCTGTATGTGCTCTTGCCATTGACAGAGCACTGTATGTAACAGCAATGGAGGCCAACAGAAAGGCAGAGGAGCAGCTGGGAAATTAGCAGCAGAAGCCACGATTTGGGCACTTGGATTATGTGTTTGGTTTCAGCCCTGCTGTATCCACAACTCACAGGCTCAAAAACCTTGTTTGGGTTAAAATGAAGGTGAGTGGTAATACATGTATGTGCCAATGCAAATACAAACCAACAGAAACTGCAGCATAATTCCAAATTAACTAGGACGTGACCATAGAGGTGCAGCATTAAAGCCGAGTATTCCACTCAGGAGCAATGTCTTCTTTCCTTTACACTTGTTTTTTAAACAAAGGATTCCCCATAAAACTTCAAACTTACCCCAATGTACTTGTTTACAGAACTCTTTTATCTGAAAAAAATCAAAACCCTGCCAGAAAGGGGCGAAGTTTTTCAGTTTAAAGCAAAGATGCTGCAGTGTCAGCCTGAAGACTGAATGTCTACCACACTTTGCTGAGGTTTTCCTCCACCCCAGCTATAGAAGCAGTTCCCCATCCTCAACATTTCTGATGATGTTATTTCCTGCTCATCACAGGAATTAAAGAAAGCAAAGTAAATGTAATCTGAAAGAGGAAAGCATTCAAATACTGTCTGGCAAAACAGGTCAGCAGGCTGGTTTCCTCTAGGCTACACAAAGAAAAGTTTCCTGATGTAAAAAAGGCAGCAGCCTTCTAAGACACAAATACTGTTAACTTCAGGCAGGAAATGCTGCATAGCAGTTTCTAACTGCATGATCTATGCCAGCATGAAACAAGCACCTTTAATTTATTCAGCAGAAAGTGTACATTTTCTCCTGTCTAGAGAAGGGAAAGGAGAAAACAGATCACCATAGAAACTGGGTTCTAACCCAGTTTACTACAGACAGCTGAACCTTCCACATGACATAACACCACAGATACTGAAGTCATCCTATGAGCACTAAGCTGTAGCTTTTCATTGCCTAGCCTTAAATCCCTGCCAAAGAAAACACCTGGTAAAATGAAGAAGTGGGAGGAGAGAGAGATGTTCCTTCTTATAAGAACTGAATCATTTCACAACATTCTCACCTCCTTAATTTAGCAGAATGATTTGCAACATAAGATTTTCAGTCTTTTATATAATCAGTTGCTGTTAAAATCCCACTGCTGGCTAGCCTTTAAAGGGATCCAATCCTGCAGGAGAAATTAAAGCACCACCACTGGTGCGACCAGAACCGAGGGCCTCTCTCCTGGGAATTATCTTACTATTGTCCATTCATCACTCTTTATTTACTAGTATATAAAATCAAGTTTATGACTACATTAATACTAAAATATGATAAACTTGTAGAGACACCAATTTACAAATCAGCCCTTTAAAAAGGGAAGGAAATTCTAGCCGAAAAATGACAATAAATTCTAAAATTATAGCACTGAAATGACAATAAAAATTACAGTAAGAATCAAATGAACCTCAGTGAAATTGTATCCGATTCTGATCAATGAATGCTTTACTCTGTAATAGTTCAATGCAAATTTGAACCACCAGCATAAAACTGCTGACGATATAACAGTGCAATGTATTCAAGGAAAGGCAGTGAATGATATTTTAGAATGAAAATGTAAGGCACACAGATGAAATATGCCTGAATACAGAAAGAAAACAAACAATTAAATGAACATTGACAGGACTATTTCAAACCCAGTTTCTTGCCTAAACTCCCTTCCAGCCTCAGCAGGCTAACATAAAAAAACCCACCACCTCCAAAATCACACAAAGTATGGAATACCTATTCAACGAAGGTCAAATAGGGCTGCTGAAAGGCAATGGCTTAGTGGTATCTACACTATTAGTGACTCTTTAGAAGAGCTCACAGCAGAAACAAACAGAGGGAGAAGTTTCCATTTATTGCGGGTGGGTCAGAAAGCGGGCTGTGTTATTACAGTTTTATATAATGAGAAAATATAATCGGAAATTGCAATATTCTGTCATACCTCATGATTTGCTGTGTCAGATCACATGAAGAAATCAGCAGACTATAAGAATTATCTACCAAGTAAGATCATATGATTCACAAAGCCTCTCTTCTGAGATATTAACCTCTTGAAGTACTAATTGACATTGCTGACAGAACAGAATTAGCAATGCAGACGGCTCAGCTGTCGTTCCAGCAGTCAAATAGTTTTCTACTTCCCTTGCACAATCACAAACACTACCGGAGGAGATACAGCTATCTTCCCAGCTTGGCAGCTCTTCTGATAACAGCTGGAAGAGTTTATGAAATTATCTATATCCTAAAAAGAAAATTTCAACCCAAAAAGAGCTGTCCCCACTGTCTCAGCAAGCTCCGCCCATGCAAGTGAACCTGTATGAGAATTCACTTTAGCCAAGATCAGCTATTTATTTACACACAGCCTCAAAACCCAGGGTCTTTCAGGTGTCAACCATGGAAACCTTACAAGAGGCACTGCCCCCCTCTCTTTCTAGAATGACCTCAGGTTTGAGTAGGAATAAGCCAGCTCGGTGATGTCTACATCAGAGATACCATCAATTCCGGCAGCAGTAGCTGAAGGAGCTGGTGGCACAGCAACAGCTGATGAAAGTCAAAGCCAAATTAGACCGAAGTCATTCAGTGTTGAACCTGTTGCTAACTGAACACAGCCACCTGGAGAGAGCAGGCTGCATTATTAGGCTGGAAAGAGAGAAGTGTCCGTGCCAGCAAGGCATGATATCAAAATAGAGCACAAAGTGGTAAATGTTCACACTGCAGAAGCGTTGAACTTATCTGCGCAAAACACAAACTTATTAGAAAAGGACTTCTGAGCTGTGCCATTTCCTTGGATGGGACTGCTCTGAAAACATAAGTTGATGCTGTTACAAGAATTTCCTTTCAGCTTTTATCTTCTCCCCTATACTTGTTCACAGCACCACTACCGTGGATGATAATACTGAGCCTAGAAACACTTGAAACAGAAATGTTCAGCTTTTATATTAACCCCATAAGCAGATGCACGGCCAGGTGAGTAACCAGTCAAACACAAGTCTTAACTTCACCAACCTGGATCCCCTACAAAGAGATCCTGATCATTCACACACAAGGTGAGAGGAGGTCCCACTTCTTTCACTGCTGAAGCCACTAAAATTTCTGCTATCTGCCCTGTGACACACAGGCAGTCCTCAAGGAAGGACTGCATTTATACCAACAAACTGCTGCTGAGGCTGCACTCTGAAAAGAAAGATAAGACTTTACTCTCCTTTCATCAAAATGCCAAGTAACCAGGGAGGATCGGACATCAGAGCATTTCCAAGACAAGCAAGCTGCTGCAGAACTCACCTCAATTCTTATGGCCTGCAGGAAATGGCATCATTAACTTTGCAAAATAATCAAAACAAAAATTATCAGTTTTCTTAAAGGCAGCAGCATTTTGGGGGCATGGAGCATGTTTTCCCTCTTGTTGCTCAGCAACAGCCATTTATATACCTCTCACCTCTTGTACAGTTTAAGGCCTGGTATTTAGAAAGTGCTAATCTAAAGAGACATTTCCATCATGCTATATAGAGGGGAAAATACATGTGACAAGTTCTATTAATGTTTTATCTGAAAAATAATCTCACACAGCTCTTTTACCTAATAGGAAGATCAAAAGCCCTGTGTTGTTCTGACCTGTGGGAATTCCCCGACCGGCCACATGCAGAGCTCCCAAACAGCATCCAGGGAACAGTGGTGACTCTGAGCGGTGACACCCCAAGACACCACCACCACAAACTTGCATGCTACTGACGTTGAGTTTGCATATGTAAGTCAAAGTGCCTTTCCTTCTTTCTTTTAAGCATTTCTATAAGGAATTCTTTGCATTTAGGGCCTGGTGTCTTGTAAAACAACCCGCAGGTTGTTTGCCATACACATCTTGATTGTTCAAGGTTCAATCAAAAACTGTCGGCATGCCACAAAGAATCACCGCAGCAAGATTTACACCTTCAGCCACTGGGAAAATGTCTGTTGACTTACACTTACCTGAAACTTCACCTTACTTCAAGCGATACAAAAAAAACTAAATCCCCAACACAGGATATGTGCACATGCTGCTACAGGCAACCCTGGTCAGCAAACAGAAATGCAGACTTCTTAAAGTTCCTTGAAATACTACAGTTTTAGCAACCTTTCTACTGCAATTCAGAGCAAATTATCACCCTGCAAATCTATGCACGGGGTCTGACATCAAGGCCAGAAAACTCAGCGTTTTACCTTAAACCATCAAATCTACAAAGAACAGTTATATTCCCAGGTTGTAGTTGATACAATTTTTGTAAGGCACATTTTTAAGGAGTTAACACACATAAACCGTTTAAAAGTTGTGAATTATTTTCATCTTTAAAAACGTAACTTTCTACATTCTATGTTGATTGTACTTGCCCTCTTCAGAATGTCACACTGAGGGAGACAGAGCTGGTTTATACCCAGTCATTATTAACCCAGACAATACTTCACTATGAGCTGCTGCACACAGGAACAGCATTTGTCAGCTCCTGGTGTGTTTCACAGACCCTCTTTCACAGGCTCTTCTCCATCTTCAGACACAGTTACCATCCCGTACGCTGTGATCATCACTCATCTTGCGATAATGCCAGTAGCACCCACCACTGAAAGCCACTGGACAGCAATGGGACGTCACACGCAGCGCTCCTGGGCACACCATGAAGTTGCCCACATGATGCTTCTGACAGGGCCTAATTAAGGCTGTACTGTCAATTACTGAAAAATAAATCATGTTTCACAAAGTGCCACACAAGGACTGGGGCAGATGCTGTCCTGGACAAGGTGTTAAATGGGAAGTCAGCTACATGCTTCACCACACCCCCACCACTACCACAAGCTTATATAGGACACAACAAGGAGTAATGATCCTCCTGCACCACTGCCCCTGCTGCTCCCCACCTGCCCTGTCTGACTGCGGGGCTCCTCACACATCACCAGTCATCAGCAAACCTGCAGCATAACAGCCCACATTAAAAACATGGTGAAACACCAGTACTTCTACCTTACTTGCTGCAGTATGCCATTCCCATTCAGTGCAGCACACTGATCAAGAAATGCTCGTTTAAAGTAAATCAGGCTTAAAAATGGATATTCAAACCAAAAAATCAATGTTTAAGAAAATATTTTCAACTGTTTCAATACTGTGTTTGAAACAGTTTTGATTTCTAGACCCGTCAAACAATGAGCACGACTCTGAAAGATCTTCAGGAAGATGACAATTACAGCTACATCAAACCCACCCATGTTTTGGTCACTACTTGAGACAAACCAGCTGAATAACCACAATAAGGTCAGGGAAAACATCAAGCAGAGGTGTGACAGCTATCCCAGACTGAGTGACAGGGAAATATTCTTACTCACATAAAACTTCATTTGGGGTGATGCCCACACAGAGAGGCACACACTGCAATGCATTTTGATCCGTAACACCACAGTGAAGGCCAGCACTGAGTTATATGCTAGTGATTTCAAAAAGAATTATAAGTTTGCCTTAAAACCCCTAATTCATGCAACCTGAAAAACATAAGAGTTGTAGAAGAGTGGCCACAAGAAATTTAAGGGCCAATGAAACAACTCTAGCCACTCCCTGCATATTAAGCCAATGAGACATATTGAAAAAAGAATATTAGGGAAAGGATGCATGATTTCATGTGTGCTTACAGTGAATGTTGCGGGTATATTACAAAAATATTCCAATTTAAGAATTTTTTAAAAGCCAGTACTTAAGGAACACACAAAACCCCCCATTCAATGTGTCATGATGAACATCATGGGTGCCTGAATTCAAGATCCAAAAAACCAAATACCATGAGGGCAAATGAAAAAAGTGGTTTTGTTTTAACACTATGATGCAAGTCACAACACAGACTCCACAGCATCATTACCTAAATGCTGAAATACGTATGATTTCCAGGCCACTGGTACAAATTCAGTCCGGACTCTCATGTTTTCACTTGCTGATGTCACACAATGAAATGTTCTTCACTGGATTTGAGATCCTACAAACCACCAAAGTTTCCAGAAACCTCGCCCGCAGAAGCCAGGGGAACTGATTCGTTTCTCACAACACGCAGCACAGCCCAAGTTTTGCTCGAGGACAGAAGGGGCTCACAGCACTGGCTGCAGCTGGTTCTTCATCCTGGGCTCCTACACGCAGAGAGAGGAAGCGCTGTCTTTTGTCTCAGTGCCCCTGCTTCAGCGCGGAGCCATCTGCATCACTGCCATGAGACTATTTGGTGTATCTGGCACTCACTTAGGC
The DNA here is from genome assembly GCA_009867235.2 of Psittacus erithacus. Lineage (NCBI taxonomy): Eukaryota > Metazoa > Chordata > Aves > Psittaciformes > Psittacidae > Psittacus > Psittacus erithacus. The sequence goes on from WYDI02052629.1 coordinate 331,435, forward strand.
AGGAAGGGGAAATAAAGGGTTGTATTGATCGGGCAGATGCACTGCATCGTGCCCTGCTGCAGCACTGGGGTTTGAAACAAGAAGTTATTGAGGAAAAAGTCGTGGAGCCATAACTATCACATGGCTCACAGAGGTGGAATAAAGCTAAGTTTTCTGGTATCTGTAAAGCATCTGGTGTATGGAACATTGATGACTTCAGTGTGAAAGCTTAATTCAAAAGTTAAAAAGGAAAGGAAAGGTATTTGGCATAAATTTTGATAATAGATAAGAATGTACTTTTTCCAAGTATCTCTTTGCAAAGTCGAGCTCAAGTCCAAACAGCATTCTTTAGTTGTTACTTAATCCTAACCCCAGCTCTCCCCAAACAACATAGTCACACTGAAAGTAAAACACCTGCGTGAGGTTCTATCATTAAAACAGAGCTTTTTCTGACTGAGCTAGACTTATTCAGGGAAAACTAGTTTTACCCAGCTAAGCCATAACATAACTGTCATTATGGTCAAGTCCACACCACAGACACCTTTCTGCCATGTAACAGCCACCTGACATAAGTGGAGCACATCTAATGAGGTTATATTTATTCCCACCATTTTTTCATGGGAAATCAACAAAGTCCCCACGCAAGGAAACCAGAATGACCTGCTATGAACGAGCTGGCAAGCTCCAACTTCAAACCAGCGAGCAGTTAAACCTCCCACAGAGCCAGGGGAAGCTCTGAAAGCGGAACTAGCGTTAAGGCCAATGTTGCTCTCAGGAACTCCCCAGCAAGAGCTGCTGCACTTCTTCCCCTGCAACCCTCAGCCCTGCTCCCATACATCCCCCAAGGGATGTAAATGAACGCACAGGAGTCACAACCGGGCTGCAAGCACCGGCACCACCAGCTCCTGAGGGCTGCCTGGTCCAGCCCATTTCCTCACTACAATTCTAACCTCTATTAACATGAGAAATTACAGAAAACACCTCTGTCTTGTAGAGGGAAGTGAAATTGGTGTCTTTCACAATGGCTGGAAATCGTATACCACATTCAGCCCTGGAGAAACTATACCACTTCTGGTCTGTACAAGAAGAGATCTCTATTTGATTGTTTGCAACACGCTTATATTGCATTTGTATTTCCAGTATATAAGACTGTCACAAGGAAAAGAGCACTCTGGCATTCGATTCTAACAAGTTCTGCAAATGCTTCTCCTCATGTAAGATTTCTCTAAGGGAGACAATGTCCTAAACAATGAAATTATTGTCTGGCATATCTGAAAAAGTCTTCCTTGTGTATTCCAGATCATAAGTCAAAACTCTACGTGCTTTAAACCTTAATAAACCATTGTACGAACAAACTATAATATGCTTGGTTGTACAGGCTTCACCTATCTTAAACCCAAGAAAAAACAAACATTTTACTTACTTTCACATACATACAGTCTAAACCATCTATTTCCATCCTGTGACTCTTGTAAGACAGATTTTCAGCACTTCCAGAAGCAGTTGGTGTTCCTTTTCCGGGCAAAATGGGCTCAATCTCCATGGAAAATACTTCCATATTTCTTATATTGGTGTACACTAACTCATAAGGCAACTTGGGAATCTCTCTGTCTGGCTTCCTCAGCAAAACAACTGAGGTCATCTGCTTTAAAGACACTTATGAATAACCCATGGAGTCTGCAGAGAATAACGTGTGACAAGCCATGTTGGGGCAATAAATTCCTGCATTGTTAGACCAACTCATAGTATTTTTACACTCTTGTGCTACAAAGAGCAAGAGCATCCTCCTGTAAATCACAAAGTAATTGCAAAACTCTTGTCTTGTGATAATCAAATGGAACAAATCAAAGCCACCGTTGGTAAACTGCAGCAAGACTACATGGTTTTTCATACCCATTTACAAAAAAGAGACCACATGGGTATGAAAGTCATCCAGATGAGAAGTCTCTGTTCTCCTGTATTTAGGAGAATATAGGAGAGAAACATGCAGTTTACATCTAACCACACAGCAATCTTGGGAAACTTGACACAAGTCACACATCATATATTCCCTGCCCCCCATGTTGTCTACTACAAAGACAGAATGAGAGCTCTTCAAAGCAATGCTGCTTTAGTCTTTACATTAAATTGCAAAGCAAGGGCTCTCATCAGACCACAGTGCATTTAAGTAGCCTGGAAGAGTCTGCTCTTAACTATCCCCACTGTCTCCTAAGAGCGAAATAAACTCAACAAGCCACTTCTGCTAATTACCAGTGGCACTTTTTACCCTATATGAATTACCCTCAGAGCCCTACCTACAGCCACACCTGAAGTGATGTTAAGAGGCAGAAATGAAGACGCAGTGAGCAATGAGGGAAATGCAACAGCTTTCAAGATGTTCATAAAATAACCACAACTTTCCCCAAGCAGCACAGAGCTAACAGACTCAAAGATGATCCTGCAGGCACAGCTGCACTCTGCATCCCTGACTGCTTCTCCTCCAATGTCATCTTCATACCGCTCCCTCAGAACGTTTCGCAGCACAGTGACTCCTCATTCATTCTTATTTGATGTTTGGGTTTGTACCTTCTTCTCCCTTAACATTTTAAGAAGCTTTACCCAAGCCTTGAGTACCTGCATGCCATTCGCATTCAGGGAAAGATCTGCGACAATTCTTGCTATTGTCCCTGATTAACAGGCCAAAGAAATAAAATCCATGCCACTAAGGAGAACAGATGGTGTAAAGACACAAGATCTCTGCTTTTATTTATAAGTAATTTTACATTATATTTATATATATAAATTTATATATCTTTATAATATATATTTCACATTTATATATTTTTTATAAGTAACCCATTTTCACCTTCCTCAGGATTTGCATTAAAATTTGCAAATACATTAAAAGTTGGATCAATATGTGCAATCCACAGACATACAGTAAGAGTGAAACTTTATTAGTAGTGCTTAATGTTCCCTATGCTGACCTTCCAGCTACCTAATGACCAGAATTCAGCAAGAGCAGCACTCCCTTAATGTAATCACACCAAGTACTTAGTATTCTTTTAAAAACAAGCAGAAGAAACCTAAAAAACAAAAAAAAAAAAACAAGCTTTTCAGCCAGCACTGATTTCTTTTTTACATTTGTATACATACTGACACATACAAATAAAACTCCTAAATACTGTGATTAACAGAGCAGGCAGCAAAGCAGCTGTATCGTGACAGAAAAGACGGAGGTTATGACCCCGACGGCCAGGAACAGGAAGATCCCAAACCACCAAGATTATCAGCTCAGTATCTCTGGTGCTTTTCACATGCGTGCAGTGCTGGGCAGTTCAGGTTATCCATCTCACACAGTATTTCACATCAGGCTACTGCCTATAGCATGCTGAGACAGTGGGCTATGCTAAAATGAGTGGAATCACTATGTCCCTGAGATGGTGGGTGTCCTGAAAGAGGAAGCTACTCCTGAAAATACTCTCGCTATTAAACATTAAAATTGGGTTTTAAGTGACCAATCTACTGCAACACTGCATACACAGAGCTTAACACAAAGAACTCAACAAGATGACATCCCTAGGATATGTTTTAATTTGTTTTCCTGCACAAATTACTCTGGACAGCTATACAACAGCAAAGCCATGCCCTGCAATAAGAGGAAATCAAGAATAAAAGGCCCAATTCTTCAGATTTACATGCTTGATTTCAAAGCATGAATTAAGCAATGCAATTATTCACATGGAATAAAGATAAATTTTTGCAGTATCAGGCTTAAGCAAACCCACGGTTAAGCAAAGCCAAGCAACACTGAGAATAGGAGGAAATGATGCAGTCCTAAGAGTGGCATAGAGCATGGGCTGGCACCAACATGAAAGCACTGTTCTCTGCCAGGAAGTCACTAAAAGCCTTGCTATTAGTGTTGGTAGACAAGGCCTTACCAACCCAATCACACAACACTCCGTCCTGGATGCAGCTCAAAAGTAAAGCCAACAGAAGGAAAAACTTACTGTACAAAGAGCCTTTGAATTCAACATGGTTTGAATTTTCTCTATCTCGCAGGCCATTTAGATAACAGATTCAATTTTGTGCCTAATGCATTTCTACTTACTTAAAAGTTTTGGTACCAACTGAAACCCATCAATCTCTTGGGAGCATCATCCCCAAAACAAAAACATGCCACTGTTGTGGTATATCAGGAATGGGGTTCTGGTCTACGAAAATAACAAGCAGAAAGACATAGCTTGAGGAAAAAGTCACAGACATGATGAAGATTTCCAAGAACCACAGCTTTAGTCTGACCATATTTTCTGCTACAAGAACCACCTATTATTAAGGGAAATAGAGAGTTCTTCCTTGCTATTTCAGCTGCAGAGAAGACAAGCAGAAGGTGCACAAGCAGCTACAACTCATTTGAGTAGCTTGCTGATGGAGCAGCTGGAACAATAGCCTTGCCCAAGCATGGTTTCTTGGCCTCAGGCCCAGCTGTACAAATACTACCAGGGTCCAGCATGATACAGGCAGTAGTAAACGCTGCTCCACTACAGCAAGCACGAAATTGGATCAGAGTTAACCTCTGCACCTTCAAGCGTACAAAATTAAACCCAACCAAGCAGAGTTCAGACTCCGCTCATCCCTAACTTCATACAGGCAAATAAAGCTAAGCTGCCTCTAATCAAAAGGCATAAACCAAACCCACTGTATCAGAGGAGCTCTTGCAGCTTTACAGCTCCAAGTGAAACTGAGTCCATTGCTTCCCACTAGCCAAGATGCCTTTCAAACCAGCAACGCCTGTACGTATGCTCATATATACATGCATGCATCACAGACTCCAGTAATACAAGCAACACTTCAAGTAGTCAGGTATTTGTTTCATGTATGCTTTGTGTTTTCGAGTAATGAAATCCAAATTCAATGTCCCCACAGGACACCCCAAGTTGCTGGCTCTCCTGAGGTCAGCTGCAGATGCTGTTCTGACTTGCCAGAAATTCAGGCACCATCCCACTGGTACCCACAGGCCAGCAGACTTGCCAGCTGAGCACTACTTTTCCCTCACAGCAGAAGCACCATTTACAATTAACCTATCACTTCTGGCTTTTTTAGAATCCTATTAAAAATAGACCATCCAGAAACAGTGAAACCTTGTGATACTGGACGGTTATGTGACTTCCTCCAATTCAACTAGTTCAATGAGCAAATTTCAATAACAAAAATGCTTTCTTTAGTCTTACAAAGGTTAAACAATGAGTCTCATTAAAGAGCGAGACAAATTGCTTTGTTATTAGAACAAGTGGAAAGGATTAAACTCTGCAAGGCCCCATGAGGAGTCCCTAAGAGCCAGTTACATCTGTCTGACCAGCCACTTGGTCCCTTCCAACTCAACCTGGAGCTCTGTGGCTCACCAAAAGATAATGGTGGTCATTGCACGCATTTCCTGACAAAGCAGGAGCTTGACAGCACTTTATCTCTTCATTTATTTCTCTAAAAAAGTAACAGTAATCCATTACCTAAGCCATCTGGCACATGCTATAAAATCACTGCAGTAGAAACAGATTGCAAATAACCAGCAGCAGCTCAGCATACAGACACTATTATTCTGCAAGGACTGCTGATGACAATTTGTGGGAGATTCCCACATAATCCACTAATATTATTAGATAAATGTTCTAACATGATACCCAAACTAAAAAAAAAAAAAAAAAAAAGACCAATTATTATAAATAGGACCTTCACAATTATTTTACATATAACAAAGAATTCACACAACTTTAAAGATGAAGTCTATGGCAAAAAATAAGATTAAAAATAATACATTTTTGGACACAAAGCTATGATTTCCTGTCCCCAAAAGCAGCTCCCAACAATGCTACACTCTCAGTGGTTGAGTAGGCCTCCCAGAAACACCCTCCCAAACACTATCTGTGTGCTGTGAGCAGCTTTCACAAACAGCTTGCTATCTCCCAGACCCCACCGTCCTGCCCAGGATGGTTTCATTTCCTCCTGCGGACACGCTCAGCACTAAGGGGAACAGCCCTGGCACAGACTGGGCTCTGACTCAAACCATCGCTCCTCTCATTTCCCAAGGCTCACAGTTTCTTTTAACAAGAAGGATGTATTGCTGACACATCACAAAGCTGCCGTTAGAAAGCTAAGAGAGTTTTCAGCTTCTTGGGCTGCTCTGGTTGGCATTCAACTACAGGAAACCTTTAACAAAAACATAATAAAATGTCCAGGTTAGGGTAAACCAAGTATTGTTAGGCTGTTAGGTAATTACATCCCCAGCACCTCCAGTTTAAAGGCAATAGGAACAGAGTTAGCGCAAAGTTGTGAGCTGTCACAGAGTTGCCATCAGGTTTGTTCTAGTGACACAGCAGGTCCCTGAAGCAGAAAAGCAACTGAAATATTCCCTCTGCTGTGGCATTTTTTAGAACAGAGATACAGCTAAAAAATACACTGTAAATGACATCTCTGTCATTTTCATGTGCAATTGACAATAAACATTTGATTTCTGCAACAGCCTTTCTGCTCTAAACCACATGGGTCCGACTCAGAGGTAAGAGCAGGATGCCCAAGTCGTGCCTGAAGATGAGTGACTCCCATCTCTGCATTATAGGGCAGCATGGCTCTGGAAGAACAAAGCAATGACCTACTGAGACAAGTGGTTACCATTTAATGTTTAGTAAACACTTATATCACATGTAGTGGCAATTGATGAATGGCAATATACAAGACTATATCATTAAGGCAAGTTTTCTTAACCGACCAAAAAAGCCCATTAATAAGCACAGAAATTTGGCAATAGTTGTATTTTCTCTCATGCTCAGGCTGGTTTTTTTTGCTGTATTTCCCTCCATATGTACCACTGACAAACCCAAGAAAAGCCATAACCTGGTCAAAATCTGCCTTTTGCAGGCACAACTGAATTGGGGACCAAGTCTCGTAACACTGCACACAGAAGCAGCTGCCTGCAGACAGTCCGAGGAAAGCAAGAAAGGGCTCCTTGGGAGGCTGGGGAGTTCACAAGCAGTTTTGTTCTATGCCGTTCCCTCTGACACTTCCCTAACTTAATTTACTGCTCATAAACCTGAAACTGAACCATTTCAAGGATAGGGCAGCTGGACTGAAGGTCAGCCTCCGAGTCCAGCTTGCCCAGATCCTGCTCTCCAGTGAAACTTTTCTGACTGCTCTGTGTTCAGAGGAGTATTGCCCCTCACTTAAACTGAAATTGGCTTAGACCCTAACTTAGGAGTGAGCTGGCTGGAGCCTGCTCCCCTAATCTCAAAGAGACTGGAAGAGGAGGAATATGCTGGTAGCAGCAAGAGTGAAAATAAATGATGTCTGACTGCATAGATAAGTAACTGAATGTGCTGTGCACAGCCATACAAAACTGAAACAGAAATCCCAGGAGGGCAAAGCAGCGTGCTCTAGGGAAGCACAGCTTGAAACAGAAACAACTCAAACCCAGGCAAAAAAGGATAGAGATGGAGGACAAAAATTACTGAATGTCAACTGTTCACTCTCACTTTAAAAGAGGCAACGTAAACACAGTGATCTGATCTGTTAATTTTCATGTACAGGTAATGAAAGCAAGTGCTGGGGCTCGGTTTTACACACTCAAAGCTCACAAAGATGTGTAACACAAAACATGGCAGTTCAGCCAGTGTGAAGTCAGATGAGCTCCATGTCTAGGCAAAGCTTTCTCACTTGTTCTTAATTTCCAAGGAAAGCAGATTACACCTAACAGGAACCGACACATGGCCTAGATTGTCCCTATCAATTTTTATGGATCAGTACAACTAGGTCAACAGTTACTGAAATGCTGATCAGCTACATCTGATCACAACTCAGCGGGGCTATGGCGATGCAGGAAACACAGACAGCTTCTCACCAGTTTGTTTCCAAAGTCAAAGAACCAAAGCTTTCAGAAATGATCTTACAACAGAATCACCAACCTGCCAGTGATAGATGCCCAATGGGACAAGTTAAACAGAGCTCACAGGCATAATATTTTAAATAGGAATGCCCAGGATATAACCCATGGAGCAGTTTTAAACTGCTGCATCCCACAACTGAAGTTAATGCCTTCAACCAGGGTCTGTACCTGCAGCATCACAGGATGCTAAGTCAGGTACGGTTTGGGCCTGTTGTTCGTAACTATCTTGTGAGTGTGCCAGAGCCAGTCCTTTAACTTAAATCCACATTTCCAGATTAACCATAAACATACACAACAAAGAGGCTGCCTACACAATGAGGTCACCGAGTTTAGACATACACCTGGATAAATCAAAGGAACAGGATTTTCACAGGAGTGGCTCAAAAATGCGCATTGCTAGTTCCTAACAAAACAGAGTTTAGATTGGGAAAATAAGAGTTCCTTTATGCTATTTCAAGATGGCACATGGCTGGGACAATGGGTGCTATTTTTACACTGCCATGCAAAGGAACCAGATTAGAAGGCGCAACAGTGCATGTTAGGAAAACTGGACACACTGAAGCATACAGCAGAGAGCCCCATTTCCCCAAACGATAGCTGCAAACACAAGGTCTGTGCCTCCTGGTCTCAGACAACATTTGAAGAGATGCTGAGAACCTCCTTGCGACACTGGCTGTCCAGTCACTGATACAGTTCTGCCAACTGTTTCCAAGTAACTCACACGAACACAGCTACCTGAGCAACTCAGGCAAGCTGGGACATGGGTTTCCAGTTAAGAGAGCTGCTAGGCTCTTTGCTCCAGGGGACACACATGCACACAGACAGCCAGCAATGATATACCCTACCTTGCTTGCCAGCATGTTCTATGCCAACACCATACGTTAAGCGTCAGTGCTATACTGGAAGCTCTGGTGCTTTAAGCAGCTGTCCTGAATGACAATCCTGACTCTGCCTGCCAATATAGAAAAGATGTAAAGTCGCTCTTTCTGTGCCTGCATATGGCTCTGAAGAGGACAAGAACAGCCAGCCTGTGGTGTGAAGCACAGAAGCAATCTCACTGGCCTTGGTCACCCAGCGAGTCCCTGCTGGAGGATCATGCCTGTGCTTGTCTGACTTTGTGTTTGCTCTTTTACTTCTGTGCGCTACGACCTTACATCCATTATTTATGTTACTTAATTAAGGATGAGATACTGAACATGACTTAACCAGCATGCTGGCTTTACTTGGGGAAGAAGACAGCAGAGAATTTCTCTTGAATGCCTAGCAGCTCTCCTATCCCAGCACCCAATGCAGAACAATTACTTCCTTGAGAACTACAAGGGGTCCTCATCTTTCTACTGTTACACAGTCCCAAGACAACAGGACACGCACATCTCTGGGGCACCTCCTGACCAGAGGACTTAACCAGTCAAGGAAATGAATTCAAGGTCTGGCAGGGTTGGAAATTAAAAGTATTTCTGATCAACTCCTTATGAGACATCTTAATTCCATAAGAACCTCCACAGAGAGAGATAAATGAAGAATACCTTTCCAGTGTAACTCCTCACATAGAGATCTATTGGGCACCTGGGAACAACTCTGCAGCACCATTGCTCTCTTGACCAGAATGGTAATTTTCACCCCGTTTCGCAATGACAAGAGAGCTGCTCCTCTGTGAAACAAGGCACTAAGATGCCTCATATCCACTAACGCATTAGCACTCTTTCGGGGTGCAGGCATGCACCTCACTTCCTCACATTCAATCTCTCCCACACAAATACACTATTCAGATATGGTCAAGCCTACTGAAGTGACTCTCTGGTTTGATTTGCACTGATACACAGTCAATGTGTTGTCCACTGCATCCAATGTAAATAAGGTGACCTATTCATGCCAAACAAAAAGTCTGTTTCCTTTCCCCCCTCACACAAAGAGCTAGACAGAGGACAATTCTGGAGTGTTTCATGCAGCGGCCCAAGCATCTAGCTGGCATGGCATGGCTTTCAACGAAGCACGCTTTGTGCAGGCTTTCTGACAGAAGTATTTGAAGTTTGCTGCACTGTGGTGCCCAGTTCTGGTGACCCCAGCCAACTCTTCCGCCCTTAGAAACTAAGGTCCGTCTTTTTTTCCAAGTTTTTTTACACCGGATCAAGGCAGAGCGATGAAAACAATGCATTGTTAGCGGAGAAAACAATCACTTCCACAGCTATCGATCTTCAGGCTCGGCCATCAAGATGCTCAGGGCAGTAACTACTTCCAGGTGGAAGCTGATGAGCTACTAACACACAAGGCTAACAAGATCAGGAAAATGCCTGTTTAAAACGCATATGAGAGTCACACAGAGCATCACTGCTGGCTGTAGGGCTTCTGAACGACTGCCAAGAGAATAAATATAATCTAAAGGTGCAGTGTCACCGAAAAGGTTAGTTTAATATCAAAGCGCCTATGCTGTAGAAGTGGTTTCTCTGCAAGGAGCAGGGCGGTGTTTCTGAAGGAGACAGGCGAACAGCACAAACCCGTGTGAATGGAATGGCCATTCCAACCCGAGGCGCTGCAAGGAGCGGCGCATCCCTACAGAGCCGGCTGACCCGCCCGCTCCCGGCACGTCCCCGCTGCCCAGGCCGGGGCGGGGAGCATGACTGTTCCCCTGCGCTGCTCTGCGGGCACACACCGCCGCAGCCTCCCCACGCCCGGCCCGGCCTGGGAGCGGCGGGGCCCTGACTCACCGGGGGCACGCACCGCCGGCGGGATACGGCTCCATCCTGCGAAGAGATACCGGCTCCCGCCGAGGGCGTCCGCCGGGGCCCCGGCTGGCAGCGCCGGCCCCTGCCCAGCCCCGCGGCTCCGCTCGGCGCGGAGATGCCCGCCCGGGCCGAGCTCCCCCTCGCCCGCCCCGCGCAGCCCCCGGCCCCGCCGCCGCCCTACCTTCGTGTAGAGCTCGGAGGCTGCCATGGCGCAGGGCGCGGGCGGGCGGCCCCTCTGCGGCAGCCCAGCGGCGGGAGGCGGAGGACGGCGGCGGGAGGGAGGGATGAAAGGAGGCGAGAGGGAGGATGCTCAGGCGGCGGCCCGGGCGCGCCGCGCCATGTTGCTACCTGCGGGGCGGCCGCCGCTCTGTGCATTGTGGGAGCGGCGCGGGCGGGCGGGCGGTGCCTCCCACCGGCGCGGGCTCCGGTGGTGACCGCTCCGTTCCGTACGGCCGGGCCCTGGCAGCGGGACACCCCCCCGGCTGCCCCCGGCCCGGCCCGCGCCTCCTCCCGCCCAGGGCAGGAAGCGGCATTCCTGCCCTCCCTCTCCAGGGTGAGCAGTTATCGCTCGTTCCTGCGCCAGGGTTTCGGGTTTGTGGCTTCCCAGCCCGCGCTGCTGAGTTGCGGTCCCCAACCCGCCCTGCAGCCCGGGGTAGCCCTGCGCTCTCCTCTGACCCACTGGGAGGGGAGCCTCCTGTGCCTCAGCCTGATGGGTTACAGCCAGCTGCAGCCTCCATGAGCCCCGCTGCCGTCCTTCCTCCTACCCACTTAGTCACGTTGTGGGTTTCTGCATGTATTTCCCAAGCGCCGCGTTTTCCATTTTTTGTTTCCCTCTGATCCTGATCGCATCCTTGCAATTGTTTACCATCTCTTCCAGACTGATTGCTTGGCTACTGAAAACACTGAAGAGAATGGGCCCAAAAGAGTTTCTTCAAAAAGCAAGTCCAGTTCTCACCGAGACAGCACATATCTTTGAAAAGTTTAACGTCTGTGTCAAAAGGGAATGAAAAGCATAATCCATGTTCTGCCCAGGTCTTAAAGTGGCACCTCATTGCTTTATGAATCATTAGTGGGTGTCTTCTATAGCTCACAATACAACAAAAGTTCTTTTGACAGCAGAACTGAAGCTGTACTACCTTTCTGTATTTTCCTTCTTCCCCATGGGAATGCCTCCTACCAGTCCAAGGGGTCCAACATACACAGGCAAGTTTCAAACAGTGACTTTTGCCACACTCCACCAAACTGCTTTGGGCTTTTCCTTTCAGTCCTGTGAGGAGTGCAGACCGGGTTCCTGCGAGTTGCTGTCCAGGTCAGTGGTGGTTTTTTTGGCTAAGAAGTTTGCACAGCTGCTCTTCACATGACCGCTATGCCAAAAGAGAGGTACGTCCTAAAGCTGCCAGTCATCTTTCATGTGTAACACAAAAGTGATTTGGGGTTCATTTAACAGTGTAATCACCCCCCTTTAACAGACTTCATCTAAGAATCTGAATGTATGAACCATGAATCTGTTTTGTTTTCAGAAGGGACCGGAACCTCCCCTCTGTTTGCTGCTTCACATCCAGTATTCAATACTCTTTCTTCACTGTATCCAAATTCAAAGACTCACTTCAGGAGTTTGCTTGGACTGTGGATTACTGTATCAGCCATTCACAGCTAGAGCTCAGGCGCCAAATGTAATTATATGCCCTAGCAAAAAATAGATATCTGAGTCCAAAATATGCTATGATTTGACACAATTTGCATAAACCAGGATTTCAAATCTGTCATTAAGGACAGGAATTGGGGGCACTGAAAGTTACCAAGAAACAACCTGTTTGTAATGCGTTTAGACTGACTACCTAATTATTACTTTAAGATGCATATCCTGCATCTAACAGTTGCTGGCAAGATTCATCTTGTGTCTCGCACAGCATCTCTTCAAAAAGACCATTTATGGCATTTGATTTCAGAGCATATATCCCAGGGTATTCCACCTGACAATGTACAGCTCATGTAGCTGACACAGTCTACATGAAGAATTTATACTGAATTTGAAGCCAATCAAAAAAAAAACAAACGCAAACCAAACCAAAAGAGGTAGGAAATAATCCTACGAATTGAGATTAGTTTATGTAATTTTTTTCAGAAGTGACTACAAAGCATCTATCTTTTCTCTTCTATCTATGTTCCATCATGTTTATATCCATAATCTGTTCAACTGCGGCAGGAAAATTCCCTTCTCAATTAGGACTTCCTACTCTGCTGTCACACTGCACCACAAGTGAGCGGTGGATTCTCTGTTGGCCAAACAAGAAAGGGAGCTCACTGCAGGCACAGAAACAATTATGTAGTGGTAATACGAAGAACATGAGATAGCTTATGTGGCACAAGGATGGACCTATCCACTCCTTCAGAAAATCATTTGTATATTCAGCATGGACCATCAGTGTAACTAACCACTGGAAAGACAGACAAAGCTAATGGAGAAATTCATAGGCTAACATCCTCTACTTACCCTTTCCTATATTCTCATACTACAAGGATTAGGCCTGTAACTTTTAGCTGCAGAAAACAAACCAGGCTGGTTTCAGCTGGCGCTGACTGAACAGTTACCAGTTAAGAACTCTGAAAAGTCATGCAAGAGATACATGAGATAAAATCCTGTTCCATGCACGTATTCTCCCAATAATATTTGGGATTTACTGCCAGGTTTTCTGGCCTTACAGAAAAGACAAAACCTACATAATGAAATTCCCACACAAAAAGCTTGCCTCGATCTATCTGTATCTATTATCTATTGATGCCTATACTAGGAAGATTTCTCTTGTCTCTAGAACATCACGTGTATTTTCTTTCCAATGCATTAACCAAATTTTTCTCAGCAGTATAAAATCACCACCTGCAAACAGACCTGAAGGTCTGTAGAATCCACAACTCCCATTCTTGAATTTAAGCATCCTTGTAATTACAGCCATATAATTCAATGCCATGCATTTAACCCAAACCCTGTTACTCAAGGAAGACAGAGTTGTTTTTTCCTCAAACCCAGTAAGGAAACAACCCTACCACGCTAACACAGAAGTACCAGCAGAGGTTGAATCCAGTCTCTGTGGAGATGTCAGTTATTTGATTATTCCATAAAATTGTCAAGGAAGTTGACATCATCCAACCATAGTCCTCTTTTAACAGGAGCTACAACACTGTTCTACGGTAAGGTAAAAAAAAACCCTAAACCCAACTGAAAGCTGTTATTAGACAAAGTCAGAAATAAAAAGTACTTCATCTTCCCATTTTAAACCAAAGTCGAATAAATACCCGACTGGAACGTGTCCCTGCCTATAGCAGGAAGGTTGGAATCAGATGATCTTTAAGGTCCCTTCCACCCAAACCATTCTGTGATTCTGTGAAATCAGTGGAGGCTTTGTCAGTATTTTCCAAAGCAGTAAGTGAATAGACTTCTGTGCCTCCTATAAATATGGATGACATTTATTATGAACATGAATCAAATAGCATCCTCACTGTAACAAAAATGTACTGCCTAAGAATGACACTGACAATTCGGTCACCTATCCCTAAACTACTGCTTTTTCAAGTACATTAGTTGAGCTCAAGGGTATGTCTGCCTCTGCGCTTGTACTCCAGAAACATTTTCAAGATAGCATTTAGTGGGAATGAGTGCTTTGAATATGCATGGAAATTTTCAGATTTCAAGTTACTCTGGATCTAGAAATGCCAGAAATTGGGAAGAAAAAGCCAAATCTGTTAATCTAGAAAGAGGGTGGCTCACTTGTACTCAGCAGGAATAAATAATCAAAGCACACATTCAGCCCAACACCACTTTAAATTAACAAAAACATTTATCCCACTTGCATGCTCCTTCAGTCTGGCCCTCAGAAAGCCCTCCAGTCATCAAACAAGCTACTGCAATCTGGCCTCCTTCCTGAAGAACATGGTCATGTTCTGCGAGCACAGCCGTTAAATGTGAAGCTTCTCTGGTCACAGTTTTGTGCAACTGCACATACTTCAGCTCTAATCAGAAACAGATTTTGGAATTAAGCCTGTATTTTAAAAGTTTCTCTTTGCCTGAAGATTGATGCCACTCCCCATACAGAGATTCAGGTAAGTCGCTTTAGGTTACTGATGCCAGTGTTCACGTAGCTTTTGCACTGCCCCAGCACAGTATCTGAATAATACTACTTCAATCAGACATTTTTCTCCATAGTTAGAGATGCAGAGTACAGAAGGTGTTACTATGACCTTGGTGACTCAGCTAATTGTGTAAATATACCACATGGATCTTCAAGATGCACAAAGATCAGCACCTGAGTCAACATGAATATAAAATTAGTTGGGCTTCTTGCAGTATCTTGATTTCTTGAAAGCATTGCCACATTCAGGCCAATAGTCTTTAGCAATGCAAGCTTCTATATGCCAGGTATCCCCTTCGCTCAGTGCAAGGGACCAAAACAATCATCTGTTATGGAGTTTTCAAACAATAAGCTTTTAATTGCCTTATTAGAAAAATAAGCACTGAAATATATATAAATGTGATTACATTAAAGTAATACTATAGTCTAACATACTAGAAACCAAAGCCTAGTTGTATTTTTAGTGATACAGAGTACCAAGATTTAGGTTTCAGAAATTTTCCATAGAGAATACCGAAGTATCCCGTATCTTTTAGGAAACCACAGTAAAGACAAGACATGTTGCAATAAAAACTAAGTAGATCAATTTATTCTGTATACTATACAATGTGTAAGTTTGTAAATAACAATTGACAATTTTATCACCTTAACATCTCAACTGGGTGTAAATATGTCCAACAAAATGTGCTCCTGTGGCCTTTACACAAACACTGTCCTACTACATCAAGAACAATGAGAGGGAAGCCTTTGGTGTTACAGATTTGGGGACATATCTGTGAAGTTGTAATTAATCCACTTAACTATCTCAAATAAAATGTTGGTGCTAGCTGCTATTATAAGCCTACATGAGTACTACTCTAATAACTAAACACTGTCTATCTTTAAAGGCAAGATATGAAAGGGACTGCCAGTCTACAGTGTGGACAGGTTTTCTTTGAAAAAGGCAATTATCAAATGGTAAAACTCATATAATACATTATGTACATAAGTTTGGATAGCTGAGTTATCTTGCTGGAGTAAGCTGAAAATAAGCATCGATTTGTAGTCATGTTTGATTTACTGTTAAGTGATTATAGGACTTAAGTTTTATACAGTGTATAGAACCAAAATAGCTGTGCCTGCTGCTGAGGTCTGTCAGATGTGAAGGCTCATAATCAGTCATTGACCTAGTTAGTATTACAGTACTTCAAATATACACATGGATAATATATTCATAGCTGTATTTGTAGTATTAAGAACTGCAAGTCACTGAGTGAACATCAGAAGAGCTTGTGCTGTCCAACCAGCAGGACCAGCTAAGTTGTAACTAACTGAGTGGAATGTTTAAATTTCCATGGCTATTTTTTGTTTTGAAACCTTCCCAAACATCAAGAAAGCTCACGTTCTGTGAGCTACAGAGTAGTGGCACCAGACAACACACAGCAAGTCACCTTAAGTTGTTCAAAATTTGTTTCAGGCCCAGTCCTATCATTAAGTTCCAATTTCATTTATACATACAAAAATAAAGAGGGATTTTCACATTAGGACAAGCATCTATAAAAAGCAGTTTGCTTCAATATATCCAGCTTCCCTGCTATTGTCCCAGCCTACTTTCTTAAAGAAGTCCAGTACGTTCATTTCTCCAACCTGTTCTGCAAAAGTCACGATTTTTTATATTACTAGTGGAGGATAAGGAATCAGGACAGATTTGACAGAGCCCATTTATTTACTAGAAAGGTGCTATATAGACTTGAGGAGAACCAGGTTAGCAATTTCAAAATTATCTGGAATGACTTCTTTGAACCGAAGACATTATATAGACACCAATAATGCTTTGCCTATGTTCTGATCAAAATAGGACCAAATTAAGATTATTCATTTTCTCTTGATCATTTTCTTAGTTTGCCTTTAGAAGAGAGCATTATGCAAGATATGGGCTAGTGTTCTTTTTCAGCTGGCAGTCCTTTATCCTCTAAGACCTTTCTGAATGTGTCAACAAAAGCACATCCTTCTGAAAACATGTATCTTTAAGAGTGTTTTGTAATACCCACCCTGATGCTTTGTTTACAACAGGCTGTTTCAGAACTGTTGCTTTCAAGAAAAAGGTATTCAGTAAACTGATCTTCTTAATGTTTCTAAACTCCCACAGATCAAGGCTGTGGTTACCTATATGAAAATCAATTACATTATGGATCATACTGTGCTTTTAGTATTCCGATTTCATTGAATAAACATGCTTTTAAATGCATAAAGTTACCTGCCTTATATCAACTATGTATTCTGGCTATCTAGTACTTACGACCTGCATCATGAAGATGAACTGAAGTTCATTCCTATTTTCTGACATGAAAAGTTATCTATTTCTCAGTAGGTCATTTTATAAACACCACTTCCAGTTCTTTGTTTCTCCAAAGCCAATGAGGGGCTGCTGTATACCAAAGAGAAAAGGAGGTATTTTACTACCACTTCAGGAGGCCAAGAAAAAAAATATTATAGCCTTCTCCGTCTAGAAGTCTAAAATAGCCCACAGACAATTGCGTATCAAACCTCAGCAAGCCTAGATTTGGTGTTTGCCACACAGAAAACTCTCTAGAACAGTACATTTATCCATCTTCCATGTCATCAGATAGAGCATTTCAGCTTTAAAAGCTTGAAAAGCTGCTGAACTGAAAGGGCATTTGCCTCCAAATATAGGTACCAACTCCAAATTTAGACTTGAATGCTGGACACACTGTTGCAAAATCAAAATATACAACTGCAAAAGCATAAGGCTGAGTCAAGTGTAAATGTGTTTCCCAAATTTCAGGTATACAATTTTAACTTTCAGTAGCAAGATTCTGGGCTCTTAGTTTCAAGACAAGACTTTGAAAGATACAGAACCACTTGTGCTTTGATTGGCACATTATCTGCTTTTTAAAATGTAAAACTAATAGACGTTTGCAAAAGGTTGTGCAAAACTATTGTATTTACAAAAATGGCACAAAAGTGAATTCAACAGTCTATGCACATGCACACTTCATTCACATCTTCAACAAAAGTGTGTCCTAAGCTACAGAACTGAAAAGAATACCAGCTTCAACAGGCAGTTGTCCATAAGCACTAGATTCACAAGAGTTACACCAAATGGGCAAATATTGCCCAAGTAAAAACTCTATTGTTAAAGCTGAAACAGGTTTAAGGCCGTTCAAGTTCAAAAGCAGAAACAAAATTCAATCAGAGCCCTGGTCTTTGTTTTAATACATGCTTTACCATCTAGCAACTTGTGGTCTAAACCTCTATTTTAGACAACAAACTCAAACACGGAAGAAAAACCCAACACAACTGGAGGTTATATTAAATACAAATATGCTGTAATTAAGATGAAATAACAAAAGCAGAAACATTAGAAGTAAAACTTGCGATGTCACTTGCTGGAACCAGTCCTACACTAGGAAATGGGCAAATATGTACATTTTCAAGTAGATTACATTGCTCTAACCAAACTTGTCCTTTTTATTCAGTGCATTGTTCTCAACTAGTTCAAATACTAAACGTTTTACTCTTAACAGTACTCCCTTACAATAGCAGCACATGCTATCGCTACCTGCAAAGCTGTCAGTCTCATGACTTAGTGTAAGAAAGAAAAAGGGGGATGTGAAGGTGAGAAATAACTATTCAGGAGAAATAACAGGAATGAGAATAATCATGCAGTTCAGCTGTTCTCGTCAGCCAGCCAGCTTGCTAGCAACAAGAGATGGTTTCCGCTGTGGAAGATCCTGTGGAGTAGGAATATGGTCACCAGTGACTTCTGTCTTGTCAGGTGCTGCAGTAGGCAGTTGCTTATTCTTCATCTTTGCTTTAGCCATGTTGTAATCACCAGAATCGAAGTATTTTTGCTGGAAGACAAAACACATATGTTCAAAAGCCTGAAATCATACTGAATTCACACACAGAAAGTAGATACTCTAAATTTTAAACACAGTTACAAAATCCTGATCTGGCACAGTTAGCTTTACATTGACTAAAAATAAAATCTTATAAGGACTTTTAGGCACACATATCTGAACTCTTAACATTAGTAATGGTAAATGTACAGTTATGGTTCTACATATACTATTAAACTCACACATTACTTTTGCCCCGGTTTTCCCAAGAGTGAAACTTTGCATTTGTGAATTCTGTTGCATCGAACAAGTTCTGCTACACAGAATAACCAAACGATGCAAGAACTGCAGGTGGAGAAAAGAGCCTGCTTCATCATACCAGAAGATCAAAGCAGCATGAAACTGCATGCTAACAAGAAACCCTCTTATCTGCATACATTAAAACAGTGAAACTACAATCCCTAAAGTTCCCAAACCAATTATTAGCAAAGTCAAATCTTTTGTGCAGTCCTTCAGAAAACCACTATGTGAAGGAAATTCTTATCCCACACTCCAGGTTTCTTCTGAATATGTAAGTATATTAAGTTTGAAGTTCTAAAGCAGTGTTCCTTACTATTTCAGCATAATTTTATTAGCATTACCTTTAACAATGTTTTCTGTTAAGATTCTAAAAATACCAAGTTACCTATGGATGCTAAAGCCAAATGACTGTTATGATTTATCTGCATCATGGTAAGAGGAGGCACGGAATTTCATCCAAGGTCTGTATCAAGTCTTCAACTGCTTATTAACACATTTTGCAGGAAAAGTTTATTTTGTTTACATCTTACTATGACATTTACTGTTAAGGTACTTGTAACCCATGATTTTGAAGACTGCCATATAAGGGCAAAAAAAATTAGATTCAGGAGGGAGATTTACACTAGCAACTGCCGCTTACAATCACAAACTCTAGAGAACCCTTCCTAGTTAGCTTTATGTAGGCTTATTCATAGGTCAGTTGAGCAGCCATCACTACCTGCTACATTTAACTGCTTCCAGGCTGCATATTACTACCATACTCTTTATTTTGCATTAGAACTAACCAGCTGCAAAACATTCAACAGTTGTTAGAGAGAAGTAACTTGAACTCCTGACTTAACAGGCCTTTACCTAAGGGCGGCAGGTATGGGTGTTTATGCAAGGCCTCCTGAAGAAGGCTTTCAACATTCCCTGCCACAGCCTTAAGTCACCAAACCTGGTTTTCCCAAGCAGTCAGTAGTACATATGAACCACACACTGTTATTCATAAACCTTCACAATTCAGTCCTTTTGATGGCGTAATCCCTATTTATACCACAATGTTCTAACACTGCAATCTGCAGACTAGACACCAAGTTATACCATAACCTAATTTGGAAAGAGGCTTTCATATTTTGCCCTTCAAGACTACAGCAACCAAAAGAAACTTTTAAACGGCAACTAGGTAATAACAGAATTGCTCCATCTTTCGATGTGTTACTGCTGTCAATGGATATCTATTTCTGTCCATGCAAGAGCTCCGAAGAGAATCCTTCTACAGGAACTTGGTATTGCATAGTTCTCATCTACTATTATTCTGGAGAAAGGGTGATAAAAATGGTGTGCGCGCCCTATGCAGAACTTTTCTGGACAGCAAATATGAATAGGTAGAGTGTCCTAGTTGCCAAATCAAAGAAAATCTGGGCTATGGATAAGTATATACATTTAGAAGAGTATCTGAGAAAATCCACCATCTTTCATGAGTTAGAATATCAGTCCATCACCTCCTTCAACTCACTGCTGTATTTTCCTCTGATTTACTCTAGCTTTTCATAGATGGCCTGTATTTGATCATCCCTTTTGAATTGACAGTATCTGTCCCAGTATCTTCATGTCAGATCTGAAATATACTCACTATCCTCACTCTATTGTAAACTTCAGCAATTCAAGCAGCTTAAAATACACCAGGCTCTATAGCAAGTAAAAATGCTTCCTCATTTACTTCATCAAGATGAAGATATTGTACAGATTGTTACTGTTGGTGAGTTTTCCTCACGTTGACACTCAGTACAAGCAGCCATAATTCCTTTATGGTCATCAGTCCTTAGGAGTAGATGCTGTTTTCCTGTATTATCACTGCAGTACACACTAACCTTCTCCATTCTGTCTCTACATGTGCACTGAACCCACTGAAGTCTAATTTAGGCTGCCTTGACCATGTTAACAGCCTAACTCACAAAAGGAGTCACCTAATCTACCTGCCTATGCCCAGCAGCTATTAACTATGCTGCATACGCTCCAACTTATGACAGAAAGCTTCTCCAGAAAACATTTAACAATTCCCAGGAGATGTTACCAGGTAGTACAGAATTAGATCAGCACCAAATTCCAACAGCTGGTTTGCGAAGGATTTATACCTGGAGTCGTTGCATGCACTCAAAGGGCCTGGACAATAGTGAAAACAAAGGACGAAATAAGGGGGAAAAAAGAAAAAAAAAAACAAAAAACAGCATAACAGCAATAAAAGCACCATCAGAAGAAGTGATATTCTAGGATTATTCCAAGAACAGGGCTCTAGCGTGCCTGGAAGGCATTACATAACACCTTTATGAATAATTAAACTAAAAATAAAACCAGCCAAACAACCAGCTGAATAACTAAGAAAATAAGAGACACTGGTTAAGTGCGGAACCATACTGAAATACAAACTCACTCTTCATTCTTCTATCACTATTTTTTTTCTTAGGGTATATATTCAGAATCATACCACCATTCTCAAGCCGCTGATGTCAGACAGTGGCTGGTGTAACTCAGCAGACACTAAGCTTTTATGTGCTAAAGCATGGATAACAAGAGCGGTCATTTTTGGGACTTAAGAATGGGCAAGATAAGATCAGTACAAAACAGGGGTGAGGTTCTGACCTTTAGTGTTTATTATGAAGTCTTTTATGATGTCTATCACAGCAGCACTGAGCCAGCTTTTAAGTTCAATTTTTTCCTATAAAATGCAGTTGAGCCACTGCTGCTGTAGAACAGCTATCCTGCCAATTTGGCATTTGTTTTGGGGAAACAAATTTGCCTTCCTTGTGCTTTCACAGACAAAAGTTTAAATTTCTCAGCACTCTTTTATTCACAAGGACCCATGGAGCAGGGGGGAAAAAAGAAACAAAAATCCAAACACCAAACACAGAGATACAGGGATTTTGGAATTTCTTGTCCATACTCTGTAGGCAGTGAATAACTTACTCCTTTTTGAAGCCTCTTCCTCAAGAAGTCTGAGCCTCCTGGCTTCTGGCCCAGATGAGGATATCTTGCTTTCAATTTTGCTTCTTCAACTTTCTCTGGGCTGATCACCTTATCCTCCATTTCCTGAAAGAATTAGCAATGCTGTAAATGAAATACACAATAACGAACTATTTATGCAGAATTCCTTCACAGGTAATTCATTAGCAGCCAACTGCTGCTACCAAGTGAACATAATTATTTGATTCGACCTTTTCATACATTCTCTCCCGAACACTGACAGCAACTGTAGGAGTTGAGCCTCCCATCTTAGAAACCCTTCCTGGAGACGTGTTTAAATCTAATCAAAACATTTCTCTTTCACATAAAAATAGTCTATACCAAAAATAATTATTCAATTTTGACGGAAAAAAAAAAAAGAG
Source organism: Psittacus erithacus (assembly GCA_009867235.2). Taxonomy (NCBI): domain Eukaryota; kingdom Metazoa; phylum Chordata; class Aves; order Psittaciformes; family Psittacidae; genus Psittacus; species Psittacus erithacus. The sequence continues at coordinate 353,683 of WYDI02052629.1, forward strand.
GAAAAAAACGCCCCTAAACAAATTTATTTTTTCTTTGTCAACACAAGGGTTCCACTAAGAACAAACAAATGTTGAGAGCTGGGCAAGAGCCACAGGAATTTTTTCAACTGCCCATTTGATCATAAAGTTGCACAGACAGACTAGCACTTGCATTGCCACAATCTAGTCTGCATAACCGCTGTAATTGTAATGTGTTGACATTCACTGTGAAACAGTGTTAAAGCTGCTCAGTCTCAAAAACATGCCTGCTATCATATTAGTAGCAACAATACTGTATTTATATATGTCTATAATTATCACAAAATTATGAGGATGAAGACAGCTGGACAGTGCATTCAGGTAAAACAAAATGCCTATTTTATGAGTATACTATAAATGTGAATGCTGAAAGTAATATCTGAAGGTACTCATTTGGCAAAAACTGCAATTTGTTCATCTGTATTTCAACACTGACCCCTAATCCAGTCCATGTAGCAACTTGATATATGAAGTACAATTTGATCTATTAGATCATTTCTAAAGTATCTTCCATTCAAAACTCTTGTTTTGCTACTTTCCAGTATTTGGCTGAGGCTTTTGTTTTGTTTTGCATGCAAATCACTGCTACTTCAGGAAAAATATACATTGATTTGCACTGACTGCTGTAGTGCTGAATTGTTATCATCATCCAAAGTCACAGAATGACTTTTAGGCAGGAAATAAGAATTATCTTTGAAATTAGGAGGCCTTTTCATTCATCTGTAAATAAGGTTTCATATGCGCTTAGGGCTGCTTAGGCATCCCCTTCACACTCCTTCCATCCATGTCACCATCCTTTGAATCATTCAGCATGATTGTGTGTACTCCACATGAATGGGTTACAGAAAACAATTCAACAGAAAAATAACCACCTTGCCCCTCACTGGGCTGTGTTTCATTTGGATCAGTTTTCAGTCTGTTTCACCAAGCAGCAGCACAAACAGGTATGTTAGCAAAGAAGCAGGGGAGGCACAGGAAAACAAGCAGCTGGGAGCTATTTAAGCCAGAGCTGCCAAAGAACTAGAGCCACCACACTAGCCTACCCCTAGTACTTTCCTTTATAAAAACTCAATACTCTATATAATATTCAACATATTTCTGTTAAGAAGCTTCAAGAGCAAAGGTTATAACAACAGATTTAGAATGTAACATTGGCTAGCTGCTCCATTAGACCAAGACATATGAAAGAGAGCTTTGCACAATACAGCGGGAATCTGACTTAACAGTTCTACCAAGGAAATTCTCATAACAGTTAAAGAAAACCTTTATGAAGACAGGAACCAATGCTTTTTATTAGATGAAAACACAGCTAGGCAATACAATGCAAAACACAAAAATACATATAAAGGGCAAAGTCTTCCTGACACTACTGAACATAGAGCTATTTCTCACTATACAATTATACCAGCCAAGACCGAAGCTTTCACATGTTATAAAGACCATTCTTCAGCTGCTGTCCTTCCTATTGTGCTTTATTATCATGCCGACACTGACAGGATTTTCTCAAAAGCAATCCTTTCAGCTAAATAATTTCAACATCTAATGCTGAATCACTGAGTACTCACTGCTAAGCCAACAGACAAAGCATTTCAGGGGGCATGTTTTGCCAGTACTAACCAAAAGGAGATTTTATTTTTTTTTTTCAGAACAGCCGGCCAACAATAAATAGCTTACATAAATATGTATTCATGGTGCATCAAAAGAGACATTTATGCAAACTCACAGGGCTCACAAATCATCACACAGCAGGCAATCAAAACACAAAATGCCATGTTATGCATCAATGCAGCTGAAAAGGATACAGACTACGGTCACTTATCCTTGATGACCAAGAACAACTAAGACTCAAACTATGCAAGAATGGAAGAATTTCAACACAAAGACTTGGGGTGTCAAACAAAACCAGGCCATGGCAGGTTCAAAAAACAGTTAAGACAATAGTTCTTCATATAAAATAGTTAAGCTGCAAAATCCATGCCAAAGGATACAGAGGGTGCCAAGAAATTAGATGAATTCAGAAAGCAAATGCATATGTTTACTCGCAGCTCAGAAGAATTTTAAACCACAGACTGCTGAGACCCGGGATAATTTTCTGGAGAAGATCACTGCATGCATGTCCTGACCTTATATCCTTCCGTGGACTAGACTGTCTTCAGCACTCCTGGAGATGTGTTGCTGAGCCGCAACGGCTTTAACTCAAGCCAGCAAGGCTTGATCTTACATTTATAACACCCTCTGTTGAGTTACAGAAGCAACAAAAAGTGACTAACACATGACTGGGGGGGAGGAAGTCAAGATATACCACGCTCCTCTTCCTAGCAACAACCACACAAAAGCTATAATTTTAGATCTCTACAGGAATTTGACACAGCTAATGAAGTCTGCTTACTTCATTAAAAGGATCTACCAGGAAGCAGTAGTTACCTAACTCATTTAAATATAGCTTTTGCTTTTAATCTTTACAGAGGTAACAGCAGCATAAAGTTCTGTATCTGCTGGAAAACTGAACTGCACAGCTAAATAAAGAGCCGTCGGCCTTTTAGAATTCTGGTATTAAGCACTCATCCTCTTTAGCAAAAATTATTAAACAAAATGTAACACAGAAAATAGGAAAACAATAGGGACAAGAGGATAACTCTACAGTAAACTTATGCGGCAAAGGCCAGTCTAGAAACAAAATACACCACCTCCAACAGCTTCCTGAAAAAATACGGTTTTTAAGGGAAAAAACGTCAGTCGCCCAGGCATATGTTCTCCAATGTCTAAAGCTTCTTTGTGGTTGAACTTCCTCCAGCCACTATCCTGAGTTTTCGCACTGAGAACAGGAAACGCTGGTCTTTGGCAAGTTTTCAATATGTATCACTGTTGTTTAACACCTTTCTCACTTAACACAGGCACATGAGTCAGAAAGCATAGTAGGACAGTCTAGAAAAGAGGTCTGGTCATGAAAATGCTGTCTCAAAGTTCATTTAGGGGCTTCATCTTTTTTAAGCATATATATAAGTACTGCAAAATGGGTTATTTATATTTCAGAGCTAAGCATTAACTGAGTCAGGGCTGAATTCTGCCTATGCAGACAGTTTTAGTGGAGGTTAATACTGCATAGCACTGACATCACAGGATCCTAACAGGACAAAAACTCACAGCAATCCAAATTCTTTTTATTGATGTTATTAATTTGTCTGAAACACCTCATCAGATTAAAACTAAATTAGAACACTGACATGGGACTCCTGCCTCTCAGATAAAGGGTAATTTTTCAAGCCCATGCATAAGCATTGCTTTTCAAGACTTCAGTCTGAAACTTAGCAAAATCAGCACCAATCACTTGACTTCACTAGAACACACTAGAAGGCATCACAATAAACTTGCTGCCACATGTTTTACTCTGCTCTTATTACAGAGCTATTCTAGGAGCGCTGCATAGGCCAGGGACTTATTTTTACAGGCTCTGAACAGGAACAGTATCCCTCCAGCAATCCAACTGAAATGAACGTTATGTCAAGCTGCAGAGCAAGCATTTAAGAGATTACAGACCTGCCACAGAAGTTGGTTCTGATTACTGCACCTACTGAGACAGTATCCTTCCATATTAACTCTCAAAGCTGTACCTGGACATCTAACTCATATTACAAACTGTGAATTATTAAACAAATAATTGATAGGTAAGGTAGATCCAGCTTCTTCTTTCAGCATCCTCCAAAGCAGTGTTTGTTTCATAACTTCTCCCTGTCAGAAATAGCTGTGGAGATCACAACTGAGTCCACATAGCAACGACGAGACTAAAAACCAAACGACTTCTTAACATCACAGCCCACAGATGGAACTGCTAACAGTACAGTCACCTGTGAGGCCAAATCCCACTTCAACTGTAAAATTATTAGCTACAGAGATGACGTAACAGCTTCATCACAAGACAACCTAGCCAATTGTTAGCTCTAAAAGCCCACACTAGAACAGGTCACAGCCATTGTGCTTTGGGTATCTGTCTTCTGAAACAGCTTACATCAAAACCCGAGATGTTTCTAAAAGCAAAACGAGCGTTTGGCCACCGGACTATCGCTGTCTCCCGCCGCGGCTGTGAGCCGAGGCTCCATAAGCGGTACGCGCTGGCAAGCAGGGCCCGGCGCTCTGCGAGCGGGAGAGCGCCATGAGCCCGCCCAGGCCAGCGCACGCCTGCGATCCACTAGACAACAGAAATCCTCAAGCACAGAAGCCAACATGGTGGTGCCGCTCCTCCGCCTACAGCCTCGGCCCGCGGAGCGGCGCTCCCGCCACAGGCCCCGGGCTCCATCCCGCCCGAACCGGCTTTGGAGGGCGGCTGCAGAGAGCCGTCGGCTCCCCCTGCACTCCTGCACGGCGCTGCTCTGAGAGGCTCCGGGCACGGCCAGCACCGGGAGACGCTGCCTGAAGGGCCGCGGCGGCCCGCGAAGCTCCCCGGGCTGAGAGAGCCGGGGGTGGGGAAACCCCGCCATGGCGGCCCCGCTCCCGCGCGGATGGAAGCGGGAGAAGCCCCAGGATCCCCTCCTGCCCCTCGGCGGTGCTGCGCGGGGGGTGCCGGACACCCACCTTCTGCTCCTCGGCCGAGGCGGGCTCGGGGCTCTCGGCAGACATGGCGCCGCGGCAGCAGGACGGGCGGGAGAGGGAGGCGCGACCGCCGCTCCTCCGCGCAGCGATACCACCGCCCCCCGCACAAGATGGCGACCGCCCGCAGGACGGAGCGTCGCCGGGACCACACTTCCTCCGCGCGCGCTCAGGAGCTGCTTCCGTCTCCGCCCCCTGACTTCACCTCCGGTGCCGGGCACTCTACGGTTGTGGCGGCCCCGGGAGCCGGTGGGTGCGCACTGCCCCCTGCTCCCGCGGGCAGCCCCCACACCGGGTATAAGCAAGGAAGGGCCTTGCTACTTGGTTAACATGAGCTCTCGAGCTCTCGGCAGCTTGACCTGAGGAGCTTTAACTCCCAGACACCTGCTGACAGGACAGGAGGTCTCAGACCGTTGAAACTTGGTAACAGCAAGTATATATGGTTTCAAGTATATATTTAGTTCCCTCTCCATCTGCTTCTCACTGTCTGGCTCCTGGCAGAACAATAACCGCTCTGGGACTCTCAGAACATCGAGGAGGGTTTTAAATAGCTCACTGTCAATAAATGCTTAGGGATCCCCAAATACTGGGATTGAACAGCAAGGCATAAATTTTACTTAATACTCAGTTAAATGAATGCACACGTTACTTACACAGAACATCCTTTCCTGGCACCTTCGCTGCTGTCCTGTGATTCTGACCTCCAGCCTCCCACCGCAGCTCGGTGTGCCCTGAGAGCCAGCACGCGCGCTCCATCCACACTGCAGACCCTGCACACACGTGTTCTGAACTGGCTCCAGCATAGCCAGGAGGGATGGCCATGGGCATGGGCAGGCTTTGTGTGGTTAGGGTCCAGAAGACAGATTGAGCCAGATCAAAAAAGTCTATAACGTGTATTTTAAGTCACTGATTTTGCCATAGCTGAATTTTACTAACAGCCCCACAAAACAGTAGTTGGAAGAGTCATTTTAAGAAACTGAGAGATTTGTCCAGAGATGAGGATTGTGTAGTAGCACAGAACTCAAGGAATGTGCATATGCCGTGTTCAGAAAGGGATACAGCGAGGCGGATTGCACAGGAAAGTCATAGAACACGCTAGTATTTTGTTTTCCTAATGATAAAAGAAGCAATGATAGCAGTGGGTGTGCCCCATTTGCTTCTAGCAAAACCAGGCAGAAATGGTCTGGAGGTGCAGGAAACAGAGCAACAGGTAGAAAGAATGATCATGAAAAGGATGAAGACCATAGGTTTTGAAAGGGAGCAGAACAAAGCAGTGACAGCAGACAACGATAAAAACTTCAGGAATTTCTTTTAAACCTCTTAGGACATTAATGTGAGGGAAAACATTTTTGAGGATTCAGCAGTTCCTTAAAATTATTTCTTGAAGGGAACAAATGTAAACTATACTGTGCAGAGGAAGGATGGGAAGTAAATTGAGAACCTCAGGAAAAGCACAAGTTCTTCAATAGCCTCAAATACAAGAAAGCAGCATACAGAGACTAGGTCCATGTTTTAGAGATGTGCATCTACAGCAGATGATGAAGACAAACGGGTACAGAATCATTACTGAAAACTACTGAACAAACCTTGTAGAGGCCAAAGGGCTTCATGTTTGTTTCGTTCAATCTGGCATGATTGAGCTAGCTAGTGTAACAAACAGTATAACCTCAAGCTGGAATAAGGAAAGATCAGTTTATAGGATACTCAAATTAGTTACTGTTTTTCTCATCTGATGAATGTATTCAACTTAGATGAAAAATTAACCTTTAGGGTTTAGAGAACTGACGGAAGCAATCTCCAGTTAACTAGTGGTCACCTATGCAGGAATGTGTAGGAAACTAATATGTTTCTAGGAGACTGATAGCTTGGCCATATTTCTGAATTTAAATAGGAGTAAGGGAAGGACAGAATACAAGCTATATAATTAAGCTGTTTAATCAATAATTACCAGAGAAATCATCTAAAATAAGCACTCAGAAAAGAAACTGTGGAGCTAGATGTGAATTCTGAACTAAGAACAAGGGTTTCACGAAATCATACTTCCTTTAATGAAAGGAAACAGACCATGTGGAGAAGTGGGTGAAGGTGGCTGAAGTTCCATATGCCTTCTGGCATTAATAAGGCTTCTGACACTTCTGCATGCAAATTAGGGAAACTAAACTGACGAAACTTTTAATATGCTGCCTGCAAGTTCTGTTTGAAATGGCTATCAATTGTTCAGACAGCTAATGCTGTGGTTAGTAGGGTTTCACAAAGGGCTTCCCAGGGCCAGTACTGCTCATCAGTTTCAACAGGAGCAAATTACATTCAGTAAGAGAAGCTACAAGAACACTAGAAAATAATTGCAATTCAGATTCAAACAGAAGATCAGATATAAGGTCTTGGGTACTGAGAGGATGAAGTTCAGTAGTGTCACATCCAGGAGAGCTACCATATTGGGAACAAGCAAGTAGGACACCTCTGTTATACTGGATTGCAAGATGAATGTAAGTTGACATCTTCTGATACTAAAAAACCAAGTATAATAGGATATATGAAGAGGACTTTAATCCATAAGGCTTATCAACCAGTCCCTCCAGTCTAATTGGCAGAGAGGTCCTGGCTTGGGATGCTGTGTCCACCTGAGGCATTTCAAGACAGATTCAGGCCAAAAGAAGAAAGCAAAAAGCTAGAATGGTGAGATGTGCAGAATGTACAAGGCAATGCTGACTGAAGAGTCTGGGGTTGTCTTAGAAAAAACATACTAAGAAGGGAGATACAAGAACTAAGTTGTTTTCTTTGCATATAGTGAAAAAGCCAAGTAGCATTTGACTTCAACTGCAGCAAGGCTTAGTTAGACATTATAAATAGCTTTCTTGTGTAGTTTAACACTGGAAGAGATTACTTGACTTGACTCCATCTGTGGAGGCCCTCATAAACCACACAAATGTTTATCAAGAATAATTCTATGTGGTTGAGCCTATTGAGGAGTGAAGGGAAGCAGCGAATGCCCACTCGAAAAATGGCCTGTAGTCTAATTTCTTAACTTATCCATAGAAGGTCATGTGGAATTCAGCTCATATTTTATTCATTCAGCATTTCTCCAGGTGTGTCCCTAATAGGAAGTGTTAACTCAGATCAAGCTATAAATGGAGAATGGCTTTGTTAAATCAAAGTTGTGCATGGATAATCAAAGGTCACTTTCATTCTGAATCCATACAAGAACTAAATGTACTTTGTTTAAGTCAATACAAATTTATTTCCTAGGCATGACTTGCAGTGACCACATAGTCAAAATCCACACTTCTTCACTGCTCAAAATGAATCAATATATTACTCTTAAGGGAGAAAAGGCTTGAAGAAGTCCTTTAAAGTTATCAAGAGGACACAAACATACATTGTGTATTATCAGTGCAAAATAAAAATTTAATCTACAACAGGTGAACTGCAACTTCTCATTAAAAGCATGTCCTTTTCTCATCCTTTTTTTTGTCAAGTATGCAAGCAGATGTGCACCATGACACTAAAAGTACTTTGAGGATACATGCTGTTTGCCTATGACTCAATAGTAACTACAAAGAAACTAGGACACATTCTCATTACACTAGTCTAGTTCTGTCTAAAGTATAACTGCAGTTGTGTTTAACTCTTCTGCTACCAAAAGAAGCCTCTTCCCAGTTTCACAGGTAACACAAATGACTGAAGTTTTCCCAAGTCTCTATAAAGTAAATGCTAACTAACCATTGAAAACCTAGGGTATCAGAGGGGAAAACACTGCAGAACTGGAGAACAGATGCAGTAATATCTGAGCTTTGCCCTTTTAGGGCAACAGGGATTTGAATATACAAGGTAGTTGATAAGTATCATCTGGAAAGTCTGGTCTCCCTTACTTTCCCTGGCAGACTTCCTGGAGATTTCACGATACGCTGACTTCTCTCATCTAAGGGCACTGCTGAATATACAAGGTTCACATCCATTCCTTCTCCAGAGTCTTCATCAGATTAGTGTGTTATACTCCCAAGTATGAAGGTCACCTTTCATATTACCCACTGAAAACCCACAGCCACGTAAAGAAAAACGTGTAAGTCAAGGTAAGACAGTTGAGATCTTCAGCAAACATCACAAAGCTTCATTACTAAATATATACCTCAAATATAATCAAATGCTTCTAGCTTTGTTTCTCTCAGTTACACAGTTTAACACTTAGCATAAACTGTTTCTCTGGCTGTATTTTGGTTTAAGAATACACATACATACTGGAAAATATTTATATGCCTAATGTGGCATTTCTAGTAAAACTTCCTATGGCCACCTAGTGGCCTAAATAGAACTGACCTATTAAAAATATTCAGGATTACACGAAGGTCCTCCTTATCTAAAAATAAAACAAAAGGGACAAGTACATAGCTTTTGCATATATTTGGGATATAAATACTAATTTGTTTGCACGGTACATCCTTTAACACAATCTGAGAAATCAAATGGGGGAGGGCAGGAACTGTGTGTGAGAAAAACTAATAACAGAAGGCAAAATTAAAGTGGCCCTTAGGCAAAGGAAGAAATTGAGGGAGTATAATATGAATCAAACCAATGATCTGAATGCATGAATAAGTAAAGAAACAGTCTGCACTATGGTTGCAAGCATTATTAAATCTGTATGTGAGGAAATAAAGGAAGAGGGCACCATCAAAGAGAAAAAAGAAAGCTAAATGCTTGCATAGTGTGAAATGTTATGGAAATTCACCAGTTGTCCCCATTTGCAATAACTTAAATGAATATCACTTAAAACATCACACAGATTAAAGACATCTGTATATATTTCAGATTTCAATATTAATGCCAAAAATACATAGTATGATTTTACATAGGATTTATGCTACATTAGAACACTGAAGACAAACATCACTTGAGTATTAAATGAAACATTAAATATTAAATAACTGAAAAATAAAATAAAAAGTGTAAACACTAAACTAACTTGGGAATTTGCTATTGCAACACATCCAATGAAGTGGTTTTAAAACAGTACAAAAGGATTAGATTTAAGTATATTTCCAGTCTACTTGGAATACACAAAGCTCATTCCAGAAACCTTTTAAAAACTGGTCCAGGGTCACATAAGAACCTTCTCTTTCTTGAGCGCTATTTTCATTCCTTTACAGACTTAACTTTATACTGCCACCTCTATCAGTCTTCACTCGTAAGGAGTAATCAACAGTAAAATGAATACTTCAGTTTGCCATTGTTTGCTAGCATCTTGGTGAAAACTGAGGATTTGTTGGAGATTCAGTGTAAGATTTGAGTTCATATGCAGCGCCACTATCAACTTCCATGGATTTTCGAGAGAACAGGAGCCTTACATCTCTGTGGAGGTAGATCTTTCCAGATTTAGAACTCTGGAACCTGAAAAGATACAAATATCTGTATTACCTAAACCAAAAAAATTCATCTTTAAATATGATTGAATAAAATGTATTCCTTTAAGGGATTAAGGAAAAAAACCCCAACATTTGAACACATACAAAATAAGTCAAGTTAAAATGAAAGAACAAAGAATAACCTAACATTTTTGATCTACTTTGTTTCCTTCAGCATTGACAGGTTCTGTTCCTAATCACCAATGTGGTGCACAGCTCTGAAAGTGGCATGGAATATTTGAAGTTCCCACTGCAATTTTGTGTATTGAATATTAGAGCTCTCAGCAATCTAGAAAGGCAAAAAGTGCTCTTCAGTGAGCACTCCTAAAAATGCCCAGAGGGTGGCCTAAGCACACAGAAAAGGAAAAGCTCAGCTATCAACAAAGATACGTATATATAAAATACATGTATCTCACTGTTAGCTACTATACAGACTTCATTACTCTCTTCATGCAAGAAGTTTACTACTGCTTTATACCACTTGCCAAACTGAAGTCTAACTCAAGAAGCAGTAGGTTGAGGCATCTCTGCAGACAGACAGGAAAGGTTTTTGCAGCATATATGGAGCTATTTCAAGGAGACCACAGTTCACTGGCCTAATCACTGAAGTCAACAGCAGCCAGTTCCTGCGCCCATTTATCTTTTATGCTGTGATTCAACAGCCTAATTCAGGTCCTCCAAACCTGCCAGGAATGTGCTAGTTCCACTTTCCCTGAGATTTAACAAGTACACGTAGAGAGGACAGATCTGCATTTCAGAGAATGGTACTCTATAGTCTTTATCTGGCAGAACTACCTAATTTCCTTCCCTTGACCAGGAAAAGCAGGAGAGCCTAAGGAGCATTTCTTATGGCAGCTGATGTTAATGTCCTTATCACCATGCCACAGTAAGGGACAAAAAGCTATTGCTACTGTAACAGAAATAGAAACAGAAAAGCTACTGCTATTCTAATGACCAAATGATACTATTACAAATGCTGAGAGCAGTGCATGCTGTATTATCCCATGTATTAAAATTTGCATTTATTCATTGACCACTCTGAAGGCAAAAGTAGTATTCTTAGATTAAACCTAGTCATAATCAGGCTGAAATTGTGAGAGGCAGGAAAGAGACAGCTACAGAAGATATGTCAAGGTTTCATTGTCTGGGGCAGCCAGGTTGTAGAAATGGATTCTGTGCCCCCATTTCATTCAGGCAAGTGATGTAAAGTAGCCTGTAGTCATCCCCACAGCCAGACAAAGGAAAATCCTGCTCTCTCAGATACAGCTGTCAAAGGCATTAAATGTGGTGGGTTCCAGCAGAATGCTCCTACTGGCTCCCACTGAGCTCCCATCCGTCACTATTTATTTGCTTGGTGCTGTCAGTGTGAAAGCCCTTTACCTGATAGGCAAAGGAGAGAGAATTCTATCTGAAGACAAGACTCTGGAGGAAAGCACAAGAAGAAAGACTGAAAGAAGCGAGGGACAAACTGAACACATTAATTCAGTTAATTCAGGATGTAGGTCTTAAGACATTTTAAAATGAAAATAAACAAAATATTGTAAGACCTTTTGCAGCAGAACTATGACTGAAATTAATTCATCCAGAACAGATAGATCTAGTTATCAAAGCACCATCATAAAGTAGAGCTCAATTCCCATCTTACACATGGATCTATCAGAAAATAATTAGCAAGGTCTATTTTTAAACTTCTCAAGCTTACTATTTTCTATTAGTGCAAATTCTACAAGACTCCCTTTACCCAGAAAATAACACTTCCCTGTAACGTAGCTTTTCTGAGCATGGCATTGCACAAAGATTGAGGGTGAGTGGAGACAGAATTCAGAAGATTCTTCTCATCTCTGCTTCCATCACCTTTTTTCTTTGAGAAATGTTCATCTCAGTAATTGGGATTTAGAAATAGTGCTTTTCATACATGCAAATACATTGGAATAATCAAGAGACAACCATTACACACACCACCCTTGAGGGGTGGTGATGGAGTGGCCAGCATGGGACTGGCTCCAGAGCTGTGGCAGCTTCAGTAGTGTTGTGTAGAGGAATCAAGAAAAACACAAAGGTCTCTGACAGATGGTGTCCTAGGAACAGTTACAATAGGCAAATACAGGAAGGCTTAAACACACAAGTATCAGATGAGCTAGAAAGTCTGACAGAGAAAACAAAGTGACAAACATTACTGAAGAAATAACAAATACAAGCATAAACGCCTTACAATATATTTTATAGGCCATCAAAATTCACAAAGAACAGAGTAAGCCACAGAAACAGGACATAGCAGGATGAGCACAAAAACATAGGTAGCAAGACATGTTTTGCAAGTGGAAAAGACTATACAACACCATCTGTAAAATACGCAGGTAAACTGATTAGGACAAGGATACAAATTTGAAGATCAGGAAAAAAGCTGAGAGATCAGAATGATTAAAGCCCAACCAGTACATCAGTAACAGCAGGTACCTTCAGCTTCCACCAGTAAATTTCTCATATGCCACATGAGGAAATCTTTTCTTTTTTAAAGTTCTAACACCTTGAGGAATAACTACTTTTAACAACCAGTTTCAAGCTTAACCTCCACCTATCCTTCAGTAACAACCCCTGTTTAGCTGTTAAGCAACAATGATGCTCCATGCAATTAAAAGAGGCAATGTCAGTAACTAAAGCTGTTGACCAAGCTTTAAAAACTTAAAAAATGCTGAGCTATGGGCAGGTTAACTGTTTAATTGCCTTTTATAGGGATGCCAGAATGTGACATAGAAACCTAGATGGTCATCACCTTCATAACGCTGGGTAGAAATGAGGCATGAGCAGAGACAGACTCACAACTCTTAGTAGATAAATTACAATGCAAAAATCATTGCTTCACATGCAACAAAAAATTGATCCCCAAAACATCTCCAAGAAATGACTGCAGATGCAACTCTTGATTTTCTTAATAGTGAATGAAGCTCAGCTGTCCTTTCAGGCTGCATTTTTGTCCTGGGTTCAGCAGTAGCAGTCATTTTTCTCCTTCTCAGTAGCTGGTGCAGTGCTGTGTTTCTGACTTTCGGTCTGGGAACAGTGCTGATAACACCGATGTTTTTAGCTACTGCTTAGAATGT